>VWZY01009517.1:34520-53196 GCA_013399075.1 Chloroceryle aenea
CGTAACTGTTGCACTTACGGGTTTGTTTTTTTTAAAAAAAAAAAAAAAACAATGAAATTAATAAAAACTTTTTAAGAGTCTGTCTATGTGTGTGTGTAGTTTTGTACTGGCTGCTCTGTTGATAGGTCTGTACAAGCGACTGGTTCTGCAGTTGGCAGCTTTGGGAAGTCGCAAAGCACCATTTCCCACTCTGCATCCTTTCCTCCCCCCTTTCACTGGAAATTTTGGACTTACAGGGCGCTGGGGGGGGTTGGGGGNGCTGGGGGGGGTTGGGGGGGGTGGTGACACAGGTCTAAGGTCTACCACGTGCCTGAAGAATGCCTTGAATATCCACCAACCCAACCTCCATTAGAGGTCAAGGTCATATTAACTGCCAAGGTCTGCTGACCCCTCCTGAAACCAAACACAAAAACGAAGGAATTTTTCAGGCTATTTGGGAAGTTTAAAATAAGCGAAGACAGGCTGGTATTTGGATTATCAACTCAGGCTCTTCATGAGTTGAGATACTGTATTGCTCCAATATATGATTACCTGTGCTATCCAGCATTGAGGCTGTGCTTAACAGGGCTGAAATACAAGATGACCCAGTAAGATGGAGCAGGAGGCATTATTTTTTTCCTCTTTCTCCATTAAAAACATAAAGTGATGCTTGTGATGTTCTCTTGGAATCTTTTCTAAATACAGATTTTCAAGCACATATTCAGAAGATATCAGAGTTGTTTTTCTGGGTCTGTTTTAATCAGATCTGTTTCCAGTTTAAGTTTGATTGTACTGGAACTGGATCTTAATGTGTATGATGTTAAACGGTATGAAAGTTGTGATCACCTGGTAGCTTTACATGCTTCCAACTTTCTGCCTAGGAATCAAAATATCTCTCAGTTAAAATACTTATTTCCTTATGCTATGATTACAGAGAAAAAGAAAAGAAAAGGAAAGGGGGAAAAAAAATTACATGTTTTGGGCTGTGAGACATTGCCTTTATTCAGTGGTCTCTGGAAACCTTTGTCCATGACGGAGGCCAACACATAATTGGCACATTATATGTTCTAGCCCAGAACTAATGTGCACTTCCACCAACTGAAAAAAAGGAAGAGTTGCTCGTGGTACCTCACTAACATAACTGCATAATTGCATAACTGATGTAAGGAAAGACCCTGGGATGATTTTTCTAGAGTATTGCAGTCGAGTTATCCCATTCACCTCAGTGACAGTATTTTGTGAGTTTGAAACAAAGCCAGTTGTGGCTTTCTGGCTGATCATGACTTCATCACCTGCCTTGAGATTCCTCTGATGAATTGAAATACAAGCCAGTGGGAAGGAAGTTGCAAAGAAAATAGTTACTCACATGATCCCTTACTTGCATTACTTCTCTGCCTTGCCAGACAATTCTCTTTCTTGTAACTGGGAGCCCCGGGTTTCGCAGGGATCCTTTGTGCTGTGGGACAACTGGTGTTCACACACTGTATTCCCAAGCTCATTGTTCTTCTGTAAGAAGTCTGGGTAAATGTTTGCCACCTTATTGATAGCTGACTGTTGGCATTTTCTTTTGGTTTAGAGGTACAGTGACTGAATTCTCTCCATGTGAAAATCTTGCCTTCATATTCACACTGGTGCAAAGGCTTTGCAGGAGTTGCTATGGGAAGGGAGATGGCTATCTCCCTCCCTTGCAAACACACAACCTCCCTGGAGAAGAGCTGAGCAGCTCAGGGACCCACTGTGCAGATTGGCAGTGTCACAGCAAGTAAGGTTTGTAGGTCTGGAAGCACAGGCTTGCAAGTGGAAAGTCCACTCTTTGCCAAGTGATAGTTACTATGTGAAACTTTTATACTCAATTATCTTGGAAATTGGTGCCATACAAAAGACTTCACATGAACCTAAACAGCAAAAGTCAATCTCCAGGTTTCAAGAAAATATGTAAATACAATGGCAGATCTTCAGTATGTTTCAAGGGAAACTGCCCTAGTTTTAACTACTCTTCCTCACCCCACAGTTTTCTTGAGTATTAATAACAGGATAACTCAGGACTTCTCTACCATGCAAGTCAGCTGTCTGGCTCCAAAGAGCAAGACAACTGAATAGAAAATGATTCTAAGTAAGAAGATTCAGGAAAAGAAGATGTTTTAGTCTAAAATGGGCTTAAGATATTGGAGAAACCTTTCCTTGTTTGCAGCATGGTTAGTTCCACACCCCTCATACCAACAACTGCTGGAAACAGGAATTTCAGTTTGAGTAGTTTGGAGTACAAAGTTTATCCTTGAAGGCTACAGTCCTTCTAGGATGCAGCTTGTAAACCTTATATTGTCTTCTCATCTGTCAGGTACAAACCTGTCCTCAGATAAACAGATGGATGCAAACATCCTGTGAACCAAAGGTGCAGCCAGGAGGTGTAAGTCAAAGAGCAAGTATCCTGGCCTCATTCATGGTGAAGAAAGCTGATGCTTATTCAGCCCAACTGATGTACCTAGCTGAAGGCATTGCTTTCCTGTTGCCTTTCCTGTTGTGCTTCCAGTTACCTAACTGTGTGTGAAAATACAGTGCATATTGTGCAAAGGTAGAGGGATAAAAGGAAGCCTGATTCATCAGACATGCAGGACATACACATAGAGGTAGCTTTTCTATAAGGAGAGTGGTGCACCACTGGGGCAAGTCAACTCATGAGCACGTAATATCTTCACCATCGATGACACCATCTCTTAGCAGGATCAAAGCAAATTATAGCAGTCTATGGGTTTATATATATCATTAGCATGGGCCAGCATTAAGCAGCTTAGATATAGAAAATGGCTATCATGTATGTCAAGGTTTAGGGTCAGGGCAGCCTGCTAGACCTATAATAGACAGTCTCTGTTTAAATCCCCAAAGGAGAAGAGAAAGAGAATAAGGGAAAGATCCTTATGGATTGGAAAAGAAAACTAAACCAGCTTTAATGAAAATAATAACAATAAAATGGAATATATACAAATATATACAAACCCAATATCAAACCCACCCCCCTGTGACAGCATCACCACTGACGCTGTAGAGGAGGCAGCAGGAAAATCTCAGACTGGGCCCAGCAGGAGACGGGAACTGTGTTGAGGAGCTGAATTCTGGTACTGGATTCAGGATCACACAGATCAGGATCAGAGGCAGAATGGACAGAGTCCTCAGATACAATCCAGTGAAGAAGGGAGAAGAAAATGGAAGAGGACCCAAACCAAGCCGAGCAGGGGCTTGACCCTTGTGATCCCTCAGCTTTATAGAGAATATAATGCATATGCCTGGAATACCTCACTGGTCAGCTTGAGGTCACCTGTCCTGTCTGCTCCTCCCTGCAGATTCAGACTTTTACTTTCTTCACCCCCCAACATGGTACATAACATCTATCAGTGACCTTGATCTGCACACCGATCCCCAGTACTAAGTCTAAATATTGGATGCTGTCACTGCCAGCAGCAGACACAGCCTGGAAAATATGCTGCTAATTCAGAAAGTGCATCTTGTTAGAAAAGAGTGAGCTGAAAAGTAAAATTGCTGAACAGAATTAGTTATGTTTTTACTCAGATCAGGACAATGTAGGAGAAGACGTCAGCTTGTATTTCTGTGTTTTACGTTGGCCCAAACTATTAGAATTGATTAGTTCTTTTTCTCTGGCGCTGCCACAATATGCTACAAATCAAGTGAAATACCCAACCAAAACCAATGTGGTGGTGTTTTGTTTTTTCTTTGCTTTGCTTTTGTGATTGAGCCAGTATTCTTACCTGTTATAACTAGACAAATCCTCCCCAAAGTTCTGTGTCGTTGCAAAAATAATGAGGAAAACAGCACGAAAAATAAGATAACTTCTCATGCAATACACTCTATTATGTAGCAACAGATAGAGTGTGTCACTGAGTGTCAGGTGGAGCTATTGGCTTTTCCTTTACTGGACTTCAGATCCTGGAATTAAGGTTTTTGTTCCTTGGAGTGACTGAGTCCTCACAAGCACAGCTCGTTTCTGCAGATTACTCCCCACACTGTCATACAAACAGACCCCAATTGCTTAAATTCTTTATGAGTCCACACAGGTGCAAAATTAAAAGCTATGATTATTGGGTAGCTCTAGCAGAATGTGGGAATTGATCAGATCAGGTCTGTTCCCTGTCTAGTTCAGAGTCTTGACTCATGAAGGAAAAAGCAGGAAGTCCCATGGTGAGCAGTAAGGGAATAATCAATCCCTAATGAAAGTCTCATCTTGATCCATTTTGATGTTAGCTTTATGCACAGAAGCAGAAGAAGTCCTACCTCTTTCACATTCATTTTATGTTATAGTAATGTAAATTACAGTACATTTGTCACTGGTTCCATTTTACTGAACTCGTATTTTCTGATAAGAACTGACAGGTAAAATATTTTGGTGGGCTTTTTTTCAAAAAACAAGTAATTAAAACTATATTATCCTAAAAAGAAATGCTTCCTAAAAGTTCGTTTTGTGATCTCTGTTACTCTTCCTATTCATAAAACTAATTTTTCATATCCAAAAAATAATGTGTCAATAATTCCAATTGATTCATTTCAGCTAGGATGCTTAGGAAAGAATGAAGTCTGCTCCTGGAATGAAGAGAAACATGCTTCTCTTCTTTTCAAATAATTTGCCTCTTTGAATAGTCAGTGTAAAAGAACTAGCCTCAGCTTGATTCTTGAATTCTCTATTGAGTTTACACTTCTATTAATGAAGAGTTTAGCTCGATTGAGCCAGCTGTACATGCATGACTTCCAAATCTAAGTGAAATATGTCTCTTTGCAGCTGTTCTGTTGTGCTCTCAGTAGTGTTTAAAGACAACAATATATTTATCAGCTATGCCTCAAATTAATTTAGCTTGTTTTGCAAATGTTGGACTGAAATTATCTTTTTTCTGCAACTGAAGGAAATCATATTAAGCTACTGGGCCAAATGATGCTTCAGGTTTTTGTAGAATCATTTAGATCAAAGCCATCAAACTCCTCTAGCAGAGATGTAGGAAAAGCAGTGGTAGTTTTGATCTGTATGGACCAGTAGGATCTGTATGGACTAGAAGGCAAACGCTGTAAAGTCATGAGTCCTTGATGTGTTATTTCCAGAGAAAATGTTTACCTCTGCTTAGATTCTTCAGGCCTCTTAGGTATGTGATCATTGAAACAACAAGATTTAAACAAACCCTGATTTAAGTAAAAACAAGTCTTTCAGAAGTAGAAAAGATTTGGTTTCTCAGAGGTAAAAAAATATGCAGCACTAAAAGCATGTCATGTTACCTGAAGAAAGAAATAAGGTCTTTGAGCCATCTTGCTGCAGCTGCAGGATGTTATTACTATGGGATTCTTCTCCTGGAAAACAGGTTAGAAAATAAGGTTTACTTCCCCCATTCCTCAGCTGCTCCTGTAATCACCTCTTCCATTTTAATTCTTAGGATTGCTCCTAGTAACCAGAAGACAAACTCTGGCCATGCTGGAGCTGGTAGGAGCTGGGCTATTATATTTAGTGGACTGGGAACATTTTCATGGTCGTTGGTGCTAGAGTAAGTCCAGGCTCATGTATGTACAGGACTGAGAAAATAAAGACACTGTCTCTGCCTGGAAGAGAGGTGCAAACAGCAAGGCAAGAAAACCAACTTGTCTTCAAGGCTTCAGTTGGAACCAGACATAATCAATCTGGTGATCTGAGTATCTTTGTGCTTGCCTTCATCAGTCCTTGTGATCTGTTTTGAAGGGGAGGTACAAAAAGGATATGTACTTTTCCAGTTGTCACAGAAAAAAAATTTTCTTGGAGTGAACAAATTCATATGTGCCCAATCCTTCCCTGAATTACTGGTTGGTCTTCTGTCCTATTCATCAAAAGCAGGAAGGACAGGCAATCAGATATAGATGTCGTATCTCATGTAATTGACTCACCTAACTGCAGCAACAAAAGTATAATTATATTTTTATCATCAGATTAAATGTATGTTGTTATTTAATCCATTTAATGTACATATTTAACAACTAGGACCTCATTCAGCATGGATTTATGCTGTAATTTAGATTTCTTTTCATTCAATTTAACTGGAAATCTGACAAGGAGATGCACATTTCCAATTAATTTATATCAAATGGATGTTGTGTCTGAGTGACTGGTCTGTTCACAGGGACACGGTGCAGTCTGAGAGAACCTTAGAGAGAGATGGAAAAGAGGATTAAAAGATAAGGCCCTCCAAACCAATATGCTGGTTACAAACACAGTGGAAAGAGTAAGCAAATGCATTACTTCCTTGGAAAGCCTCATTGCTCTTCAACATTTGTAATGTCAGTGTGGAATTTACAGAAGTCTCAGGGGGGCTGTTGGCATCCTTTGGTGTCTGAGTAGTTTTGAAAACATCTGAAAATCATGCTTTCCATTGCAGGAGGTGTAAATTCAGGACTTAATGATGGAGTCGGTTTTATAAGTGTGCTGACTATCAATAGGATTTCCTGGCGTTCCTTTGTGATTGCAGATATGGAAGAGTCACCTTTCATAGGAAGTCTCCATTCACCTGGAGCAAAGGACTTCAGTCATCTGCTGCAGATCTTTTGTCCTCACCTGTGGAAAATAAAAAAAATAGACCTCCTAGGTCGTCCTTGAGACCAAACTCTGGGATTACACACTCTGCATTCAGGTAGAAGCGTGATCAGATACCACCATAAGTCAGTGATGGAAAAGTGCCACGTTCACAGGGGGTTCATCTGTTCAAGGAAGAGGTGATCATTTTGATTTTCATGCAAAAGGAAAATGTTGAATAAGACAAAACTCTTAAGGTTTCTCAGTTTAAAAAGTTCAGATTCAGTATCAGAGAGCTCTATTCTGGCATGAACACTAGCAGAGTTTGTAAATGAAACAGCAAGGGAGTAATACAGATGACCTTTCTCCAGCACTCAGGTGAGTTTCTGCTTTAGGGTTGTTGATTCTGTGTTTTAGTCATGCTTTCTTCAAATAACTAGAGCTCCATTTCATGGTTGGTTCTTATGTATGTGCAGACAGTTTGCCTTTTTATCAAGATAACTTACATGTCTCAAACCTGGCCACTATGTTTATGTTTTTCAGATGTCTAACATGATGGAAAAGGGAAAATGAAAAAACCAGACAGTCATGATACAAGCTTGCTTCTTAATTTTTTCTTCTGTCTGTGGGATTATCGGTAACTACCATCCAGGTTAATAGAGTACTTTTCCTCACAGATATCAAGGCAAAGGATGAAGTGAGGTGCAATGCAAATACTTCTTTTCAGCACAAAGGTGTCTGATCTCTTGGATTTGGAGCTGGGGCAAAATATCCTCTCAGATCCAAACTGTGCATAAGGTTTGGAGAAGTCAGAAGCTGAATACTGCCCAGTCCCTATGGTAGGTCAGACTGAAGATTTACTTACAGCATGTCTGAATCCCAGTCACAGCTTCATGGCTCAGTTCCATCTCTAACCTAAACAACTAAATTGATGGTTCCTAAATAACCTCTGTGTGCAGCTGTTTAATTGTTAGACTGCTTTGTTCTGCACAAAGCTTTCCAGATGTCTTTAGCTCTCTGTAAGCGCTGAGGAATCCTCTTTGCTTCTTCAACAGCTAGTCCAGATAATGTCCAATTTCAGGCTGAGATTTCTTTCTTTTAAAGGTAGTGATAGTCCTCTATTGGCTAACTTCCATGTGTACTGAATAATATTCATTAAATCTGTAATATTTTGACTTTGAGTCCTCCCAAAGCAGGAAAAGTTCTACAAACTTACATTCAAAACTCCTAAGCCTTCATTCCTGTTTATACTCCAGTAAAAGACAAGGGCTTAAAACTATTTATAAATGTCTCCTATCACCATTTCAAGTTCCCCTTCATTGAGAATCTATAGCACTAGGAAGACTTCTGTTGTTAATGAAATATTTCAATTATTTAAATTGTCATGTTTCTTTTCACTGATAGTGGTCATAATTTGAGCAAGAGCCCATTATTTTTTTCTGCTAGTATGCTTTGTCACTAATGCACTCTCAAAGACAGGAGTTTATAGTTATAGAATGGAATAAAAAATGGAGCAAGATACTAATCTTTTTGTATATGACAATAGCTTAAAGAAGTTATGCCAGACAAGTATTCTTGTAGTGTTTGCTATAGTATGAACAGAGCACAAACACTTCACCAAAAAATCTTGCCATGTAAGGGACAAACAAGTTGTGACTTACTGATAGAGCAGAAGGAGGTTTTACTATCTCCATTTGATAAATGGAGGATTGGTATAGGAAGTTGAGAAAATTATGTTGTCTTGGGGAAATCTATCATAGCTAGAAAAAATGAGAAAATAAATTCTGCTAAGTTGGGTCCTTGGCCATTGTCTTAGCCTGAAGATCTTCCCTCCTCTTTTACCAGAATAAGAATGTAAAATGAGAATGGACTGTCCGCATCATGGAGATGGATCCTGCCAAACAAAGCTGACCATAAAACTGGTTCAGCTGATTCTGCCCTGAAAAATGCACTGAACATCTCCTGTGCACAGGACACTAAACCCACCTCAGAATCAAACATATGTCTGGCAAAGAATAACAACTCCTGAGTGAAAAATACAAACCTGATGTGCTGTGTTGTAGAGTACAAAGATCAGTTTTTCTCCAGTGACTTTCAAGACACATTCAGGTCTGGGAGACAGGTGAGATATGATCCTTCCACAAACTATTTGTTTCTTTTAAACAGCTTCATATTGTCCAAACTCTTGGTAAGGACGCAAGTTAGTTACGTTACTGCTTAGATTATACCAGGATGTCTGGTACTCTTGCTGGTGGTTATTGAAGACTTGAATTGGTTTCCAGGGATTGGAAGTGTATTTATTTTATGTAGCAAGGTTTTGGGTGAGAAGGCACCCTGTAAGGATGGCTTCTGTGAGAAGAAGCAGCTGTCCCCATGTCAGATAGAGCCAGCTCCACCTGGCCCAAAGATGGACCCATCACTGGCCAAGCTGACCCCATCAGAGATGTTGGTAGCATGTCTGTCATAGCATATTTCAGAAAAAGTAAGAAACACTGCATAAAAGTAGCTGTGGGAGAGGAATGAGAAAACATGAGAGAAACAACCCTTCAGACACCAAGCTCAGTGAAGGAGGGTGAGGACGTGCTCTAAGCACCAGAGCAGAGGTTCCCCTGCAGCCCATGGTGAACACCATGGTGAGGCAGGCTATCCCCCCATAGCCCATGGAAGACCCCGTGATGGAGCCAGTGGGTGAGCTTTGAAGGAAGCTCATGGTGGAGGGCTTGTATTCAAGGAGTTCCTGTCTTCTGGCAGGAATTGAGGCCCATGAAGAGTTGCTTTTCTGGCGGGACCTATGAACTTGAGGGGGACCCATGCTGGAGCAGTTTGTTCCTGAAGGACCGCATCCCATGAAAAGGACTCATGTTGGACAAGTTCATGAAGGACTGTCTCCCATGGGTGGGACCCCACGCTGGAGCAGGGGAAGAGTGTGAGGAAGGAGCCACAGGGACAATGTGCGATGAACTGACTGCAACCCTCATTCCCCATCCNAACTCTTGGTAAGGACGCAAGTTAGTTACGTTACTGCTTAGATTATACCAGGATGTCTGGTACTCTTGCTGGTGGTTATTGAAGACTTGAATTGGTTTCCAGGGATTGGAAGTGTATTTATTTTATGTAGCAAGGTTTTGGGTGAGAAGGCACCCTGTAAGGATGGCTTCTGTGAGAAGAAGCAGCTGTCCCCATGTCAGATAGAGCCAGCTCCACCTGGCCCAAAGATGGACCCATCACTGGCCAAGCTGACCCCATCAGAGATGTTGGTAGCATGTCTGTCATAGCATATTTCAGAAAAAGTAAGAAACACTGCATAAAAGTAGCTGTGGGAGAGGAATGAGAAAACATGAGAGAAACAACCCTTCAGACACCAAGCTCAGTGAAGGAGGGTGAGGACGTGCTCTAAGCACNCTGCCTGGGGGAAGCAGGCAGAAAAGTTGTGGGTAAAGATGAGCCTGGAAATAAGGGAGGGATAGGGGAAGGTGATTTTAGATTTGTTCTTAGTTCTCATTATCCTGCTCTATTTAACTGGTAGTAAATTTAATTTCTCCAGGTTGAGTCTATTTTGCCCATTTTGGTAATGGATAAGTGATCTCCCCATCCTTGGCTCATGAGCTTTTCGTCTCTTCTATTGAGGAAGGGCAGTGATGCAGCAGTTGGCTGGCACCTGGCAGCCAGGCAAGGTCAAACCAGCATAAGGAGCTACACATCTCTTGGTCCCACTACTGCTCACATTTAAATCTGTCCTCCTGGTAAGTCCACAGATACAGGTACATCAAGACAGAAAATGCTTTCATTGAAATATTTGCTTTAAGTTAAACTTTTGTGCATGAAAGGCACACAATATTTTACTTTGACATATCTTTAAATCTGGTGGGGTACCATTAATTCAGATTTACTACCAGGCTGAGTAAAAATGTAATGAAATATAGTCAAAGTATTTAGGCAAAATTAGTGTGTGGACACTCTTTTTCCGAGGGGGAACATATGTGCCCACCTCCTTGGGCTCTGAGGAAAGGGAGGTTTTTCTACCCACTCTGGTGAGAAGCAACCATGCAGCTGTTTGTCTGGGGACAAGAGATGGCCATCATTTTTTGGACCTTCACCATGCATTTTCACACAGGCCCCACAGAATTCAGGGGGACTGTTGGATATCCTTCCTCTTCCACCTCCTGCAAGAGAAGAAGCACAACAGCAGTCTCCTTTCAATAACCCGTCCAACTAGCTTACGGTTCTGCCCTCCTCTGTGCTAATCATTAGCAATCCCTCCTTTTCTCCAAAGCTGTTGTGAAGGTCCACAGCCCTTCACAAACATGCAAGAGTGATGGACCATGATGGACATGTCTGCAAAACCCTTCTACACCTGTGCCTCTTCTGTGAGTCTGCATGCAATGGCTGAGAGCCTCTGTAAAGAAACCAGTCTCTTGACTGCACTTGGCAGCCTTCAGCTATATTGCTGAGGTAAGGATGTTATCTTGCCTGGAAAATGGAATTTATTCTTTCAAAACTGATTGTGATGGGGGGGATGGTAACATTATCTTGGGCAGCAGATGGTTTTTTCAGGAAGACATTCTGGGAACTTGTTCAGGTTTCACCTTTCATGTGGTGTATATGCATACTGGCAGCTGATTTAGACTAAACAAAGAGTAATTCTATGTTGTGGTTTCCTTCTGTCAACAAACTGCATGATGGGATGAAGTTCCCAATGGCATATATTGGCTATTATTTTCCTTTCTTCTGGGATACATCTTGCAGTAAGTATCCATCCTGATGGCAAGTCAAGTCTAAGGTGTCCCTTCCTCCCCCTCTTGCCTTTTTCTACTTTTTCAAGCTCCTGTTGCGATACCTAGTCATCCAGTCTCCTACTGGCAATGCTGGGGGCCTCCAGTTCTCTGGTTTCAGCTCCCCTCTTCCCTGGTCTCTGCCCCAAGGTCACCTGCTGATGTGTTCTTTACCACTGATATTCTCTTCCATGTGCAGACCCCCTTGGCAGATTTACTCTCCTCTCTCTCCTGATGCACTTATAGCTACTGATTTAAGTTCTTCACATTCTGAATTGCTGTTAACTCGTATCTTTTCACTAATATCTAATTGTTAATATCCTTTACTGGGCAGATACTTAAACACAGTTTCACAGAGAAGAGTGATGAGGACCTTGCTCAGAAACATCTCTTCCAGCTGTCTTTTCTCTGTCTTCTAGCTTTCTCTGGAACATCCTGTATTGTAAGAAACATGATTCTGGAGACAGTGAAACAGGACAGTATGTCATTGTTCCCAATAGAGCATGGGACAAAGCTGATATAAAATCACTGAACAGTAGCAGAAAGCACCTAACTGCTAGAATGACCTGAAACCCTGCATACTGGGGGGGTTGTTTCACATGGTTAATGAAGAACTCAGCAGAATTTTAGTGATAATTTGCTACTTAAATTTTAGCCTGTTATGTAAGTGCTAATTAAATGTTTTAACATGCTGTATGTGTTTTATGAATTAATAACCAATAAGTGTACAAGTTACACTTTTTTTATGTGATTTAGAATTAATTGCAGGGTGGTGAGATTCTCTCCTTTATACACCTATTAAACCCACATAACTGCTGTTTTTACAGTTGATTGGTGTTCAGTTAACATATGGTAATTGCTCTTTAAAGGTTTTAGTAAGTGCATATTTGAGACAATTTACGGTGTTAGCAATTTCCTGGTACTATTCCTCAGAGGTACAGGGAAGCTAATCATGTTCAACACTGGAATTTGTTGAGATTCTGCCATGTGTTCCACACTGCACACTGTGTGAGCTACATTCAGCCATGAGGGATTCCACTTTCAGGGATAATAAACACACGAAGAAACAGGTTACTGGCTATAAAAGGATCCTGCTGCACAACATGCTGCAGTGAGGCAAGCAGCTGGGAGGTTGGGACACGTTAGAAAAACAGATCAGGAGGGGTTTCTCAGTGTTTTCTGGTTTATCCTGTGAAGCCACAGAGAAAAGCAACCAGCTGTCCTCCTCTTTTCTCCTGGTAGATCACACAGTCCCTCGGTGCTTGCCTCCAGTTTAAAGGTAGAGAAGCTGTAAACCTGAGTCCCTACTTCTCCATGCAATCTCAGTGTGACCTAGGGCAAATCACTTAGTGCCTCTGTGCCCCATTTACCCTTTTGTGGATGTGTATTCTGTGGGAATATTGTTCATTCCAGTCTACAGGCTCCAACACTGAGGAGATCAAACACATATTTTAGATTTAAATCCAGACAGACAGCACCATCCTCCTGCTCCATTAATTTGGTATTTTTGAGGGCAACAGAATACTGATTGCTGCTTCCTTAATGACTGAGGTAGGAAGGTGCACAAAGTGTGGGCCATTTAATTAACAAAGCCATCTGAAATGCAATCTACCAGGTAAAGCAAAGGGAGATTACCATTCGAAATCTGTATGAAAGTGAGAGTAAGTGCATGGAAAAGAAAGCAATCTTTTTGTTTCACTTCATTCCTTCTGCATAATATTGTATCACTTTGACAAGACAGCATAATAAAGCTTAACTCCCACTTTGGTCTCCACCTTCCAATCACTGACTTAAAAGAAAACAGCGAAGCCCTATCTTTAGCGTCAAATGAACCATGGGCAGTCTTCCAGCAAGAAGTGAGCTGCTTTTCAAAGAGTTGTGGAGGAAAGCGCAAAATGTTCTAACTTCTCATGAAATAAATATTGGAATGATAGTCACTTGGATCATCCTCTAAGATGTCAGTACAGTCTTTGTACCCCGTGTTTATATAAAATATTGGTTGGGGTGGATAAGGGGGCCAGAAAGTCCATATTGCAGATAAGAAAAGACAGAGCTACAGTAACATGAAAGATTTTCACGTTCAATGCGCTTCAGAAACAGTAAGTAATTAATATTTCCACTACAACATGGCGTATTTCATCCTATCTTATTGATGAAGCTTGGCCAGAACTTTCCAGGCAGCCTGGAGGTTATCAAGACATTGATTTTAACAAGACTTAGGAAACTCACTGCCTTAGGCAGCACTGGATATTTCAGCAGAGGCTTGGGCTATGCAGCTCCAGCTTGAATGAAGCTGCAGGAAGTCACTCAGCACAAAGCAGCAAGGAAAGTGCTTTCTCTTACAGAGTGACAAAGACTTGGAGAAGCAGCCAAAAGCTGTCAAAGTTCAGGGCTTGGTCCACAGTTTTGCTGAAGCCTTGAGGCTCTCAGGCTAAGTACAAGGAGTAGTCTTGCTGCTCCACTGCTTTCCCCATTAGTCTTTTCTATTTTCTTTTTCTTTTNTAATAGACGCTTTTAGAAAAGTTTGGAAAAACTTATTTAAGATATGTTCTGGTAGGCTAAGGGTTTGTGCAATTCCTTTTATTATCATGGTAGATCTAACATTTTTGAAGGAATGACTTCAATGAACCCACTTTAGAGAGTTTGGGAGGTACTTGATCAGTTTTCTTCTCCTTCCAGAATGAGTCACTGGTGAACTGGAGCTTTCCATACTTTGTCCATAAATTGATAATAATAAAAAAACCTTGTACGCTTGTACAAGGATTCCTAGTTATTGTGCTCACAAGAAAATGCACATAGAAATAATAATTTACTGATGTACATAACATCAAACCTTAAATTTTACCTCTGCAGCTGCCATAATTCTGGCATTTCTGCATTGCCTCAGTCACTTGTCTCCCATTTATTTTCCTGCTTCATTGTGGTTATTTATTTCACATTGATGATGATACATATATTGAGATTTACTGCCTGCAACTGAAAAAGGGAAAATAATCTTAAACGTCAGGCTGGGGGGTAAAGTTCAGATGAACTGGGTTCAGTGTTCTACACCAGAACTTGATTCATATTTAAGTCAGTAAGGACAATGCTCTCCTACATGGCGGGAATATGGTGAAAGTAAATTCATTAGTAGGTCCAAGGCAGGCAAAGGTTGTCTTTAGAAAAGCAGGTGATCATTAAATGATCTGTGTAAACTTGTTTCATGACGTAGACTGATATTTTAGATGGGTCTTTGCTTACTGCTCACTACCTACCTTCTGGTACAACAATGACCATGGAATGATGTAAGAAAGAGCAAAAGACAATGAAATACACTCTCAGAGAAACTTCCTTTTACAAAACTTGGAAGTATCTGGTATTCCGATGCTTTTGCAAAATTACAATTTAAGCTTCTTTGATGGAATGGAATTTTCAACTGTAGGTATAATTAAGTGTAACCATTTCTCCTCGTTGTTTTTAGAGCTTCTAAATTTGTTTCTTGAAAGTAGTTAGCATTACTCAGAAACTGCTATGGTGGTGAGAGTGATCATGTTAATTTGGTAGAGTGTAAACACAACAATGCTCATTGACCTTTGCAAGAACTGGAAGTGGAAGAAAGATTTTGCATGAAGGGTGTGGTGAAACAACTTGCTCTGGAAATCCTCTAGGCTTCTATCTCCACCTGAACTATGATTCAGTGTTGATGTGCCAGTGCAATTTGCCCTAAGCACTGTTTCCAAAGCAGAGATGGTTGGAAACTTTCCAAAGGCAAGTTTTTCTGCTAGGAGATACTAAATCAGTGAATGCCACACCTGCAATGCAAGAGCATTGCTCTTTCTGGAATCTCCTTGTGAATACAAACAATTGATTTAAATTGTTCAAAGTCCTGAAAGGAATATCCTTTGTTTAGAGACAGTATGTTCTTAGAAGTTCAATTTGAAATGGAAGATTTACATTTTTACTAAGACACAGTTTCCTTTTTCCTCTTTGGGAGGGACCTCATCACCTTTCCCTGGCTCCAGCTGTTTGTCAGCATATATGAGGCACAGAAGCTCCATCTCAAGGTGGTGGAGGATTAAGAGCAGTCCCAAGGATTCACTCTGGACATGTGGCATGGCACCCCTGCCATCACACCAGCTACATGGGCTGTCAGGGTCCTTAGTTGGAAAGACATGGCTGCTAAGAACTGCTGTAGAGCTGGTGCTGCTCTTTCCTGGGATTTGGCACTTGCTCTTAGCTTGGCTGAGGACTCCAGTGTATATTCTTCCCTGTGCTTACCATGGGCATGGCCCAAGAGTCCTCCAGTCCCCTTCATGGGGAGCACTGGGCAGGGTCATCATAGAGTGGCAGGGTCTGATTGAATTTAGCCTTGTGCCCACAATAAATGTGGGCACAAGCAAAAGCTTGTGCCTTCCCTCATTGAAGTCCCCCTGCAGGTGCCACAGCCAGCAGTGTACATCACTTCTGCCAGAGGAGCAGGTAGTCTAATCTAAGCAGGTCCTCTTGAAGACTCTACTCCATGACAATACTCTCACCTATCCCTGACCAAACATCCCTGTTTGGTTTTTGGGCATTCCTGTTTCACTGAGTCCCACACATCTGTCTTTCTTGAAGAAGAGGACAATTGATAACTTTTAACAATTGGAGATTTACAGTGAAACTCATACTCTGCAGTAGGAATCCATGTTCTCCTGTTTCTCTTAAATGTATAGCAGATGGCAGGGGTCTCACATGGGAACAAAGTGAACAGGAGGAATTTAAGCTGTATTATCTCATTCCTGTGGACCTGGGGTGAACGTGAAGGGAGAAGAGTGCTTTAAAGGTTGATGGCATCTCAGCCACAGCAGCAGAGGAGGTAGGGATTTAGTGCCTTTATACCTCACACCTTCTCTGGAGCTTGGTAAAGTGAAAAGCAACTGAGATGACAATCTTCTGTTACCATGTCTGGATCCAGGATGGACACCAGAGAAAAGGATGAGATCAGGATTACAGGAATCCTATAAACAGCACAGGCTGAGGAAAGGCAGAGCATGTCATTTCCCTGGTGTTTTGACATGGCCTCGCTAGGCTTGGTTTCTCACCTTCTGAAGCCCAGGAGGGTTACCAGGGAGTCACATGAACAGTAGATCCTGAAGAAGTGCAAGCCCTTCACCCTATCCTGGTGAAAAACACAGTTGTGTCAGGGAGCTGGAGCATGCTGTAAGACATGTAAGTCTCCTGCAGTTCTTGCCTCCTTTCTCCATTATCTTCTACCAGCAGTTCCTGTCCGAAAATTGCAGTTTTTTCATTCCTCTGTGCATTGCCAGTGATATAACTGAGGACAATAAATGGAGTTTTCAGCTGTCAGTGGAATTGCTCTTCTTCAATGTTCTTTCTTGTTACGCAGAGGTTTCCTTAGTTCTGGAAAGGCTGAGGATCCCACAATGCCCAGAACTGTAATGCTCCCTTGTAATTGACACTTACCTTGCTCAACTGTACATCTGTGGCCCATTCCTTGCAGTGAAGGAGACTGCAAAAAAACGCAGAAGTTTTGTCAGCATCTCCTTCCTCACTCACACTGGTCATCTCTTACTGTCTCCAGCACTTAATCCTGGACCACAAAAAAAAAGAGTATGAGTTCTGTCAAATTATCTCCAGGAGGACTGAATAAATACAATAAACCCTTGAGTGTTATTGGAACAGTTTTGAAAAGAAAAAACAATGCAATGGAAGGATACCTCCTGAATGATATTTCCCAACTTATAACAGCGACAGTGGAACTGCTGACCTCTGATGTGTGCATCGGTGGCACTACATTTTTGTTCCACATCATCTTCTGTGGTGTCTGAGGCATTGCCAGGATGTGTTGCATGACAGAGATATGGTATTTAGGTGATACAGGAGGCAACATTAAGAAGATCTACTGAGCAGTTAAAAATTAGAAAAGTGAGGGCCCAGCAAGTACGGGCCTAAAAGTGGTCATGAATATGGAAAGATGGGGACACTAGAGCATGGAACTGGAATGTAGGGAAAACATAGTGTTTGAATATCTGGCATACAGTCAGGTATAAGCAGCCTGGATAAAGCTATTCCCACCCAGTGGAGAAAACCAATTAAAAAAAAAAAAAGAAGGCTTTACTATCTTCACACATGCACGCGCATGCATTTTGCAGTGCCTCTGCAACAGAAATTTCCTGATGAACTGGAATGTGTGACTAAAGCATTTGTGAAGTTCCCCCAAGGTATCTGCTCTTCCACTGGCATAAATCAGCACCTCTCCATTGCCTCTGATGGATTTACTTCCCTTTGTGCCCCCCAAGAATCCAAGCAGAGGTACACACTATCTTTGACGGCCCTATCGGGTATGCAGGGGTGCAGATTTTCATAGTAAGGGACTTTGAAATTCCATCCTTTGGTTCCAGTGACAAAATGAGTCAGCCTTAAGCCTTTTTTGGTGATCTGGAAGGTGCTCAGATGTCACTCTATAAATAGGTAGTTAGATCTAGCTCTTTAATGTTTCTAATGGTAATTGCAGTGAAGTGAATTGTGGCTCATAAATCTGTGAAAGTCTGTGAGTTGTTGCTCCTACTATCTGGAGTGCAAAAAACTAAGGATCTTTTAGGAGTTTGCTGCATACATCATTTCAAAAGTGTAGAGTATTGCTGGAGTTTTTGCTAAGATAAGGGGCCTCAAGTAATAGTGCTGAGAGTCTGTATGTGAAGTGGAATGTGTAGTATGGTCTCAACTGTGTCTGAGCCTTGCCTTCAGAGGCTGAGTGCTACTTGACACAAAGGATTCAACGCATGGTAGGACAATGGTAGCACTTCCATTGTGTTCTGCTTCTAGCTGGTGTGAAACAAGAAATGCATACTTCTTGACAAAGAGATGTTCCTGGCCAAGGTTTGGCCTTGCCCTCATGAAGTATGGCTCTGTTCTCAGAAATGCCTGCAGAAATGCATGATGGAGTTGCATGCTCAGTTTGCTGGTGCCTCCCCCACCCCCCATGCCTCAGTGTGCAATGACATGTTGCTTATTTCTCACCTGCCAGGCTTGTGTGCTCTACCTCAAGTACTGAGACCATGTGGGATGTGTTCATCCTCCTTTGTAAGCAACAGAAGTGAATGGCCTGAGAGGGAAACTCTGCATTCTGTTCCGCTCACATTAATCTTTACAGCGTGGTGACAGGAGCTCAGGAAGCAATTTAGAGATGATCCACAGTCACAGACCAGACTCGTATCTTGCTGTCTCAAGGATGTCATCTCCACTGTGCCTAGGAAAATAAAAAACCCTCTTAAGTACTTCTAAAATTACTTGGGTCACCAAAGTAGCTGTATATGCATAGAGAATCTCTGCTATGCAGCAGCTGCCTGATCGAGAATAAATGTAACTGCTGGAACTGATGAAATAACAGTAATCACAATAATAACAACAATAATAA
>VWZY01009517.1:60774-71587 GCA_013399075.1 Chloroceryle aenea
GTGGTCCAAGAGGGAAGAAGAACCCGGGAGCCCCCGGAAAGAGGGCGAGCAAGCAAGAAAGCAAGCTAGCAAGCAAAACAAAATGAGAAAGCAAGCAAGCAAACAAAACCCTATAGATCCTTCAGATCCCTCTGCTTTATACCGAATATGACGTGTGTGGTATGGAATAGCTGGTTGGTCATCAATGATCTGAATGAAGGAATTGAGCACTTCCTCAGCAAATTTTCAGGCAACACAAAAATGGGTGGGAGTGCTGATCTGCCTGAGCGTAGGAAGACTCTGCAGAAGGATCTGGATGGGTTGGATTGATGGCCTGAAGCCAGGTGTATCAGGGTCAACAAGGTGAAGAGCTGTGCCTTGCATTTTGGTCACAACAACCCCAGGCAACACTACATGCTTGGGGAGGAGTGGCTGGAAAGCTGCCTGGTGGAAAAGGACCAGGGAGTGTTGGGCGACACCTGGCTGAACACGAACCAGCAGCGTGCCCACGTGGCCAAGAAAGCCAACAGCATCCTGGCCTGTACCAGGAATAGTGCAGCCAGCAGGGAAAGGAAAGGAATCATGCTCCTGTACTCTGTACTGGTGAGGCTGCACCTCAAGTACTATGTGCAGTTCTGGGCCCCTCACCGCAAGAAAGACACTGAGTTGCTGGAGCAAGTTCAGAGAGGCAACCAAGCTGGTGAGGGGTCCAGAGAACAAGTCCTGGGAAGAGAGGCTGAGGGAAGCAGGTTTCATTAGTTTGGAATAGGCTGAGAGTAGACCTGAAAGGAGTCTGTAGTGACGTGGGTGTGGCCCATTTTCTCAAGTAAATAATGACATGAGTAGAGGAAATGGCCTGAAGTTNTTAAAAGTCAATTTGTAAACAGGAAACCACAGAATACAGCCCTGGAAGAGGTATGGAGTCATCACTGTGCCTGAAGCCTGGCTAAACCTTGCCCAAGTTATTCAAGATGGATGTTTGTCTAATCTCTTCTTTGATCTCTTCAGAGATGGAGGTGTGTTACTATCCTGGAGCGCTCAGATGTTTGAAGGTTTGCTTCTTAAGCCAGAATTAAGAACCTTTTCCTGCAATTCACAGGATAATTTTGTGTCTCATCTACAATGTAAATGGAAGACTTCCATTCTTCCTCACAGGAGCTGAGGACTGCTTTCATACCTCCCTTTCTCTCCTCCAAGCAGGTCATGATCTCCAGCATTTCAATCACAGTGTGGCTCTCTGCATGTTCTGCAAGAAGGGCACATTTTTCTTAATTTGATATCCCAAAATGCCCAAATGAGTAAATACACATAAAGCCTTAGCAGGGTGAAGAAGTGGAGGGATGACTTCAGATGTCTCAGACATAACAGCTGTATTCCTGTATCTAGGCACGTGTTGTCTTTATCACTCTCGGCTTACATTTAAGTTGCACCTAATAAAATAACCCCAGGTATTTCTAGTCTGTATTTGCACAGTTGATTATTCCTGCCTGATTTTCTTTAATATTTTTTCAGGGGAATTAAATTGCTTTCTAAATCCTTTTTACAGGCTAGTTTTCTATTTTTGTCAAGATCAGTTTTAATTCTTAGCCCATTTTTCAAAGTCTGCAGGCCCTCTCACCATCTACAAACTCATTAATGTACTTTCAAGTCCCTCAAATCAATAAAAGTATTGAATAGTAAAATTTTGAACACAACCTTCATCTAAATATTGTTGCAGATTGACTTTTTTATTATGCTAAGGTAATTCCTGTTTCACTGAGTAATTTCTCACTAAAAGGAAGCACACAAAGTTGTTTCAGTTTTGCCTCATGCAGGAAAATGCTCGTTTCAGACATGCATCATAGGAATGGGGATTCGTGTACAGAAAGTAAGTAAAGTTTACATGCAGACCTAGTTTACAGATTAGGCTTCATGCTGTCTTTGGGATTCACCAGACTTGCTAGAGGCATTAGGAATCTCTTCCTCAGCAAGTAATATAGCCAGGAATATGACTTTCACAGACTGACAGAGTATGGTGACTCACTGAAAAGGGATAAAACTTTAAAAATGTAATTCCTTCACTTGCTTTTACTACTCTTGACACTCCTTTACTACTTTGACTATTTTTTTACTCTTTTAACTCTTTTACTACTCTTCAAAACTTCCTATAATATTCACCAGTTATTACACAGATTGCCCAAGAATATTCATTACCCTAAGTATTTCATATGCATAGTACAGGGCTTTACGTTCCTCACTGCTCCTATGAATTCCTTTGATTCTTGAATGCATTTTTATTGCAACAGCCAGAGATGGAAGGGCTTCTTTTAAGAGAGAAGAGGTGATAATAGATGTGCCTGTGTGATCTACCAGCCAAAGATATGGCCTAAACTACATATATATTACTGATTCTTTTATCTGATGCTTTGTTATATAAGAAACCTCCAGCATTTTCAGGACTTGAACAAGTTGGCTCAAGTTTATATCTTTTTTAAGCAGTGGTACCTATGCTTTATCTCACTTTTTAAAGAAAATACACTGAGGTGTAGATCACAGAATGACTGAATCACAGAATCTCCTAGATTGGAAAAGACCTTTAAGATCATCTAGTCCAACCATTAACTTAACATTGACAAGACCTCAACTAAGCCATATCCCTAAATGATGACCCATTTTATCCTGTCAGTCTGAAACTGTGGTTTTGATTCAGCTCTGAAGTATATATTTCATTATATACAAATATTTTTCTCCTGATCCATTGGTAATTAAGCCCTAAATTTAATGGGCTACTGAACCAATTAAGTGTATCTTGCAGGCAATCCCTAAATGATGACCCATTTTATCCTGTCAGTCTGAAACTGTGGTTTTGATTCAGCTCTGAAGTATATATTTCATTATATACAAATATTTTTCTCCTGATCCATTGGTAATTAAGCCCTAAATTTAATGGGCTACTGAACCAATTAAGTGTATCTTGCAGGCATCCAGATGTGTTTCATGAATCCTGTTTTTGACGTATGCTGGAATTTGTCTCCTCTGGGCTTGTAAATAGCCATTCTTGGAAAGCATGTAGGCAAGATTTCTGTCCCTTAAAACAGCCTAGGCTGCAAAACTGCACTGAAGCTGGAACTGATGTTGTTGCTTGGGAAAAGTGTTTGGTGGCAGCACAGGTAACTTTTCATAACTTCCTTTCATCATACCCAATGCAGCAGGTAGATGTGGTTAAAAATACATAAGGGACAAATAGTCTTTATCTAATCATAGAATCATAGAATATTTTAAGCTGGAGGTCATCTGATCCAAGCTCCCTACACAAGTAGGCACATCTTTTGTTTGCAGTAATCCAAAGGGTGTTTTAGGCTCTACTAAGGACTGAGACTGCATGTGCTACTTTTAGTGTGAAATCTGCCTTAGATTTTGGAAGCAGTAGCTGAAATGCCCAAAGGCAAAATGCACTACTATTCACACATCTGATTACTCTCCTCAGGGGAGAGATTTGTGATTGAGTCACAAACCAGTCCATACTGACCAAGCTTTAGCTGAATTGATCCACAGCAGTAATGTGGACCTAAGTTCTCATGGTACCAGTTAATTTTCTTGCTTGGGAGAAGATGTCAAAGAGGAGGGGATTTTTCGAATCCAGTTAATTTCTGACTATAATGAACATAAAGATTCTTCCAGGTATGGTGAGCTCATCTTGTTCTTCTCAGTGAATGCTACCTTTAATTTTCAGACCATTATTTACTGTGTGGTTTGGGATGTTTCATTGCTTGTTCTCTTGCAAGAACAGGAGTCCTCCTACAGTGTTAATGGTATTGCTGTATTAACTACCAAGCCCAGAGAAGAGACTGCTCTAAAGTCTAAGAGATCCAGGCACAGGAGGAATGAAGTCTGGGAGACTGGTCACCATCACTTTTCACACTACAGCCATGTTTTCATATCGTCTCTGCACAATGTCAGTCACCTCCAGCACTGGAAATAGAGGTGTTTTCATTGGACCTTTTCAGCCTTTCACAACAATCCTTAAACAAATTATCTAAGGCATCTTGGAGACCTTACCTACCTTCTTCTTGTTTGTGTGTTTATAGTCTGCGTTACAGTAGAGTTTGTGTACATTATGAGCTTTCTTTCAATTTTTTTGATCTCAGAAGCTGATGGGAAGAGGGAAATGC
Source organism: Chloroceryle aenea (assembly GCA_013399075.1). Lineage (NCBI taxonomy): Eukaryota > Metazoa > Chordata > Aves > Coraciiformes > Cerylidae > Chloroceryle > Chloroceryle aenea. The sequence continues at coordinate 64,905 of VWZY01009517.1, forward strand.
TTTACTTTCTATTTTGTAAGTAAGAAAATCTTGTAGTGGACTTAGATGAAAGAAATATTCGCCTAACTTTGGGTTTCTAAAAGTCTAATATGGTCATCTTTACAGTCAACAGAAAGTGCAGAAGATAATCAATGAATCCAGCCCTTGGTCAGGAGGGATGCCTGTGGCATAGCAGAGGATATGAACTGGAGTATCCCCCAGAAGAGCAGGTTAATCTCCAGGCTATTCTTCCCATCAGCTTTTTGAAGAAAATTTTTGGCCGGGCAGAGATGAGGAAGGCTTGGTGGGTAATTCAGTAGGTGTCTGTCGCACAGTTATCTTTTAAGTTATCTCCAACAGCTCTAGCTCTCTTGTGTGCTGCCAAGCCATACTCCTGCCACCATGTGATGAGCTCTACCTTGCTTTTAACTTATTTCAGTGGTAGGGGAAGCCGGCCTATGCAAATGAAGCCACAAGGAGAAGGGAGGGAGTTGAGGGAGTGTTGCATGCAACAAATGAAGGGTTGCTTTGTTATCTGAGAGTGGCATCATCTGGCCATGCAAGGAGTTGTGGGTGTGACCCTATGATGAAAACTAAATTAAAATAGAAATTAAACCATTCAATTAATTAGAGTGCAATGATCTAGTCAGTTCTTGTGTTCTAATTTGTGCCATGTTGAAAGTAGCTGCTTCATCCCTCTCCTACTTATAAATAAATCATATGCTTTCTGGATCAACTCATCCAATTATATCTTAATTATTTCGAGGAACAAACCTCACTACTACAATAATTGTCATACAAGGATTTGTTCACACAGGGCCAGATTCCCATTGGTGATATTTTAATTATTATTACAGTGCAAAAATGGACTTCAATAGCTTATTAACACTAGAAAGTTTAGCAAATTTGTATCAGCAAATAACAAATAGGGTGTTTCCTGTGAGGAAGTTGGTAAGCTATTTGTTCATTTCTTTATAACAGTCCCAAAGAAGCTGGAAATATGAGCTGGTCTCAGAAGTCTGATTTGGGTATTGGAGGTACCTATGGTGATATATCAGACACTGCAAACCCTGTGATGGTGTTTGACATACACTATATACATACATAATGATATATTGCAAGACAGATAACATGTAGTGAAAAGGAGGTTATTTTCTCATTTTGTTACAACTGCAAGGTTTACAAATAACATTTAGTCAGGTAGGTACAGATTAAAACCAAGGTTTAAAAACACTGAAGTAGGCTTTGATGTTCTGAACTCACACTGACATTCAACGCGGATTATTCCTCTACATCATTTTGGCACTGTTGAATCTGCAGCTTTTCCATGTGTATTTTAGCATATGCCAATAAGCTATGTGGTTAAAGATAGAGGATAAGAGATGATGAAACTTGCAGTGTCCTATCTGTATTAGAGTTTGGTAAGCTTGGAACTTTGTGAAAAATAAGTTTTTACACTTATTTTAGTTTTACTGGCCATGTGACAATATTTCAATACTCTATCATTTGTTTGAATGCTCCCTTATAAAACAAAAAGTAGTGGGAAAAACCCAGACATGTTTCTCACACCTTCTGCTAAAGAGATTTTTCTGAGGCTGAGGTGACTTGTCCACTCAGCCAATCCTCTCTGATGTCTTGCTGACTTTGCATGATGATAACTATGACAGCAGTTTCATGTCATCTAATGCATGCTAGGAAGGCCTTGAAAATATTCATGGATAGGCATCAGTTAAACACAGCCTGAACCTGGGTTCACCTAGTGTGCCCCCACTGTCTCCCACAGCATTATGCCATTCACAGTTTGCCTCAGAGCAAGAGCAGAGAGAATCATCACCTGAACCTGAAAGATTTATTCTTCTAGGCATCCTGTCCATGAGAAAAATTACTGAAAGGTGTTGGAAAATGTTGTTTTCATTCTGCTCTTTCAAACAAGCTGGTCCATTCTCTTTGTTTTGTAAAAGGAGGGGCATCTGGACATGAGCTCTGTACTAGGACACTTGAGTATGGGCTCTACACTCTGTTCTCTGTGTGGCTCTGTGAAGCGCTGTCAGCCTGAAATCCTGCTCTGCAAAGCACTTATCCACACCTCTGCTTTGAGCTGACTGAGGGAAGGAGAACACTTTGTACAGGGACTAGCACAATGAGGCCATGTTCTTGGTTTAAGGACCATCTGGGCTACTTCACTCTATTGATTAATTGATAGTGATAGAGTTAGAAATTAGATGAAGAATAGGAACTTTCAGAGTGTGGCAGCATTCTGGCTGGCATAGCTATGCATGTGATGCAGCTCGCTTGAGGTCAGAGTGAACTTTTTATATAAAGCCTGAATATACCATTATTTCCCTTTCACTAATCCGTTCGCCGATAATCAAATAAATGAGGCACGAGAGATGAGGGACACCTACTGTTGCTGCAATACCTTGAGCAGGAAAGCAAGTCTGGAGACCAGCAATAAAGCACAAGTATCCAGACTCAAGAAGCACTGCACTGGTGGTTCAGCTAAGTACCAGTCCTGACACATGTGCAACATGGATGGATGAGCACTGTGAGCTGCCCCCGCTGGATGGCTGGATGAACATGTGAAGGTGAATGGAGATGCAAAGGGATCAGGTGCCAGCAGAGCCCCAGCCAAATCCAGTTTTTCCATGAGTGCAGGCCCCTCCTTCCCGCCTTGCCCCCCAACAAGGAGGGGGAGATGCCCCATGTCAGGGCCCATAGGCAGTCTTGCATCTGCTGAGAGACCTTGCTGTATCTCAGGAGTCTTTATAACAGGGCAGCCATGCTCCACTTCCACCCCTTTGTGCCATGGAAGCAAAGAAAAGGGGGAAGAGCAGGGAAAGCTATGCCAAGAAAAGAGCAGCCTGTCATTGCACATGGTGCAGTGGTTGCAGCTGGTGTGTGCTGTTCCCTAAGGAAAGCTGGCCCATTTCAGCTCTGGTTCCAATACCAAAAGACATACAGCTTATGCACTTTATCTGTCATGGGCAGAGGCACCACCACCAAAGCTCCACTCCTGAGAAAGGATACCATGCAGGACTGTGCCTGCAATTCAAGCACACAAATATTTTGCCAAGTAGCCATTCACTTAAGGAACTGAGGGTGCTTGCATAATCCTGCTGCAAGTAGAGGTGCTTACACCACAGGTGGCTGATGCCTGTCTGGCTCCTGCTACAGTGCTCACTGGGGAGGATGATTGCACTGGTGGATAGGGCAAACCCAACACCTCAGCTCAGCTGTCTGCTCCACCTGTGGATGTTAAAATAAGTCTGTTTGGTCCCTTAGCGTAGCAGTTCCCCACTTGGANCAATACCAGAGATAAATCTCCTGACATTCAAAAATATTGTACGCAAACAAAAGAAGATGTCAGAAACCCAACCAGGGACCTTGAGGACACAAAGCTGGAGGAATGAGGTCTCTCCCATGATCCAAACCCCTCTGCACTGTTGTTCACAAAGCCCTGAGGACCCTACATCACCCTGCTCCAATAGCATTAACAAACAGGGTGGGTAGACCAGTTACATTCACTTCTGAAGACACCAGTCTACCACAGGTAACAGAGCCCTGTGCATGAGCTTCTTTTTGAGGACTGTGTGTGAGATAGTTTGTAGTCTGACCCTAAAATGTTGTTCTGGTCTAAAATGGTCTGTGATTCATATTAGTGAGAAACAATATCAGTTGGCATATGGCCAAACTGGCACAAAAGGACACTTAATTTAGAGTACATGTATGTAAATGTATAGCTGTATTTACATTTCTCTTGGGTTATTTTTCTCCATCTTCTGTTTGACTTTATGTTCTGCCTCCCCTTCCTAGTCCACACATGCCCTTGCTGCTAGCAAGGCTCTTCTAATATTTATGTTTCTTCTGTAGTTGCAGAACAGGCACTTTTGATGGTTGGGGATTTAAACAGAAAATCTCAGGTGCTTCACTGTCATTTTCAAAACTAACTTAACCTCTTGGGAATATAATGCCTTATTGAAAATGAATAGGACTTAGGATTTTAAATTTATGATTATCTTTTGGAATGAACACATAAACTGCCTATCTTCAAAGTGCCATAAATGAGATTTATCAATGTACCAGTACTGTTCTTAATGAGAAACTCATGTGTTACTGCAGTGATAGGCAAGGAGAAGAAGTTGAAGGTAAAAGTCTTTTTATCTATAGTTCTATCTTAACCTTTCCCCACTTCATTCATCTGGGTTTGTAAAGTATGCAATATCTATCAGCTGGGTAACTCTGCAATGCTGTCCCAGTGCTGTGAATATGAACTGCATTTTTATTATCTTCTGTACTGTTTAGACTCTTTCATATTTCAAAGGTATAAATTTCAGCTCCAAGAACAAAAGCTAATCTTGATACAATTGCACACACACACACTCATTATAAAANTATTGCCCTTACTCCCTCCCAATGAAAATGAACAAAAAATGACAGGTGTGAAGTACTCAGATTTTTCTGAGGCACAGCAGTACTATGCAGAGTTGGGCTCATTACAGTTTCTTCAAGACTTGTTCATGATGCAGTAGAATCCCTCACTGTGTCTCAGTTAGTAATCTGATGGAGATAATCTATGCTTANCATTTCTCTTGGGTTATTTTTCTCCATCTTCTGTTTGACTTTATGTTCTGCCTCCCCTTCCTAGTCCACACATGCCCTTGCTGCTAGCAAGGCTCTTCTAATATTTATGTTTCTTCTGTAGTTGCAGAACAGGCACTTTTGATGGGTGGGGATTTAAACAGAAAATCTCAGGTGCTTCACTGTCATTTTCAAAACTAACTTAACCTCTTGGGAATATAATGCCTTATTGAAAATGAATAGGACTTAGGATTTTAAATTTATGATTATCTTTTGGAATGAACACATAAACTGCCTATCTTCAAAGTGCCATAAATGAGATTTATCAATGTACCAGTACTGTTCTTAATGAGAAACTCATGTGTTACTGCAGTGATAGGCAAGGAGAAGAAGTTGAAGGTAAAAGTCTTTTTATCTATAGTTCTATCTTAACCTTTCCCCACTTCATTCATCTGGGTTTGTAAAGTATGCAATATCTATCAGCTGGGTAACTCTGCAATGCTGTCCCAGTGCTGTGAATATGAACTGCATTTTTATTATCTTCTGTACTGTTTAGACTCTTTCATATTTCAAAGGTATAAATTTCAGCTCCAAGAACAAAAGCTAATCTTGATACAATTGCGCACACATACACTCATTATAAAAGTAAAAAAAAAATCACATCTATTAGGAGCAAACTTTCCACTTTTTTTTTTTTACAACTAGTACTATATTATTCGGTCTGGCAAAACCAGCAAAGACCATTGGACAATTAATAGCATGCAGATGATGTTGTTATTCACAAGCAAAAATCTTCTGCTTGATTACTCAAGTTACCTATTCGGTTTTCTACAGCATATTTTCTTAGTCAAGATCTTACTTATACTTGCTATGATATTTTTACTGTTGCCACTAGAGGTCTATTCACCACTACAAATATAAAAGAAAGAGGAAAGCAATGCATTTTCTTGTCTGAATTTTATTTCTTTTAATTACTGTTCACTGTTAGTATTGGAGTAATGATCTAAAGTTACATGGTTCTGGACACCTTATAGTAATAGATGTTAAGTCAGAAAGTGTCACTGTTATTTTAGAGTGTATACAATTGCATCTTACTATTGTCACCCTTACAATACAGTATAGGGGACTTCTTGGGTTTTGGTTTTGTTTTTTTGTGGTTTTTGTTTGTTTATTTGTTTGGGGTTTTGGGGTTGGTTTTGTTTCTTTCGGTTGTAGTTTTATTTTGTTTTGTTGGGTTTTTGTTTTGTTTTGTTTTGTTTTACATTCAGGACAGAGCAGTTATTTGCTGCACCCAGCTACACCATCCAAGAGATATATAAATATATTTCACTGTGATAAACTAAACAAAAGGCAAGTGTCACCTCCTCAGATTTGCTCCTGGAGAGACAGACTCAGCTATTACAGGGTTCAGCAGGATTTGTTTCAGCCTGAGTAAGAGCAGAGCCCATCCAATTGTTCCCTAAGCTTTTCTGCTCCCTCTTTCCCACCTTCCATCTTTCTTTCTCAGAGTCAGTGTGAACACTGCCTTCACCCTGATTACCTTTTCACCCCTCACTTGGAGCAGTCTCCTGTTTTGGTGACATATCCTAGGGTTGCTGTGAGATTTCTAGCACCTTTCCTCCTTCGGCTGACATTAAATGAAGGCTTTCCTGATACTTATCTGAAACAGGCCTCTGCTCAGTTCTGGAGGGATGGATTAATACTGCCCAGTAAAGCTGGGGTTTGCTCAGCCCTGAATTCATTCTGTTTCTGTTGCTAATTACAAGTAAATTTCCTACTGACACCAGTGAGACCAAAGTTACACTCGAACTCACAGGAGCTTCTGTTCACCTCCTTCAGATGCACTTTTCTAAAGGACCAAAATTAACACTTACTGAACTCCAAGAGTTTTTTTCTCTGGACACTTTTAAAGCTATCCTGGCAATCCTTTTATCTTCAATCTGTGTAGGTGATCTTAGTGTAGGACAGGATTATGTCACACTCTAGGAGAAGTGGTAGGAGGAAATCTGTTACGGGAGAGAGACTTTCCTGAAGCATTTTTCCCTGATTCTCTCTGGAATCAAGAAGTGTCAAAAGTGCAGGTCTGGCTCTCGTATTTGTCACCAGAGCTCTTGTCCAGCATACCA
>VWZY01009518.1:0-25601 GCA_013399075.1 Chloroceryle aenea
GACCCTAAACCACGACACCATTTAGTATAGGCTGCTTTAAATATACTCATTCCTCATATAATGTAATCTTTTCAGCATCTTCTCTCATTTTCTTCTGCCACATGCAGAAATAAAAACTCTCCAGGTGCTTGTTGGTGAGTAAGCAGAGCTGCTGTTACAACTTATTGCAGCCATGACCACAAACCACAATATACTGTAATGCTTACTGCTCCACACACCATCCAACATCTGTATATAAAAGCATAAAAATTCTTAATCTACCTCTAGTGTTTAGTTATTTAACTACAAAGGGCTTGAAGGAACTGCTCTCGAGGAGTTAGAAGTACTAAATAGTGAATGAAAAGATGCAGTCAAATCATCAGTCAGATGAGGGCTCTGAGCCCACAGCTCAAGAATAAAATGAAAATAGGCTTTCTACCTAGTCAGTTGCTCAGTCTGATCTGTAAATGGGTGGCAAAGACAGCAGTAGAAACACCACTGCCTAATGCACTGCAAAATCCAGACTCTGTATGCCAAGTATCTCAGGAAATGACCACTGCAACAGAGCGTGGCAAATTGAGGGTTATTCTGAATAAAGGCAACTGCTGGTTCTTACCCCATGGCTTCCTTAGGCTCTCTTCTCAGAGATGGGCAGGCTCTAGACTCCGCTGTCTTACAAAATCACATATTTCAAATCTTTCAAAATGTTATGCATGACAATCAGCCATTCAGACCACCCAGCAAGGCAAGCCCTATATTTTAAAGTCTTTCTTTGACAAGTATGTAATTTTTTTGTCAGACTAGAATCTTCTTACATGCACACACACACATAGAAATCTCCTCCTGTAGGCTTTTTTTTTCTTTTCTGGAAAGAATTAATTTTCTTTTTAGGAATAACCTAACTAGTCTAAACACTTATTTTATCGCTTATTGCTATGCAGTAATATTGGAAAGTGTTCATTCAAACAAAATTCCAGTTTATAGACATGGAAAGTTTTTCAAGTTGCTTTATAGTGACAGAGATATGAGGAAACACCCTAGTTATAACTAAGAAGTTTAGGAGACTAATTTTTTAATTCAGCTATTATAGGTTTTTTGTAACAAACACTTTAAATCATTTCTGGGTAGATTAAATAACTAAGCTCCAATTAAGCAAAATAGAGACTATATTCTGCTTGTACAGAGTAGCAGGAGCAAAAGAAATTACAGAAATTATTCTGTTCAAAAAAAAAGAACAAACTGTAAAGAATCTCTTTTTCAGACAAATTTCTTATAGAAATGCATTTCTCAGCTGGATTCCTTCAACTGAGGATGGTTTATCTCTCCTCATTCACATTTCTATTGATCTTTAAAATGAAACAAACAAATTCTTGTTCTTTTAACATCTAGAAACAAAACATGTTAGCAGTTTTCATAATTTGTATTCTATTTTCTTTCTCCTCTTCTCCTCTGCTGGCATTAGATGTAATAGAAAGACCAATCTTAACAATGTTCAGTTTTAGTTTTTGCACTTTTTAAATTAAAAAAAAAACAAACAAAGAAGCTTGACAGTAGGGAAATGGAACTCTTCTAAGTACAGAGAAGATAAAGTTACAGAAAAGAAAAAAAGTAGGAAAAAAAACAAACAAAAAAAACCCAAACCAAACCAAACCAAACCAAACCAAACAAACAAACAAACACCTTCCTGGGCAGCTTTATTTCACTAATTCTTTTGTCCCACAAACCAAAAATCTTCTCTTTCTCTGCTGTCCCATGAGTTAAAAATATTGGAGAAGAGAGTATGGAGAAAAAAAAAATCAAAATGCTGATAAATTCAATGAATATATATTTGGAAACCAAACATCAAATATAAATAATGTATTTCCAAGAATATCGAGATCTCACTGATTCCACTGCAAGTCAAAAGTTGTTTAAATGAAGTTATTTACACTGGCACCAAGTTTTTCTAGCACTGTTAAACCTGGCTTCCTTCATATACATTTGTCTATCCCCATTGTCTGATTTTCTGTTAGGAATAAAATTTTACTAGTCTGCTAGGTTTAAAACCTGCAAGTCTCAGCGTGCACCTCTCAGTCTCCTTTCTACCTGCTCTAAGTTTTAGACCTTTTTCATTCAGGAGTGAAAGGTGAAACTCCCATCAATGTGCAACAAGCAGAGCTGAGAAGGAATCTTTGTGCTACTTTTAGTTTGAGAACAAGAATCCCTCTGATAGTCTCTGCCACTTTCAGAGATGGAATATCCCTCTGACATCCAGCTGCAGTTGTGGAGAGTGCAAGACAACCATAGGATAAAATCGTCTTCCATTAGAATAAAAGACCTACCTGTGCCTAAAGATGCTCTGGTAAAATTGTTCTCAGGTAATTTCAATCATCTATATTTTTAGATCATTATTAGCTTTTAAGTCTTAATTGGTGCTGGATGTGTCCATCATGTTACTTGTTATATCATCTGCCTGACAATTTAAAAGTAATATAATAGGGAATAAAAGCCTAAAATTAAAGACTACTTAATGGTATGTATTGTATCGATCTAAAAATAAGAAATGGCACCAGCTGGGCTACCTCATAAAAGACCTGCACCATCAACCATGGATGTGTCTAACAAATTGCTATTCTTTTACAAATGGACCAAAGAACAGGTTGGTGTAAATTAGTACAGGTACAGTTACTTCAGTAGAATAAATATAGCATTGGCACAGAATATGACCCTTTAACTCCAACAAAAGCAAGATGAGAGGTGATTGCCACCTAGCTTTCTCCTGACAATTTTATGAATGAATGGTACATTAATTTAGTAAAAATTAAAGGTGCTACTGTAATTGTTTTATTTATAGGATGTAGCACTACGTCTGGGCTTACAGCCTGATAAGGCTATCACTCTCCAAACAGAACAACACCAATTCTCTTTGTTCTGGAGAGCTTCCTCAGCTAAACAAGGAATAAGTTTGAAAATAAAACTAGTTAAACTATACAAAACTCCAAAACTGAATATGCAACCTTACCTTAGCAATTTTATCATGCTTTATGATTCAGTTGTAGATTTTGCTCCTGCAGGTTTTCTCCAAGTTTTGGTACTAACTAGAGAGTGCAACTCAAATCTGTCCTCAGGCTGTGAAAAGGGCTGAAGACCTGAGACCTATATGTCATTACCACTCAGACTTTTTGGTAAGGTCACATTTACATGATTAAATGAGTGTGGTCCTTGACCCCTGGGCCAAGTCCACACAACTGAAGACAAGTTTCCCATCTGCAACAACACTGCTTTGCACTTGGGCATGAGTCTGCCCTGGATGACGCCCCTGTCACCCTGCAAAGAGGTTACTCTTCCATGTATTTGCATTTTGAGGTGTCTGTAATTTGTAAGGGCTGATTCTGAGCCTAGTGGTGTGTTGTCTTCATAGGATGAAACTGCAGGTACATGTTGCCAGGCCTAACACATGGTATGAGGACCTGGGAGATGTCCTGTCTTTCTGCAAGAGCACTAGAGGAACCAGGCAAAAATGGGTGTAGCCTCACTCATATTGTGTTTTGGGAGCTACCCTGGGGGAGAGCTCTTCTCCAGATCACACCTGGGTATGGTCATAATAAGAACCAGGATGGGAGGAGGCTGCTTAGAGAGGTTGTGGAGTCTTCTGTAGAGACTTTCAAGACCTGCCTGGATCTGTTTCTGTGTGGCCTGCCCTGGGTCATCCTCTTCTGGCAGGGGGGGTTGGACTCAATGATCTCTAGAGGTCCCTTTCAACTCCTACCATTCTATGAAGCACATCATTGAAAATAAGATTTAAAAAAAACTACAGCGATTGAAATGCACCCAAAAATATCTTATCTTGTATTTTGGCCCTAAAAGGAAGCTAAGTTATTTTGAGAGTCTGATCTTGTGAGAGATGACATGCAAGTACAAAGCTTTGAAAACATCATTTGCATATATGTACCAGTGTGACCACACTAACATCCACACACATGTTTTACGGGAATCCAAATCTCTACTTGTCAAATCAGATTGGTGTCTATTTACTTCCCCTAACTTTTATTTTTATTCCAGACACTGGACCAGAAAATGGTTACTGATTAGAATATCCACCATAATCTAAGGGGAACTGATTGTAAATTGTAAAATTGCTATTAGCTATGCTAACTAGTTGCATGACTTCAGCTAAGAGTGAAACTGATATTTCTAATTGTATTGGTTTCAGCCTTATATGAAGTTTTTTCAACAGTTTTGTTAGGACAATAAATGAGGGAAAGAACTGTGATAATTAAAAAGACACTCACTGTATATCAGATGAGTCTCATTACTATTGACAACACATATACTCACAACCTGAAAATATTGCAGGTATCTTTGTTGCATTTATCTTCTAATAATTTCTTAGTCCAGAAAGTTTTGCCTCATCTAAGAAAATTTGCCTGGAGAAATATCACTTCATCCATTTCCTTTCATATTGCCAGTTCCGTAGTTAACCAGATGGGCAATGCCTTTCTCGGCAAACGTGCAGGATGACTCTGTTTCAGAATGAATATCAGAAGATTCTTAACAAAAAAGGAAGCATAAAAAGCAGAATATTTGCCAGGGTAATTAGAAGAATAAACAGGCTGACAACTTAAAAAAAAATATTTGAAGAGTAAGATCTTGCCACCATACTGAAGCACTTCATTTTTTAAAGCTCCAATGGATAGTATCACCTTAACTTAGGAATGCTCTTTTTGTCTGCCCCAAATACTTCAAGAGTTCAAATAACCTGCCAAAATGCAGTCTTTCAGTGAGAAATGTCCCCTTGTTAGGCACTGTCAAATTACTGATAGCTGCTTGTGGCTGTCCACTCTTGGATGACATCCTGCTGAAGCAGTAACAGTAGACTCCTCTAGCCTAGCCCAAGTAAAAAAAAAAAATACACTATAGCAAAATTTCCTTCACTTTTTGTGCTATGCAGCATTTCCCTGCTGCATAGACTATAACAATTCCAGGTTCAGACTTAACTTCTTCAGAAGCCTAAATCTAAAGACATATTTCAAAAGATTCATACATGCCTGGAAACAAAAATATCCATTTGGATTTTCAGCTGCTCTTAGATGTCTCATAGCTTTTTATTGTCCTGATAGTTGGAAATAGCAAGATAAGATGTATAGAGTACATATCATATGCTATATAGTGAATTGCATTAACAGAGAAGCTGAAAACTGAGCACAGTTTTGACTGTGATCCCTCCTCCCATCACCCATCTCTCTGGGCCATAGATGTTAAAAATCTGGGGAACCAGAATGTCATGGACAACCAGGATCGACATTATGGCACTTGATCTTCCTTTCCTTCACCTGAAGAGGAACACCGTGGGAGGAAGGTGGTGCTCTCACAGACCTCCATCAGAGGCACAGCCAATGCAACAGCAGCTGATGCCATTATACACGATGCAGGGAGCAGGCAGAAGAAATAAGGTAAGGAAGTGATCAATGTCACTGCCTTGTTCTTGGGTGCTCCTCTGGCATTATGGGGGGGTCCAAGGCCCTCCAGGCTAGAGACCGGGGCTGGATACGTCCAGCAGGTGCACCAGAAGGGTTGGCAGTGTTTTAATTCTGGAGAGTTGGGGGCACCATGAAGGCCTCTCCTGCCTGTGCTGCTGATTGTCCTGCATCTCCTTACAGCCTCCAGCACTCGGTCAGAGATGACCATGTCCAGCACCACGTGCAGTGCAGCGTCATCCTTCAGCTCCCAGCTCCTAGGAGTAGCATTTGAAATGGATGGAAGTCCAGGCTGCTCACAGCTACCAGGAAATGAAGAGCCAGTGTTGCCTCAGCTCAGCCAGGTGGGATGGGGCTCGTGGCTGCCCCAGGGATGGGACCAGTACCCAGCCCCTGCAAGAAGAGCCCCATGAGGACTGCCACACCCAAGATGGATGCTGCCTACCCATCATGGGGAACCATGCTCTGTGTTACTGTGAATAGAGAAAATTGTGTTCCACTGTTGTGGTGAGAGCTTATAAGGGATATGAAGAAGAATGGAAGTTGCCTTTATGCTAGAGTTAAAAGTTGCAGCGTACCTGAGTACACACTGGGTACACTGAAGTCCTTCACTCCCTTGGTGGTCCAGGAGCATCCTGGGTGGTCTCTGCATTGATGAAACAATGGACTGACTGGACAGCGGACCCACCATTTTACTAATTGCTAGAAGAGTTCTCCAGGTGGGAATTTCAAACAGCCACGGAGATTCCCTAAGGTATCTCCTTTTCTAGATCAGTCCATAGACACAATTTGTGTGTTTCAGCAAGTTGACTAATACCTGGTCTTTCCAGAAACATCTTTAGGCCATTCCTGCCGCAAAGCTTACCAAATTTAAATAGCTAAAACACTTGCCAATAGTGTAAACTCTTCCTACACAAGGAGAAGTGTTCACATAGGACCATCTTCTGTTGATAGTTATGACAGGTAGGGGATGTTTCTTATGTAGTATCAGGGGTAATGGATCTTGTATGTGCTGGGGTTTTAACAATTATTTTCTATTTTTAGCTTGTAATTTCTGAGGCATTTGCCACTTCTTAAACACAGTTTTGAAATCCCCAGGTATTTCAGAGCCCATTTTGCATTTCAGATGAACAGCTGAGGCATGCTTCGATAGTATATCTAGCATTGTGTCTATCCACCATTGTGTCTGGAAAACTTGCATATCCGTGAAGTCTGCCTGCCATTGTACATCCATCTCTGCCACCATCACCTTGTTTCTTTTACAGCTTTTTCTTACCTCGTATAAGTTGTAAGCATCCTGGTTTACAACACAGGTTGCTTAGCCTCTGTTCGGACCAGCAATTTGCCTTTTAGTGGCAAATTACTCCTTCAGGAAGGGGTTTTATACCCCTAAAGCTTCCCACACAGTAGTACACTAGTGTGTGAAGCCCTTGACAATCAGTTTCTCTTGTGCATAGAGACACTTTATGGAAAGCTTGTGAGGGGTGCTGGTTGCTGGGCAGGCTTCTCCAGCCTTTTTCCTTTTTTCTTTGTAGGTTTCTGTCCCTTGTTTGTCAGCTTTTTATACCTCAGCTGCCTTGTTCAGAACTGGCTCATGTACCTGTGGCACCTGCCCGGAGGAAGGGCACATTCGAGGGGTCTTCCTCCGGGCAGCATGACACTGAATTACATTTTTGAGACTGAACCAGTGACCCACCTGGTAGATGAGGGGAAGGCTGTGGATGTGGTCTATCTGGACTTCAGCAGAGCCTTTGATACTGTCTCCCATAATATACTCCTGGAAAAGCTGGCAGCCCATGGCTTGGACAGGGGCACTCTGTGCTGGGTGAGGAACTGGCTGGAGGGCTGGGCCCAGAGAGTGCTGGTGAACGGGGCTGCATCCAGCTGGCGGCCGGTCACTAGTGGTGTCCCCCAGGGATCAGTGCTGGGCCCAGTCCTGTTTAACATCTTTATCAAGGATCTAGATGAGGGGATTGAGCCCACCATCAGCAAATTTGCTGATGACACCAAGCTGGGAGGGAGTGTCGACCTACCGGAAGGCAGGAGGGCTCTGCAGAGGGATCTGGATAGACTGGAGAGTTGGGCTGACTCCAATGGAATGAAGTTCAACAAGGNAGAGAATGGGCAGGTGTGACTACTAATGAGGTGACTGTATATAAGTACTGCACTGACAGCTAATAAACGAAGTTCGCTTATCAATCACATTAATTGACCGCGTCTTCCCTCGCCGCTCCGCAAGATGTTAGCAAGAAATTCTTTACAGAGTGATCAGGTATTGGAACGGCCTGCCCAGAGAGGTGGTGGATTCACCATCCTTGGAGGTTTTTAAAAAGAGATTGGACATGGCCCTTATTGCCATGATATAGTAATTGGAGTTGGAACAGGGGTTGGACTTGATGATCTTGGAGGTCTTTTCCAACCCAATCTATTCTATGATTCTATGATTCTATGACTCCAAAGGAAGGGCTTAAGCAATTTCACCTGTCTGTCAGTATTATTTCAGTTACTGAGGAAAGGTTACCCTGTTGTATCTGCCTTGTACTCTCCTAAAATAAGGGCAAAGACATAAAAAAGAGTATGGAAGGATTAGAAAGCATCTCTGGAAGGGAGGGAGCAGCTCTTTTAACTGAAGATCCTTAAATTATTGTGCAATCCTTACATGCTTTCTCATATGGAGTACAATTTTCTTGGTAGTTGAAATTTGGTAAATCTTTTTTTTTTTTTTTTTTTTTTAATTAATAAGAAGAGAATACATTACCCTCAAAAGTGTTGTCTAATAATGACAACTCATTTCTCTCTCCTTTCCCAACAGTTTAATGAAGCACTACTTTAGGAGCTGGAGTAAGCAACACAACTTGCCAAAGTCTGACATTCTGTAACCGTAAAAAAAATCTACTGAAATGTCTCGACAGTGTTGTGGGACTCAGCCTTCCAAGTGCCTGTGAGCTGCCTGCGGCTGCTGCTGAGTGTTACATACTCACCTGCTGTTTCATGAGTTTTGTGTTTCAGGAGTGGCAATGATGATTCACCTCTACTCTGCATTCACTGAAATATTAATCAAAGAAATAAAGTCTCAGATGGAGACTTTCAATTTCTTTGACTCTTCCCACTTTGCAGCGTGGGGCAATCCTCCAGGTGGACTTGGTTGGAGAAGACATCTCTCTAGTTTATGGCCAAGCACAGTGAGTTTGCAAATAGCTTTAAGTGATGAGTCAGTCCCATGACTGCAGGCAGCCCAAATGTCCTGCTGAGTCCTCTGTCCTCTAATCTGTATTAAAAAAAAAAAAAAAAAAGAATTGGGGGAGGGAAAGGAACATCTTTTATTGACTTGGGAAGAATTTTTCTGGGATTCACAACCTGCATCACATTAGCACTTTAGGATATACTTCCCTTGACATTTATGATACTGCTTCAATCACACTGGTGGACTGATGACAGAATAGGGCCCTTGGCAATCTCCTTACTGCTGTCACCAAATGGTACCACAGAGCAATCCTGTTAGCAGATGTTTTCCTCCACATTAGGTATTTGCCGTTTTGATCTAATTTGTACAGTTTAACTCCTAGAATGGGAGGCATTACAGTATTTCATTAGGACTATTCCTTAACCATGAACTCCTCAAGTAGCAGAATATTGCCAGGCAGCTGTAGCAGTTAAGACCGAATATTCCTATTTATTGTTTGGTTATATCTTCATCCTGAAGGGATTAATCCCACTAGGATATCATTGATTTAACTGGCCTAGACGTGATAGAATATTAATACAAGCGATTAGTAACTACAAAATAAACCTTTATCTTTAAATAAATGCAAACATTTATTTAGGCAAATGTCACTCACACAAATGCCATTGGAACCTCTAACTAATTTTCTTCCAGAAAAGTATCCAAACACATGCTTTGGAAGCACTATTGGCTTATATTGAACATATGCTGTTACTGTCCTGTCCTGCTGTACCTAAACAGTATTTAGGCATGTGCTCTCTATCTAGGAATATTTAGTCTTTTTTCTTATTGCTTAGAAATGTCCTCATATTATGTGGACATCAATGCACTTTTATAGATAAAAACACTTTATGGATTACTGAAATGTAAACCAACCAAGTTATACAATTCCAAGAATGGCTTTAACCACTGGCATATTTATATCTATTACTGACAACTTATTGATGAATGGAAACTAATTACAAGATCAGGCAAGGCCTGAAAATTTTGGACTTTTTTCAGGATTGCTTAAAACCTGGATGGCTGTGCATGGATGTTGTACAGGGATCTTTCTGTGTGATGGGAGACAATATCTTAGAAGTGATACAGCTAATTAATGCTGTTATTTGCCTACCCTTATCTACTGGTCTGACTGTCCTCAGTTTGAGATAGAGCAGCTCAAGACATACAAGTGTACAGTTCCTATACTAGACAGTTTTGCAGAATATGTGTATATCTGAAGTAGGCTTTCTCAAGCAGAAGAAATCTGCTGCATTGTTCTTAACACACTGATTATCAACCCTATCTTTGCCACAGCATCATTGCAAGCAGTACAGATAAGAGCTGTGTTTTAATATGAAGTGGTGTCTTTTATGGGTAAAGTCTGAGTCTCTGTAACACACCACAGGTAGCTGGTTCAGCTCTACAGAGATTTGATAATTGTTCTGCAGCAGAAATCAGAATGGTGTTTTATGGATTTTCCTTCTCAAGGGCTTACTTAAATAGGCTTGTGTTTTAACACACCTGATGTCTATTTAGAACTCCTGAGCTCACTTAAACTTTATTTCCAGAGCTTGACTTCAGGCTGTGAAGATGTTGGGCCAGCACTCAGGAACAGACTTCCAGTTTTCTTCATGTTACATGGATATGAAAAATAACTGATTCTGAGCAGATAAAATAACTGATGTTCTGAGCAGAAGCAACAGCTAATGATACTGAATTCACATAAAAATCAGTTCTGGAAATCATGCTTCTTTAAGGAATATATTTCACTATGTTACACAAACTCTGGATCACTTGAAATGCCAACAGGTCTCATCTTCTAGAGGTTTCCAAGATTTCTGCTTTCTTCTCAGTTTTCTACTCTTGAACTTCAACATCTAATGGTGATTTTTTTTTTCTTACTTATTCAAAGTGGAACCTAAAAACATGAAAGCATATCTTTGTCCTGGTTTCACTGGGATAGACTCATAGGCCAGGCATGGTATACAGGTCATTAGCAGTTTCAAGTCAGTCAGGAGCTTTATCTGGGAGGCGCAACAGCCAGGGCAGCTGTCCCAAGCCAGATCACACCTGTATCCCACCCCATAAACATCACACTCATTATAAAGTGGGAAGTTTCCTGAGGGTGGAGGCTCCTCTTGCTCCTGCCCCTCCTTTTCCTCCTCCTCCTGCTTCTCCCCATCCCTGGAGAGGCTCGTTTACCATTCTGCTCCTGACAGCCGATTTCCTGTTTATTCTGACCACTGTGCATTCATTGGGATGAGTATAACTTTGTATACTTTATACTGGCATTGGTGTTAGTTTTGATGTTTTGATAAATCTGTTTTCATTACAACCCATGAGTCTCATCTCCTTTTCCTTATCCTCCTTCTTGGCTGGGGAGGGGTCATCAAGTGATAGAGCAAATGCCAGAAAAATAGAGTNACTATGTTACACAAACTCTGGATCACTTGAAATGCCAACAGGTCTCATCTTCTAGAGGTTTCCAAGATTTCTGCTTTCTTCTCAGTTTTCTACTCTTGAACTTCAACATCTAATGGTGATTTTTTTTTTCTTACTTATTCAAAGTGGAACCTAAAAACATGAAAGCATATCTTTGTCCTGGTTTCACTGGGATAGACTCATAGGCCAGGCATGGTATACAGGTCATTAGCAGTTTCAAGTCAGTCAGGAGCTTTATCTGGGAGGCGCAACAGCCAGGGCAGCTGTCCCAAGCCAGATCACACCTGTATCCCACCCCATAAACATCACACTCATTATAAAGTGGGAAGTTTCCTGAGGGTGGAGGCTCCTCTTGCTCCTGCCCCTCCTTTTCCTCCTCCTCCTGCTTCTCCCCATCCCTGGAGAGGCTCGTTTACCATTCTGCTCCTGACAGCCGATTTCCTGTTTATTCTGACCACTGTGCATTCATTGGGATGAGTATAACTTTGTATACTTTATACTGGCATTGGTGTTAGTTTTGATGTTTTGATAAATCTGTTTTCATTACAACCCATGAGTCTCATCTCCTTTTCCTTATCCTCCTTCTTGGCTGGGGAGGGGTCATCAAGTGATAGAGCAAATGCCAGAAAAATAGAGTAGTCTCCTGTGTCAACACTACCACTGATTCCCAGGAGTGTAATGTGAACTAATCAAATATGCAACGAGACAAAGACAAAAGACAGAATACCTTTACAGACATAAAAGGAATTAAAAAGTCTCTGGAGGTAATTGCTTAGAGGTAGTTAGAAAGGTTAATAACACAGCAATATAATCCCTCCTTCTCAATGGAAATAGCATTGCTTACCTGTATTTACACTACAACACACATCAGCACAAAATCATATCACCACTAGAAAATGACATACCATTTAGACAGTCTTCCACGTATAACTAGTTGTATGGTTTGGATATAAACTCAACAGGCTTCACATTCGCAANTGGGAAGTTTCCTGAGGGTGGAGGCTCCTCTTGCTCCTGCCCCTCCTTTTCCTCCTCCTCCTGCTTCTCCCCATCCCTGGAGAGGCTCGTTTACCATTCTGCTCCTGACAGCCGATTTCCTGTTTATTCTGACCACTGTGCATTCATTGGGATGAGTATAACTTTGTATACTTTATACTGGCATTGGTGTTAGTTTTGATGTTTTGATAAATCTGTTTTCATTACAACCCATGAGTCTCATCTCCTTTTCCTTATCCTCCTTCTTGGCTGGGGAGGGGTCATCAAGTGATAGAGCAAATGCCAGAAAAATAGAGTAGTCTCCTGTGTCAACACTACCACTGATTCCCAGGAGTGTAATGTGAACTAATCAAATATGCAACGAGACAAAGACAAAAGACAGAATACCTTTACAGACATAAAAGGAATTAAAAAGTCTCTGGAGGTAATTGCTTAGAGGTAGTTAGAAAGGTTAATAACACAGCAATATAATCCCTCCTTCTCAATGGAAATAGCATTGCTTACCTGTATTTACACTACAACACACATCAGCACAAAATCATATCACCACTAGAAAATGACATACCATTTAGACAGTCTTCCACGTATAACTAGTTGTATGGTTTGGATATAAACTCAACAGGCTTCACATTCGCAAGTGAACTTAATAGCTGTGTGCTATTTTTATGTAGATATCATGCAAAAGACCCTCATTTGCTGAAATCTGCAAGGATCTTTTTTATCTTCCAAACAATCTCAACACAAAACTACTACCGGAGTTAAAAAAGACAGCTGAGGCTTCACTGCCGGTAATGCTTCAAACTCTATCACAAGCACAGCACTGGACACACTGTGGCCACCACTGTGAGGAGCACAGTTTCTAGAACAGCTGGTTTCAGTGGAAGAAGAAGAGCATGCCACGGTGAGTTCTAACATGCTTTCACTTTTTTTCCCCAAATAACATCTTCTCCAGGGATGTAGATCTGGCCTTTGACTGCTACAGAGGTTACAGATTTGCACATACATTGTTCACTAGTGGAAACTGGATTAAAGGATATTTGAGCTCTAAGGATATTTTGTTTGGGGACTCTGAGTGAAGTATCATTTATTAAACAAATCTGGTTGGCATTTATGATGAAGGTATGTTATTTTCCCAAACTTGCTTGATTATGCTTCTGCCTTGGATCAGCTATGATAATATTTATTCCAATGGGATCTCATTAATTGCAATGCAGGAAAATATTGTTAAATTAACTGGCTCAAAATATTAGTTCTGCACATATTTACTCATAGAGGTATTAATAAAAATTGTTGGACTCAAGTAAGTATAAAATTCTGCATTAATTAAGTGACTTTAGTCTTGGATCTGTCACTATTGAGGGCCTGACACTAAAATTCCTGAAGTTGTAGGAAAGTTCCCATTATCCTTACTGGACTCTGGATCATAGAATCATCTTAGAATGGTTTGGGTGGGAAGGGAACTTTAAAGGTCATCTAGTCCAACCCCTCTGCAGTGCGCAGGGACAGCTTTCACTAGATCAGGTTGCTCAGAGCCCCGTTCAACCTGATCTTGAATGTTTCCAGGGGTGGGGCTTTTACCACCATCCTGTGTCAGTGTTTCACCATACTCAGTGTAAAAAATTTCTTCCTTATATCCAGTCTAAATCTACCCTCTTTTAGTTTAAAACTATTAACCCTTGTCCTGTCATAACAGGCCCTGCTAAAAAGTTTGTCTCCATCTTTCTTATAGGCCCCCTTTAAATATCAAAAGGTCACAAAAAAGTCTCCCTGAAGCCTTCTCTTCTTCAGGCTGAACAAGCCAAACTCTCTCAGCCTTCCTTCAAAGAGAGGTGTTCCAGCCCTCTGATCATTTTTGTGCCCACCCTCTGGAGCTGCTTGATCAGCTTTGTCTTACTTATGCTGGAGGCCCCAGAGCTGAGCAGAGTACTCCAGGTGGGGTCTCACAGAGCAGAGGAAGAATCACTCCCCTCAAGCTGCTGGCCATGTTTCTGTTGGTGCAGGCGAAGATACAGTTGTCTGTCTGGACTTTTGAGACCACATTGCTGGCTCATGTTCAGCTTTTCATCTGCCAGTACTGCTTACGGTGAAGCTTCTTTAGATCACGTTAGATGTGAAAGAGAGTAAGGGTTGTGAAAGAGCCATAGGGTCTGTTCTATCCCTTTGCAAAGCTGCCATTTAGCTATCAAAGAAGAAATAGGTCAAGAGAGTTTTGTAAAGTGAAAAGAAATAATAGCTGATTTTGGAATTAAATTTAAGTAGGGAGTTTCAGAAATGTTAGCACATTATTCTCAGTCTCTTCAGTACTTTTGTTTCTTTTCAGGCTAATTGTACTTCAGAAAGTATTTTTTTAAATTGAGATACTTAGTGCATTTAAGAGGACAACACAAATTTCCAATAATCATCCAATATTGATTCTTTACACATCTATGGGACACTAGTTACTTCTGTAATTCTTTAGACAAAAAACGTGCTTTTCTTTATGTGTGGTCTTTATTAGGTATACAAACTAACCAGGAGTGGTTAAAAATGTTGGTCATGTTCTCAGAGTTATTACTTAGTTCTCTTTGGAAATAAACTGAACTAATCTGCTGGCTTTATAAAGGAAATGTGTACCCACACCAGTACTCTGTAAAAGATCCAGAACAGTGCTCCTTACTGAAGAATACACACTGAGAGGGGGTTTCTTGTTCTTTATTTAAAGAATAGAAGACAATAAGAAATTAAATTTATATTTAAATTTTAATATTTACTTTCATTCTCAGGAGAGACGAGGATTTTTACACACAACTGCTCCAAACACTGGCAGCAATTCTGGAATCTGCAAGCTGCTTGCTTCAGAAAAAAAATCAAATAAAATGTCACTACTGAAACCCATGACAAAGGGAAGCTTTGTAGAGAAGCTCACCAAACTCTAGAGCTTATGTATGTAAGGGGACATTATTTAAACTTTCAGTCTGACTCTTTCATTTCCCAACAGCATGGATGTAGCCAAAGGCAATGACTGTAGTCCCACATTAAATGCCTCCTCTGGCATGAGGGTCAACTTTCAAACTCTTTTTCCCTCCAAAATGCAGTGACCATTTAATTGAGAACCCTGCATGGACTGTGCCAAGTCCTAAATTATTCCTGGGAGTTGTTTAGAAAACTATGAGCATAAAAATACCCCAGGCTCTATCCTAGCAATTAAACAGTATAAACAATCACTTGCTTGTGTCTAAGACTGTGCCCTGGCATTATTTAATTTACTGTTATTGCTAATAGGAGTAGAAGCTGGTAATACAAAGTATCTCAGATGTTATCAATTCTTAACCATGTTTAAATGCTGAATATAATTCAGAAATGGATAGGCTTTATACTGAAATAACCCCCAAAGGAGGTATTTCCTATTAACAAACAAAAATACCTATCGATTAGCCATTTGTGTCACATGGGATAACTCCCTACTTTGTACTCTGCCTGCTGTACTCCCCAACTGGGAGAATGATTAATATTTATAGATAACAAATAAAAGTTATATATATTCATTTGGGTAGTTATCCCAAACACTTGAGGACCCAGCTGAACCCAGACAGCCAGAACAACTTCCCTGGTCACCCAGACTCCCCTTCCCCAGAGCCTGTTATCCCCTAGCAGCATCCCTGCTTTGTCCTCCCTTTCCCACATATGGCACTTTTTCCCAGATGCCAGGTGCTATTTCTAGATGCAGCCCACCCTGTAAACACACAGTTGCTTTTGGGGAGCTGCAAGAAGCCTGGTTTGGAAGTTTGGCAACCTTCCCGCTGCCTCCTTCCTGCAGCTCTGGCGATGTGATCCATACTCAAGTCTGACTTCAGACAGTGCTGTTCTTCATTCAGATGCTGTAGCTACAGACTCTGCCTCCCTGGAAGATGGCTTGTGCAAAACAGAAGGAGGACAGCTTGGAGTCTGAGGAAGGCAATTCCTTGTTCACTGGGGATTTTCCAGACAACTGGGCAGGGAGCTAGATAATCTCACCTGGGCTTCCCTTCCCATGAACGTTTGGACCAGATAATCTTTGGAGGTCCCTTCCAGCCTGGACTGGTCTATGGTTCTGTGATTGTTGCAGGATGTAAAATCCAGAGTCTGAGCTCACTCTTGGGATGTTATTGTTGTTTTTTCAATCTCTTAGGTTTTTCTTTACAGGACATTGTTCTGGGGCTGGTTTCCACACAAAATTTTAACCTTGCATTTTGAGTTGAAAAGTAAGCTTTCTGTTTTAACACTGGTGGTGAAAGGAGTGTGAACACGTCTTCCTTACAAGGCTCAAAGTCATGGCATAAATAGAAGTACTCCAATTTCAATTTTATTTTTTTATCCTCCTAATTCTGAAGCTCCTGTGGAGACTTTTGAAGGAACCAACAATATTTGAGTAACTGAGTGTACTGATACATGGCAAAGTTATTTAGAAAGTTCTGATAACGTGGGCTATTGCCTTACGTTATTCTACTACAAAGTTTGTTTATTCAGGACATTAATTAAAAAAAAAAAATCAGAAAAAAAAATTGGTGCATGGGTGTAGCCACTAGATGGGAGGCAAGAGCTGTTTAGGAACTTGGAGCATCAGTTGAGGATGCACTTAAGGAGCTTTCATCAGCTGCTGCTGCCAGCTGTGACATGCACATTGGAGCTGCACACTAATACATCTGGGACCACTTTTGTAAGTGTACACAAGCAGGTTGTTCACTGAACTGGAAAGATTTTTTTTATAAATTGGTAGTGGTGGTGATGAATTGTTGAAAGAGCAGGATATTTAAAAAATAACTGTTAATTCTCTGCCTCTGAATGGCTTTGCCGTAGGAAATTCTCTGCTTTCATCTGCACCACTGATGAACATCTTTCACATTATCTCATCTACATGAGATCTATTAAAAATACATCTGCCAAAGGCTTTTATGGGGCAGGAGTGGTATTGGGCTATGTGTTAAGAGGGTGGAATTCAAGTCCTTACGTTGTGTTACAGACTTTTTGTGTAGCTTTAGGCAAGCTGTATTTTTCCTCTCTATTTCAGTTCTTCCTCAGCTTCTCTTTTTTTTTTCCCCATTTTAAGTGGCATATAATGGAACCTCCTTTCTTCCCCAGTGGAGATTAATGTAATGGTTTGAAATAATAAGATATAATGATCTCAAAAGGGATGTGGGTTTAGTAATCAGTGGAGTAAGCTGGTCATGTAAGAAATTAAGAGTGATAAATGATTAAAATAAGAAAAAAGGTAGTTTAACTCAAAACTCTTTGATGGAGTTTTAAATAGAGCAATACAGACAGAAAGAAGTATAATTGGACACCTCTGATGAATGACTTCTATAACATCCTGGTAGACCTCGAAGCACACTGCAATAGGAAAGTGCTTTCACATTCCCATCTTGGGAGTCATGGTAACTTCGCTGAGACAGAAGAATCCAAAGGATTCCACATCATCGCCTTTGCCATCTTTGGCAATGTCTTGATATTTGACCTGGAGTTTCTTTCCCTTCTGTTTTCCTCTTATCTTTTTCCTGTCTCTTATTCTTATCTTACCTTCCATCCCTTGTCATCACCCATGGCTTCTGCATTGCCTGCCTTTGCCTAGAACCTGCTCCTGCTGTTTTCTGACATTGTATTTTCCCTCTTTGCTGCTTTCTTCTTTTGCCTTTTGAAAACTTGTCATGCTTTGTCCTCAAGAAAACAGGACATCTAAAAGAAATTGTCTTGCATCTTCTCCCTATAAAGGACTATCTAAATGAAAGTCAAATGTGGAGACCTTCCCTAAAAACCCTCTCTTTTACAAAAGAGAAAGACATTGTCATGTTGTTAAAATTAAAACTTCTTCAATACTTTCTTTCCTTTAAGAAGTTTAAATAATATTTATCATGTGATAAGGCATGGCCAAATTTATTGACTCAGACCTTCATGTCATTTAATATCTAATATTCTCCTTGGGATGAGTCATACTGCTACCTTAACTTCTGTACCCATTTGGTCCACCAAACCTGATTATTTATCTAAGCTTTTTCAAAGCACTTTTCCCTATCTGAGAAGATGCTTAATATAGTCAAACTGAAAAGACTGATAATTAACAGATCACTTGCTGCTGAAATTATGCTTTAAATATGATAACATGGAGAAGGTGGATTATATTTGAAAAAGGATTATACTTTGGGGAAAGAGGAGCATATTCTGGCAGAAACAAACCCAGACTTCCAAAGTTCAGTCCCCTGACATGTGTGGTCTAGTCATTTCTCCACTCCAGGTATTTTAATGATTGCTCAGGTGCAATCCTTTGCTAACATTAAGGATTAGCATCCGTGGACTAACCACTGCAACCCTGCTAACAGTTATCTGTTGCTGTGTGAATTCAGACAGGTGTGTCTGTATCTCCCAAAGGGATGCCTGCTCTGACCCTGGTGCTCCAACCTCTAACAATGTTGTAGTGATTACTGCTTGATTAACAGTATATGGAGATGTCTCAAAGGAGCTGTTGTCCTCTGCACTACCTGTGATAGGAAGAGTGAGGCAGCCACTTTTGTTACATGACCCCCCCGTGCTGCTAACCAACATTGAAAAGCCTCCTGTGTTCTCAAAACAAGAGGTTTAAAATCTTCATGGATAACTAAAGAGCATTTAAAGCCCATATACATTGACTAGGCATGAAGATAGCCCTTTCTCTTTTCCTCTACATTCTTAAACCAGCATTATTATACAGTGAAGGGAGGATTTGTCTAGGATCATTTCTTAGCCCATCAATGTCTAAATTTCCTCTTCTGCTTCTGCCTCTCCTCTCCTACATTAATAGCTTTTCATTTCTGGCCAAAATGAGACAAACTACTTCATACCTAGAACCAAATACATAAATAGACCTGTCTCGGTCATTTCTTTCCCCTCCATCCCCCAAGTATGATAGCCTTTCTTCAAGGAGCCTCAGGCTAGCTTTCTTGGCCTGGATTATCCTTTGAGTGCTCTCAAGGTGGTGTGCTGAATAGGGGCACACTTTACATAACACTTCCATTTGTGAAATGCTGTTGAACTGCTAGTAATTATAATGCTGTAGCATAAATAGGGAAAGCTGACCTAGACTGGATAAAAGGTGCAGAAATCACATCCATGATTTCCTTAAAGCCTTCCACTGCTGTGCTACCAGAACTAGCAGCTGGTAAATGTCATCAGCTAATATTTTTATTTTCATACCATCATAATTTGTCTGAGCAGGCCAAAGTCAGAATAACTATGTCCTATTTTCACTAGTGGTTATCACTGAGTCTGGTGCTATGGAGCAAGCTGTGACTGAAAAAAAAGACATTGCTTTCACTTCTACTGGCAGTGGCAAGGAGAACAGGACTCAGGAGATTCTACCCTCCATTTCTGTGTTCATTGATTACACTAGAGGTGGTTAACCTGAAAATCCTGGTAAGATTCAAAACATTTCTTAACACAGGAAAGAAGCATCTTGCACAAAAAGCATCTGCTTTGTCTCTTCACCTTGCCCATGCTCTGGTCTTCTGTCCAATTATAGACAAAGGAGATTCTGCAATCTCTTAGCTCCTTCAGGAGCCACCTGCTTGCTGACCCTCTCTTCATCTATACCAGTGAAAAATACCAGGGTATAAAAAAATGGGGTAGACATATCCAATCTCCTTGTTGGGAATGGTTCACATACAAGCCATGCCTGGAAAAGTGCAAGTTCAGCTCAAAACCATACTAAGTTTTTGATTAGTATTTAATACAAATAATCACAGGGGTTGTATCCATCATCTAATAAGTTCACAGGTACAGACACAGTCCAAATGGCTATATAATGGGGCATGTAGCCCATCCACAAACCAGGACTGGCGCACGTGCACCAGGCTATCACCTTTCAAATTTTAGTCATGATTGTCCCTTGCTAATCAATGGTGTATTTAAAACTCTCCACCAAAATGTCCATATTTAGAACATAAATTGGAGGTGTAACTTGGTGATTTCCAAAGATGCATATTTTTCATTTCCAGACTGTATGTAATCCTTTAATGCAAACCAACAGGGACAGAGGCCTTACTGGAGGAAGCAATGGCTTCTACCAAGAAGCAGCTCTTTCTCAGTCTCACCTTTGTATAACTGTTAAATACTTTGTTATTTCATTTCTGACATCAAGCTTACCTCAGGCCATAAGCTGAGAAAGGAAGAGGAAGGAATGATGAAAAGGGTTAGTAAAAAGAAAAAATGGGTGAAGATAGTAGTGTCATTTCTTTTTACGTGACATACAGAACTGTAACTGTAGATCAGCACCAGCATTGCATGAGTCAGGTATCCATTCTGTTGTCAGAAGTCCAGAAGTATAATAATTCAGCATGAAATGAATATGGATTATTATTACTCACCTCAGTATAAATATACAGCACTTGTAAAAGATGGATATGCCCATTATCTTGAAAATTTCTTTGTGAAGTAAAGAACAGAATGAACTTCTGCATAGAAGAGGTGTTCACTGTATTGATAATGTAAATTCCATTGAAGGTAAGTACTCCAGAAGAGGCCAACAGTTGTTAGAGTCTTCTTTTGTTCTGCTAAATGCTTTATTTATGGGGTTTGTTATAGAAGTCATTCATCCTATTCTATTAGGATAGCATTTCTTACATACCTGGTACTACCTCAGGGGGAGGTTGTAGATGTTTTGGATGTGAAGTTGAGTCTGGGAGGAACGGGTAGGGGGCAAGGTGTTTTTTAGATTTCTTCTTATTTCTCATTATCCCGCTGTTTAATTGGCAATAAATTAAACTAATTTTCCCAAGTTGAGTCTGGTTTGCCTGTAATAGTAACTGTTGAGTGATCTCCCTGTCCTTATCTTGACCCTTGAGTTTTCATCATATTTTCTCTCCCCTGTCCAGTTAAGGAGTGAGAATGATAGAGCAGCTTGGTGGACATCTGGCATCCAAACAAGGTAAAGCCACCACAATGGGCTCAGCACTACCTCCAACGTGGAAAAGCAGAAAGGAGCAGAATGTGAATCCATAATTATGCAGATCTAAGGGGCAGGAGTCTGCAGTGTGCAGGAGGCAGAAATGGTGACTATTCTTGAGTACAACAGCTATAGAGCAGCGGTCCAGATGGACTATTGCTTGCTCGCAGTTTGAATACATTATGCAGGCAGAAATGGGCCATCGATTATTTTCTGACTTACTCACATTGGGTCTGGCTATAAAGACAGTGCATGTGATAGATTTTTACCTGCTAAATAGAATGGCTTCTGCAGATGGAAGGACATCTTCTAAATGCTTCTTGAATATAAATGGCTGACCTGAATTTTTAAGATAAATGCCAAATCATACACTTTTTAGTTTTTATAGAACATTAAATAAAGCTAAGAGCAGGTGAAAAAGCTGGATTATCAAGTTCACTGAACAAAACAGTACTACTGAAGGTACACGTACATTTAAATTAAATGCAAATTTCAGAATAATAAACCGATCCTGGGAAAATCCTACAGATGTTCTTTCTCTAACATTCAATTTTCTGATGATTACAGATTCTCTAACATCTAGTAATTTCTCTCTTTTTCCAGGATGTGCTATTTTTTTGTTGCTTGACTGAATTCTGTTCTTCTTCAGAACTAAATGGAAATCATCTATGCAGCTATTTTTAAATTTCTATAATTAATGTTTTCTGCAGCTTTAAAAAATATTTTCAGTATTATCTCTTAATCACTAACTAGCTGTGGTTTTACAGTGTCCTACAACTACTTTTACTTCAGGAAGCTCAATAAAGCAGATAATCCTCCTCCCCATCACACTCCTCTTTGAACGCTACATCACAGGAATAGCAGGGCCGTGAAAACGTTGCAGCTGGTGAAGGGACAGTCCCCCCAGGATGCATGAAAGGAGTCCCTGCAGTGCATGATGTGATGTGAATATTCAGTTGTTTTGAGCTGTAGTTCTCTGGAGGTTTTTCATAAATTCGAGAAGACCCTGGAGTAATGCTTCATGCCATAGGCTGTACTAGTTCCCAAAGCTGATGTGAATCATAGTAGTGGGAGAGTGGATGACAGCTACCTTAGATGTCTGCTGATGGGACATGTATTTATGTTATATCACAACTGTGGGCATCATAAGAGACGTGGGCTGATGTATTTGCTACATCTAGCTGTGAGAACTACGAATGGTAGAATTCCCTTTTAAAACTGGAAGGATTTGTCTTCATGATCACAATTCTTTTCCCTTCTTCTGTCATCTATTTTCAGTTCTTGTGTGTAAACTAAATGCCCTGGAAACATTTCATGAAGACATGTGGGCTGTTTGAGTGTGCAAAGACTTGTGGAATAGTGTCAGGTGGAAATGGAGAGAGACAGATTTTGTGCATTCTTTTCCACTGTGCTTTTTGGGATCTGACTTGAAGAGGAGTGTCCCCTGACAGTGCCTGGGCATATTCTTGGAGAAATCTGGTTAGAAGTCCAGAACAGGGACACAAAGTAAGACGTCCCTGATCCTCTTTTATCACTGAATACGCTAGTACAAGACACAGCTGGCCATAAGTTTGAGACAGATGTCAAGACCTGAAGTGTCTCTGGTCACATGCAGAACTTCAGACATCTAGCTATTTTCACAAGCATCAAGGTAGATCCATGCCGATGTTTAGAGAAAATAGAGTGTTGTATTTCTAGGACAGCCTCAGAATTCAAGCGCTGTTTGTCAGATTGTAGCACTGGTGAAATTAGCAGGATAACATGGAAAAATGTTGTAGATTTGAAACACTTCCCAAAGTTATCATATGATCTCCTTTAGTTCAACTTGGTGAGTTTGCCATGCATTGCATCTGTTTTTGTGTAAATATTTAAGATAAATGATATAACAACTGACAAAGATTCACAAGTATCTGAATATTTGCAGTATTTTCCCAAGTGGCCTACTTACTAAAGGGATGCTGTACTTTGACTTTGAACTGTACTGAGTGAGAGAAAGCTGACACTGGCAGCCCACCAAATTAAACAACAAAAGTGAACCTTCATGTTGGCCACGCTTGACTGGTAAATCCCAGTAAATACAGATCTACATGCAAATACAGATCTTTCATTTTCATTAAATGACAAAAAAATATTTTTCTTTAGCCACGTGATAATGATTCATGCTAGGAAAAATCCTGTCGGCTTTCTCAAATGTTTCTGCTATTTGAACTGTGCAGATAATTTCTATTTGAAGTATAAACCATCAACAGCACTTTTGACAGCTGCAGCATCTTCTGTAATCATATTTATTCTTCATCAAAGCTTAAAGAGAGTCAACAAACACCAGGCTTTTAACATTTTGTTACTCAACAGCTATGTTTTACAGATTCCAGTGGGGATCATCTAACATTTCTGTGTTCATCACAGCTGTAGCAATCAAACTTGTGATCAGCATCTTTGGAGTTTGAAACAGAGCAGTTGAACAAAATTGTAATTTTATGATCTGTGTCCTTAACCGGTGCCACTGACAGCATGACTGTCATCTTCAGCCACACACCTCATGAACAACCCTGGGCACAAGTGTATGCTGGCAGCCACCCATCTGGAAAGCAGCTTGTCAGACCTGGGGGTCCTGGTGGACACCTAGTTGAATGTGAGCCTGCAATGGGCCCTTTCCACAGAGAAGGCCTATGGTATCCTGCTCTGCATTAGACAAAGTATTGGCACCACATCAAGAAAGATGATCCTTCCCCTCTGCTGAGCACTGGTGTGGCCACAACTGGAGTACTGTATCCAGTTCTGGGCTCCTCAGTTCAAGAGACATAGTCATACTAGAGAGAATCCAATGAAGGGGCACAAGGACGATTAAAGGATTGGAGCATCTCTCCTATGAGAAAAGGTTGAGAGATAGGACTGTTCAGCCTGGTGGCCTGAAGGGGAGAAGTCTCAGGACAGATCTTACCAATATATAAATACCTGGCAGGAGGGTGCAAAGAGGACAGAGACGGGCCCTTTTCAGTGGTGCTCATTGCCAGGACTAGAGGTAATGGACTAGAGGCAGTGGGCACAAACTAAAACACAGGAGGTTCCGTCTGAACATTAGGACACACTTTTTTACTGTGAGGGTGATGGAGCACTGGCACGGGTTGCCCAGGGAGGCTGTGGAGTCTTCCTTTGTGAAGATATTCAGAAGCTGTTTGGACAGGTCCAGATGGCACTGATTGCTCAGAGGAGTTGGACCAGATGACCTCCAGAGTTCCCTTCCAACCTCTACCACTCTCTGATTACGTGGTCCTATGAAATGTAGTGGAAATCAACCTCTAGGCTTCCTTCCAAAAGACTTGTCATGGCTAAGAAAGGAAGGCTGTTCCACACATAGCGTGAAACTTCATAGCACGAAGATGTTACAAAGCAGCCCTGGATTCAACACACATCAAACTAACTCATAAAAAAAATCAAGAGGCTCCCGGTCTTATCAACTGCATTCTTTTAAGGATGATGACCGTTAAGATGCTGACTTTTTAACAACAGGTTAGGATGTTCAGTGATTGATGTTTGTACCAAGAAAAAAGCAAAAATAGGAATCTTTGGGTATAGGCCATAACAGATCAGAACACTGAACATAAGGAATTTGTAAGAAGCTCATGATTGTGACCAAGGAATTGGAAAGGCATAAAGAAATATATACATGCTTTCACCCCGGGGATGAAAAGAGAGGAGCTATTGCTTTTTGATACACAGATGAGCAATATGCTATCCAGAATCCAATAAAATGAGGATGCAGTATTCATATTCAAGGTGATTTCAATATGTTCTCTTAGATATAAACCAGTGATATAAGTATTGGAATAATGCTAATCATTTTCCCATCAGACAGGATTATAGTTTACAGACAGACAGATGGCAAGATAATTGAGGTCTACCAATGGTTCATTAAAACACCATACAAAGTAATCACATTGTAACTTAGTACCCGAGTAAAGTTAAAATACAAACTGTTACAAAAGGCAGAAGTAAAAACCAGTCAGACACATGCCGATGGGTTTTTTGTGTCCTTGTCCAGCTGCAGTTCTG
Source organism: Chloroceryle aenea (assembly GCA_013399075.1). Taxonomy (NCBI): domain Eukaryota; kingdom Metazoa; phylum Chordata; class Aves; order Coraciiformes; family Cerylidae; genus Chloroceryle; species Chloroceryle aenea. The sequence goes on from VWZY01009518.1 coordinate 25,058, forward strand.
GTGTCCTCATATGCAAATGAACACAGGAGATCTAGAAAAGACAGGGGAAGGGGACAGCAATGATCAAAAATATGGAATGGTTTCTCTGTGAGATTAAATAGACTAGGACTCTGAAACATGGAAAAGAGATAGGAGAGAGAGTATTACAGTGATCTGTAAAACCAAGAATAACTTAGAGGAGGTAAATGTAATAATTTTTTTTACATTACAAATGTAGAGATGATCAGATGAATATCAGGTAGCAGGCTCAAAAGGCATACACATTTTGCGCAATGCATAATTAAAGCACAAGACTCACTGCCACTGCACAGTCTGGAAGCCAAATACAATGGACTGCAAAAAAAGATTTAATGAAGAAATGGAAAAAAATTCCCTCCAGACTTGATCAGTCCCAAAAATAAAGTTAGCTGACATCTATGTGGAGGTATTGTATATCAAAAGACTATTTCTGTATATTCACTCTGTTCTTAGATTTTCGTTGTTCTTATTTTTTTGTTTGTGGGTTTTTTTTTAGTTTGGTTGTTTTGTTTTGCTTTGACCCCCC
>VWZY01009518.1:32349-61885 GCA_013399075.1 Chloroceryle aenea
TCTCCAGTGGGTTAAGGAATCAGTTTAACATTGCAATGGTTATTCTGGGAGAAGTTGAAATGCACTTTGTGTTGCTTTGCTTGAGTACTTGCAGAACTTTTAGGCATCCTGCTTACATGAGTGTTCAAAGAAGAAAGCAGAAACAATATAAAATATTTAACTGTTAAAGACAATCTGAAGACAATATTTTATCTGAAAAGATTTTTTTTGTGGTAGTACAAGGAAAAATGAAATTCTTATTAGCTGAAGGACACAGCTGGAAATTGGCTAGTACTTTGGCTAAGTAAAAACAAAACTGTGTGTAGAAGTGAATTTCGTCTTTTTCAGTTGTGCTGAATAAAGATAATGCAAAATTTTCATTGAGTCCTGTGATTGAGGACTGGATCATTAACAGCGTATAGTGTTTGGATGCAGTCTGGGTAGCCTGCTGAAGCATGGACCTAAGGCAGGCATAGATGTGCTCTGCACTGTTTACTTTGTGAGACAGCTTCACCTCTGATTCAGATAGGACGTGCTTATGCTGTTTTTACAGCTGGACCTTGAGGTCGCATTTAAACTGCACATACTGGATTTTTCTAGGAAGGAATCAAAGTGAACATGCATATTCTGTGCTGACTTTCCGTCAGGGATTGTGGACTTCCCAGCATAGTTAATTTCAGGTTATGTCCAAGTATGCAAAGCAGCCCCTCATCTGCTTTACGGGGCAGAGAAAGCTCAAGCTTTTTTCCCTGGTGTGCCCTTGACCACAAGTTTGGATCCTTTACATTTTGGATGTTACACAAATCTGGAGTGAGTATGGACTGGGCTTGTAGGGGCGTAGATCTCTACTGTTGGAATACTGGGGCTATTATCAAGTGAAAACCCGCGCTCAGAAGTTGCATGATCCTAACCTTGTATTATGTCCCACTACCACTACTGTTAACAGATTCACATGTTTTAAGCCAAAGCTATACACCAGTCATGGGATAAAGAAGGCAATTGAGGAGCGTTTATATGGCTGGAGTAGAGACCAAATAGCACTGTCAGAGTATTTTCTATACTGCGGTATTTCAGGGGAACCTGTAGCAATTGTAGTTATCACAGCATGAGTTGGTGCTGATTGCCATTACCTGTGTTTTAAAATTCTTCTAGTGGAGTTTATTCTCAAATGAACTGTTAGGTTAGACAAGGATCATCAAATTGCCAGCCCGAGTGTACAGATAGGAAGTAGACATTTTGAAGTCTAATTTAAGCTGTTTCTGAGAACATGGGTAAATAGTCAACCTAATCTACTACGGTTCCCTTCGAATCGTTTGCCCAGAACTGGTATGCTAGAGGATGGTTGAGGAGATTTCAAGGTATTGTTACCGTGGTTATATACATTTAAAGAAATGCATAAGATAATGTATTGGAAGTGATGATGCATGAAGGAACTTAAGGATTTACATATAGAAAGACAGTGTGTATGGCATGAAAGATAGGCAGGAACAGGCTCATCAGCTCACGGCAAGGCTGGCTTTTTTGAGTGGGTAGCTTTTGTAAAACACTTAATGTGAGCTTTCTTCCTGCCTCTTTGAGAATGCTTTTGTTTTCATTACTGCCATCATCTCACTTTGAAAAAATGTCAGGATTTAAGTCAAATAAGGAAAAACTGAAAAAAGGGGTGATCAGGCATTCAATCTTGCAGTTGAAAAGGCTGGCTTCTCTTTGAATGGTGCTTCAGCCTGGAAAGGCAGCGTCTCCTCCATTTCATGGGTATTCTGTCATCCTTCTATTCTTTCAATTCTTACATCCAAAAATGCTTTGTTTTTTGTCATAATCAGTCAACTACCATGTGGGACAAATGAGTTTATAGCTCAAGATCAGAGGTAAGGCCAACGAGGGGAATGAAAAGGTTTCTCTTAGAGACCACCAAGTCAGGAAGAGGTGGTGGATGAAGCCTCCTTTAAACAACTGAAAGAAGCCTTCTATTCACTGGCCCTGGTTCTCATAAGGGACATGTGCCAACTGATGCTTCCTAGGGAGGCGATGTGTCGGGGGCCAAAGAATTGACACTTTTTCTGGAGCACTTGTAGGGTGATTTCTTCTATTCAGTGGCTTAATGAACCAACTCTGGAAAAATTGTTGCTGGTTCTGCTACTCATGAATATGGAAGAAGGTGGTGGCAGCCTTGGCTGCAGTGACAACAGATGATGAAACTGAAGATCATGAAATCAAGGAGGGCGAGTTCCATATTCAGGTATGCTCTGTGAGGATGAACATATGCATGTTCAGGTTGTCTGGGTCAAGAGGGTGGTAGGAGTATAGTAAACATTTTTGTTCTATTTATTTTGTAATGGTAGAATGGAAAGTAGGAACAGAATTCTGTATGTCTCTATTCTACACAGGAAATAAACCATTTTTTTTTAATGTAACCTCAAATTTACATAGATGCTATGCATTAGTTCCTGAATAGCTGCTATTATATTATCATGCCAGAGGAGAACCCAGAAAAATTCAGTGCATTTTGCCAGTCTGATTGTGTTGTTCTTTGGTGACAAAGAAGTAGATGTCTTCTTTAACACTGTCTAATGGATACCAACGACTAAGAAAAATAAACTTGAACTTCTTTGGAAGTTCTCTAAATATCTTTAAAATTTCTTACTGTTAAAGATTTTGATACCGAAATCTTGTTCTGTAGTCCTTTGAATTTTTGTTTCTTTTAAGATGTTTCCAGTGCGAATTAAATATACCAGTTATGGCAAGTGTGTGTATTTTGTTTTGGGCTTATTTGGTACAAAGTTTCATAGCATTGTTGAATGTACTGCTACAATCAGGACTGGTATTTACATAGATGATGGAATAAACGATAACACTTAAAAGCAATTGTGTTTGAAGGGCAGCCTGCTCTGAAGCAGTCCTTCAGTAAGCTACAGAGCTACTTAACAAGAAAAGTTAAAAATTACAAACTGTTCTAAAAAAACAGAACATTTTAAAACAATAACGCAGCAGGTGAACTGAGGATGATTAAATTGGCATCTCTTCAGGACAGAGGCTGTTTTCTTACTTTGCATTTCTGCAGAGCAGTCAGTTGCTTAGCACCTCTAGACATGACAGTAAGTTAAGTAATTTTAACAGAGCTGGGATAGTGGTAACAATAACATGTAGATGGCTTTAGGCAAGGGCAGATGATTTTTTGAGGGAAAAAATATCTTGTCTTAGAAAAATTCTTATTACTTCAAAAAGGAGGGGAGTGCTTGAGTATGTCTAAATCCACTCTTAAAGGACAGTCTTTGTGATTAAAAGGAGAGTCAGGAAGTTGAGAAAAAAATTAAGATGATATGTCTGTAAAATTCAGAGTCTTCTGTGTGTGATCTGTTTGTGTTGTAAACAGTGTGGATATGTATTCATATATCAAACATTACAGTATTGGGCTGGAATGGAAGAAGGGCAATTCACTTTTCTCCCTTGACTGAGTAGTTGCTGATACCAATGCTGTTGATCCCGAGAGTTATGGTGGTCCCTTCATACTGCTAAAAAGGAACCTTACTTGCTACATGTTGTCATTATAATTGATTGACATTAGAAACAGCATCCTACAAAATGTCATGGAGTCAAAACTGGAAAAGCAATTTAACAATTTCTTTTATATGTTGTTGCATCTCATGTGGTCACAGGCTTTGCACATTGCAGTTTGGCTTGTTCCTAGTGAAAACATTTCAGATTGTTAGTTTAAACTCAATATTAAAATGAAAAAAAAAAAAAAAAAGAAAAGAAAATGAGCCTAATCACTTGCCCACTGGGTGAAAGTTCCAGCATCAATAATTTGCTTCCTCTGATCCCTGAGATACACACTTTTACTCCAGAACTAGACTATTTGGGTCTTGGTGAGTCTTCAATGAGTTCAGCAGTGACTCGGAGCTGAGATAGGATGGTTGTGGCATCCTGAAGAATTAGTCAACACAATATTGTGGAAACAGAGGGAACTTCTTTGCTGACCCTTCTTTTGATCAATTCATAGACTATATGCCATACAGTGAAGGCTAAGTCTGGCTTGACTTGTATAATTAACATATAATTGAGTATGAATTTACTTTAAAGTAATCTTTCTGGTTGAGTCCTTGACCTCTGAATTTCCTCTCTACTAGGCATCTTTGCTTCTGTCAAGTACATTCATTATTGTTGGCCAACACCCCATCTCCTTTTCTATTGGGCAGCTTTCCAGCCAATTGTCCTCAAGCCTGTAGTGTTGCATGGGGTTGTTGTGTCCCAAGTGCCAGGACCTGGCACTAATTCATTTATCTGGTGCTCTTCCCAGTTCCTGGAGATATCTCCTGCAGTACCTGTCTTATCTATCCATTTTAGGATGGGATGAGTCTGGGGAGTGCCTTTTGCTCACCACTGGTAAGAGTGGACTAAGTAATTAATTTTGCAGTAGTTGATGTTGGATAGGATGAATCACATCCTTTTATAACAATGGATGACTTTACTGTTTTGCTTTATGTTACATTAGCTTTCAAAATGATTAAACCATTCACATTTTGATGGTAAAAAGTTGTTTGTCCATAATAAGAAGGATGATGAGATGCTGTGCCACTTTTCACAGGAAATTTTCTCTCTTTAAACTTGTGCTGTGCGTATCTATCTGCCTAGATCACCTTTACAGTTAGGAACATGCGTAAAACTCATGGATGGGAAGTTTGAGTCATATTTTACTTCTAAACTTTAAGTTAGTTTCTAATGCTAATGTAGTGTTAACTCTGTTGTACAGAAATGGAAGTAATGAAGCGTTTAATTGATGAACAAAATTCTGATAGCACCTTGGATGAAGAGCATGAAAATAATTTCCTGACAGCTGAGAAGCATGACCAGCTTCAAAATGAAGAAGGCGTTACGTATGTATTACTCGTAACTATCAGCTTGTTAAAATTTGTTGCCTCTGACTTGTTTCTCTTGGGTAGTTTACTGTCTTAAGAGGTTTTCTTGCACCTTCAGTACAGTTTTGTGATTATACATCAGGACTTTGCATAGTTCTGTTGAAAAGCAGCCCATTTAGAGTAGGTTTTCTGTTCTTGGGAAGCTAACAGTGTACTGGCCATAAAATATTCCAAGATGCCCATTTGTAAAGTCATGGGTAACTCCAAAGCCAAGCACAGTTCAAAGAAGATTTGACTGATTTTAATTTTTTCATAAAGAGATCTCAGAAGACTTTAGAAATAATCTGTTTGTTAAAGTGTAATGAGAAGTACTGGTGAAGTTGACTTTTTTATTTATTTATTTTTTATATAGCTTTGGCTGTCAGTTGTGATTTGCAGCTAGCAATTTTTTTGAATGTTACTGATTTTAAAATAGCACTGATGCAAATTGATAATTTTACTCTGAAAAAAAAGGACCTTAACATTGCACAGAAAATAACTTTTCACAAGTTGGAGGAAGGAACTGGAGATCAGACTTGGGTGTTCTGCTTGAGGGAACTCACGTGTAAAGATGACGAAAAACTTTATTTGGATGTGCTAGACATTATCTTTAAAGTATGTGGACCACCTTAAAGTAATTATAACTCACAATTTGCCCTTTATTAATAAATCACAGAGAGTGCAGGTTTGGTTTTTTTCCCACCGAACTCAATGTTGTTCTAATATGACTTTTAAAATTTTATTAATAATGTGACTTTTTAAATATCCTCAGGTTTATACAAACACTTATGCATCTCCTCAAGGGAAACATTGGAACTGGGCTTCTTGGTCTTCCATTTGCAATGAAAAGTGCTGGCATTGTGGTAAGAATTCAATTATTTTTCATAGATTAGAAGAATTATCTAGAACGTCTGAAAAACTACAGTCTTGATACTTTTTATTTGTCACTACCAGCGTCTACAGAGCTGTGTTATATTTTTCCTCTTCACCACTGGTGAAGTTAGTACTGAAGATTGAGGGTGTTTTGTTTTTTTGAAGATACTACTTCACCTTGAAGGCTTTATAGCATGTGTTATATTTTTGCTTAGCCAAAGTGTTTTTCTGGTGAAAACAAAAACTTTGTCAGGAAAAAGAAAGACTTTGATTCACTCAGACTCTTATGATGTCTCAAGGGAATTGTGATTTTTGGATTGTCTTACCTGTGTCCCTACTTCTCTAGAGCCAGATAGTATGTCCTAGATTGCAGCATCAGTTTATTATTTCAGTCTTGTGTATCTGCAGAAACAGGATATAGCACTACTTGTTTATTCGAGGTAACAAACAGTGCATTTCCTTAAGGCAGGGAAAACTTAATCAGATGAAATTTTCACCTTACAACTAAATAATCCTGTAATACTTTCATTTAAGAATGAGTTACATGTGAAAAGCAAGTAAATTCTGTGAAAAGCTTTGGTCACATTTCTACTTGAAACAAATTATTTAATGTGAAAATTACTACAGCTTGTAACAGTAGATGTTATCAGAGTTGTGGATGTGGGTTTTTTTTGGTGGATTTTTTTTTTTAATACATTAAAAGGTTGATGATGTGCAGTAAGGGAAAGAAACTCTTATTGTCACTGCCACTTTAAAGTGGTTAAAGTGGTTCAAACTACTGTTTCAAATTGTGCAGTACAAGCAGTCTTCCCTCTTGACAATTATTTTTTGGCAAATATCTTAATGAAGCTGTTAGAGGAGAGAAATTGTTCATATCCATTTGGTATTCATGGCTTGATCACCCCGTAGTAGCTTTCTGTCAGGCAGCGAACTAAAAGTAAGGAATACCTTAAAACATGAGCGTCAAATCCTGCTCTGAAAGGGGGGAAAAAAATCCAGTTGCATAAAATTTTAATACTTGTTTGCCATAATGTGAAATTTTTGTATATAAAGATTTTCCTCTAGTGTATTTTCATGAAAAAATCTGTTTACTCCCTGTCTTCCCTTTTCTTTTCCACACCAGGTTGGACCAATCAGCCTTGTGTTTATAGGAATTATATCTGTTCATTGTATGCACATCTTGGTACGTTGCAGCCGCTATCTATGTCAGAGGTAAATGTGGAATTACTCATTCTGTTGCTGAATTTCTTTCTTCTTTTCTGTTTCTGATTTTTGGCCTACAGAATGTGCTAATGGTGTAGCAGTTTCTTCTCTTCATCTCAGAATCTTGTTCTTGAATTAAACATAACTTAGATTCTTATTGTGTAACTATAAATGATAACTATGATTTGTGCAATGCTGCTTTATTACATTAAAAAAAAAAAAGAACATTATTCTCTGCTCATGCACAAAGTGAAGTTGGTTTAAGCTGTGTAGTCTAGTATCCTGTTCCCTGTCTTTAAAAGGTCATCCTCATGGCAATTTCGGTTGCATAGTTTTTTTCATAGCTTCTGAATCTTCATAGCTTTGAAAAGCGCCCAATGTATAAATAGCGATTTTATAAAAATGCTTTCTAGGAATAAAAGATAAAATAGATCTACTGCTAATGTATTTCATGATTATATGTGAGCTCTGTCTCTTTGGTTCGTGGCAACTTTGATTCTTCAAAATTGTAGCGCTGAAGGAATGGGTTTAAAAAGAACCCCAAATCACTAGATATTCCTCCAAATGAGATGTACAATATGGGGGGAAGCAGGTATTCAAATTTGATTGATAGTCTTTTGATTCATAAAAAATAATAAAAATAACTTTCACTAAACATATTTATACTACTGTCAGGTGTTAAAGAGAAGCAGTGGGAGAGTCTTGTATTTAAAAAGTGCAAAGAAGTTTTTGAACCGAATAGAAACACAAAACTTCATGTCCCTGTAGCTGGGAAAACTCTCCAAACAGATGTGATATTGTACTGTGAAGGGATCCTGTCATTCCTGAATTCTTCGCTTTTTCTTCTCTAGTACATCTTGAAAGGTCATTCAGAACATAAAGCTATGATCAATGGTGATCTGAAACAATAGTGATTGGCTGCTTGTCCAGGAAAATCTGTTGAATCTTGTTGAAGTTCTTGTGACTTTTAGATTTGAGATGCATTTCTTAAGCTGGCATTATAAGAATCTAATTTTGGATTAATTTAGCAAGAAAATTGTTCTGTAGGAATCTGATTTAGTACTGTTGAATTAGAGAGAAGCAGCATAGTGGTTCACATGCTTACAGAGTTCTGAATAGTCCTTCCTGGGGGAGAGAAGCCCAAACCACAGAATGGTGCCACAGGTGATTACTTGTTAAAATCCTGGGAGGTCACCACCACTTTTGTGGTAGGGATGTAGGCCCTCATGGTTTCCAGTAACTCTGTTCTTTCTTCACTCTTGGGTTTCAGGGTGAAAAAATCCTCACTGGGGTTTAGTGATACAGTCAGTTATGCCATGAAACTAGCACCACTGACTGCTCTTCAGAAACGAGCTGCTTGGGGACGGTAAGTTTGCACTATAATTTAATTTAATAAATTCATGATTAAAGATTAATGGCTACGCTTGCATGGTTGGATATGTCCTTTTTACTAAGATGTTGCCTGTTTTAAGGATGTGTTCTTTGTGTTTGAAATATTTTTATGCGGTGTAATTTATTTCCTGTAGTGGTGATATGGGAGTGCTGAGGACTGTCTCCCTCTGTTAGTCATTTCAATTGTCAGGTCTATAAGAGCTGTGAAGAAAAGAAGTCTGTTTAGTAATATAGGAAAAGATGCAGTATAACCAGAAATGCATTCTGTATTGTTTAATGTAGTGAAGGAATTTAAGTTTTCATTCTTTTTTTACTATAAACACATTCTTCTGCATCAGAGTTCACTCTTTTCAAGTGGGTTGACACTACAAAGGTTAATAACTTAAATATGTTTATTATGAAAGGAAGCAAAGCAGTCCTTTGATTCCTGTTTAAATATAATATACAAGTAATAGAGAAATATTTACTGTATTTTTCAACAGTGATATACAGATATTAATAGCTTGTTGCCTCTCTTAAATCCTTTATCCCTCTTTTTTAGAAGATCTTTTTTTTCTTTGCCATTTGTTACTGTATAGCTGTTTATGGAGTTTATTTTATGACTGCACAGCAATGAAATTCAAAACCTCAGACATGTGCAATGTTAATATAAAGTGGGTTGTTTTTTTTTCCTTGCTTGAAGAAGAATTTTTTTTTCGGTTGTTATTTTCAAGGATGCAGCATCTTGCAGCATGTGTTCTGGCTATTACTTTGTTTTGAATAAGAAAAGGTGAGCTGGTCTTTTAAGTTAGTGATGACTTCATAGGAATGGAGTAGAGCTCAATTAGAGAGAAAATTGGTTTCTAGTGAAATATAATGACAGTTCTGTAATGCAGCAGAGAGTTACAAGCCACAACTATCTATTCGATTTCCAGAGGCACTGTGCTGCAGCAAATCCACTCTCTGAGGCAGATCTATGCTCTATGCCTGACTCTGGCCAAGAGTTTCATTACAGCACATCTTCAGACCACTGTTGTGTATAACATTTTTCGAAACCAGTCAACTGTAGTTTAGAGTATTTTTTATAATGAGATACAGTATCCAGAAACCCACTTAGTAAGATGTGAAAATGTTTGTTATCTTGAGTTGATGAAACTTGTATAACTTGGAATGTGTGAGACATTTCGTCTGTGGCCCTGGTGGAAAACTGCTGTGTTAGGGGTCACAGACACCAGCAGAATTTATCTGTGCATTGAATATGTATGTCTGTTGTTTTTATTTGTACCATCTTTGAGTTTTATGCTGCTTTAACATACGCAAGTACCACCTTTTTTTTTGACAAACTTTGATGCTTTCTCAGTGTTGCCATAAAAACCAAACACAAACGGAACAACCCTGTTTTGCCATAAGAAGAACGTGCATTGCAGTGCTCATGAGATTAATGTGGCATTTAAATCTACCATTTTGGCTACTGTAAAAAGGAGTAGTAATTGTATCTTAGGTAGAAATGGGTTAATTGTTTGGATCCTAAGTATAACATTTTTATTATTATTATTTTTCTTTCTTCAGGTATATTGTTGACTTTTTCCTTGTGATAACACAGCTGGGATTTTGTAGTGTTTACATTGTGTTCTTGGCAGAAAACGTGAAACAAGTGAGTAATGTTACTGTGTGGAAACAGTTAAGGTTTTAGATTCCTTTTCCTCACTTTTATTTCCTGTCCTTATAAAGTTGAACAGAACTACTTGTAAAACGTGAAGTTGAAAGATGCGCAGAGTGGGTTCGACCAAGGTTTCCACAAAAGAGCCTTTGGTAAAAAGGAGCGATGTGCTTGGTGAACTAAGTTCAGATCTTGTATAAGTGTTTGTGACATCATTGCCCTCTAATTTGTTTGTTGAATTTAAAAATTAATTGTAGAAATGACAGAAAATAAGGTGGAAACTAATCCAGTTGGACTAGAAAACTAGAATCTCCCCTTGTGAATATGATAACAATATTCAAAGATAATAATTTATTCTTCCTACTACAAATAGAAAAGAATAAATTATCTATCTAATAGAGGGAAGACATGATAGAATCTAAATTCTTCTTGCATTTCTGCAAACACTGAAGTTGGTCACACATCTTTTTTTTTTTTTTTCCTCTTTTTAATTATTTTTTTTTTTCTTTCCATGTTTCATCCCTGAAGTTGGTTATGCTACTCTAGTTGGAGTTTTGCTTGTGACCAGTAGAGCTAAAAGGCTTTTTCACAGGTCTTGTAGATCATATTCCAGACTTGACACTTCACTATAATGGTCATTTTGCAGGAGCATGTCATGGCTAACTCATAACTGACTTGTGAAATGCTGTGATTTCTCAATCTTACTGTGGCATTCTAGGCAATTTTTCTGGTGATTCTTTCCCTACAGATGTTTTCTGCTTACCTATATAATCCTTTATCTTTTTCCTTACTGGATTGATTTTTAATTTCTCAAGCTCGAATTTTAATCCTGTTTTTCAATATTCTTTCACTTTCCATCTGAAAGAGATGTTTAAACCCTGCTTAGTACATCATCTGTGTTATTAATAAAAATCCTGAATAGCTCTACTTACATGTAGCATTTTGTATGCTTGTCTGTAAATACTATTATAATGTGTAGTATTAAACATATGCAAAGACATTTCAGTGTGTTACAGATTTTAAAATAGAATGGACATTAATTTTTAGAAAAACACCGTGATTCATTTGTGCAAGATGGTTTATTTAAAGATGTCTAAAAATCAGATATTTCATCATGCCATATTTATGAAAGTCACAAATGTCTGTACACTTCCCAAGCAACCTCCAAACCTTTCAGTAAAACCCAGCTATCCCTTTTTCCCCCTACAACTGTCTGTCACTGACTAAAGCTACCAAAGTCATGCTTCTCGCTTTGATGATAATTGCTCTTGCTTTCATTCACAATTTTGTTTCTCCTTCTCCAGTCCTTCTAAGCAATTCTTTTTCTCATTGATGGAGGTTTTTCTGTTGATGTGGTCCCTGATGTCTGCTGCTCCTTCCTCTTTGCACACTCAGCAGTTTGTGTGCCTGAGCAGGTGGTCCGGAAGCAGTGGCCAGCCAGCATAGGTTGGCTGCTGCTCAGATAGGAGCCACAGGCAATTTGAGCTTGTGGTGCTCTCTCCTCCATGGGCTTATTAAGGTGCCAGGACTCCACCAGTGTATGCTGCTCTGTTTTCTGTGCCTGTATCTAAATGTGTGCTGCTATAATTAGTAAAGTTGGTGAGGAATTGCAGATTACTGAGCATCAATTAACCACAGGGACACTGATTCTACCAAGAAGTTAGAATGAGGGTGTCTTGGCATAGCTTAATTTACTTTAATGAGGACTAAGAGTATCTGTTCGGGTAGTTAGAAGACAGTATGGGTTTTTTCCTCCTCTTGTAGCTGAGTATTTATATTGTGTTTAAAAAGTATTCCAGGTGCTACAGGCGAAGAAGATGTGAAGATGAGGTACATTTGTGTATTTGAAATCTTGATACTCTGTAATTTGCATTTTGTGAGAGAAAAATCCCCCAACCTTAAAAACTACAGTCCCACTCTCACAATCTATCACAAACCTATTTTACGTCTGATGTCCTTTTGCTGGCCTTCTGAGGTGAGGATTTATTGCATCCCTTGTACTATGTAAGTTTGAATAGAAATCTTTCCTATCAAATATTTGTCTGATCAACCACTTGTTATATAAGTTTTGACTTCATGCAAAAGGCAAGACTGAAAACTTACTGACCTTGGCTTTTGCAGATTTTGGAAAAAAATGAAACATTTTCAGGAATCCTATTGCTGTCTTCTTGAAGAAGGACTGCAAGATCTTACAGATGAGTAAACTCCGCAAAGGCAGTGGCTGTAGAGACCCCTGACATGTACCCTATGAATGAATTAAAGTCATCAGCAATTTAGAAGTCCCACTTCCAAGTGTATTTGATTCAGATTGCCCTGTGCTCTTTCTTCTGGGAGGGAGAAGGCTGTGGTTTCTTCCTGGAAACCTTCTCTTGCAGAAATCTGTCCCGTAGAGGGCACCAAAGGACATAAATTGGTACTGCTATAAATCTCTTAATTATTTGGGGTAACAGCAAACCTTGAGTCTTGGCATTTATCAGATTGCTTGTGGGTATTGCTGAGTTCTATGAAAAAGTGTCCTTTTCTCATTGTTTGCTGATAGAACTAGAAAGTGCCACACAAGTCCTTCCTGCGTGGGAGCACCTTATGGGACTTTGAAGATGACCCATCAGTGGGATGTTAATGGAATTTTGATTATTTTTATTCTCTCCCAGCTTTTGTAAAACAGTAAGAAACCAAAAGCTTAGGAAATTGTACTTGGACATAAAATTCGAAGTGTGAAAAACATGTAGTTTGAAAAGTTGAGTACATAGTGATAAGAAAATAGCAGAACCAAATGAACTGTGAAACATTTCTTTGGCCTTTTCATGCCAAATCACAGAATTACACTACAATCTTTATCTGCCTGGTAACATACTGGTATTGTGCCAGATCTGGCCTTGTCTGTTGTACTGGGTGTTAGCCCAAGTTGAATAAGGAAGGAATTCCAAGGAACCAGTGAGCTCAAAGACTACTGTTTTGATCCTGCTAGATGTTGAATAGTCCATAGGCTGTGTGACAGAAAAAGTGAGTTTTGGGATACAGGTAAAAAAACGGTGCTCTTGGTAAAAGAGACTAAGGAAATTATTTCTTGCTTCTGAGACAGTTTATGTAAGAAATGTGTTCATCAGTTGAACTGAATTTTCTGCCCTCAGTGGTTCTGCATTAGTCATTTTCTGAGTGTCTGACGTAAAGAATCTGATAACCAGATTTGCAGAAGTGTTTGATCTCCCTGGATACAGATGAAGTTGGTGGATGCTGTGCTGGAGCTATGTAAATAAGATATTAGGTAAAGCACTCCTGTAAAGAAAGCTGGTTCAGACGTCACACCATCATGTAAGTTAAGCCTTGAATAACTGAAGTGAGTTCTGATGGAAGTCATCTTGTGACTGGGAATGTCAGTATACCTGGTGGCTCTGTACTTCCTTTCTAAATCCATAACGATGTTTCCTCATGTGGTTTAAAGAAATGTTTGTGGAACTCCCAGGTACAGTCACGATAAGCATAGAACAAAATGCAGATAATGTATGTTTAGATTAGAAATTGAACAGTATTCACTGGGCTTTGTGACATATATGGAAGAATATATATGCCTGCCTTTTTCAAGAACTAATCCATTGGGTGGATATGTGAAAAGATTTGTCCAAGTTGATATTCCTATTATATTTCAGATTATTCTGTTTCTTCAAGAAAAAGGCAGATAAAGTATCTGATATTCTTGGCCCAGCATGAGTGTCGTATGCAGTGACACACTAGCAGAGATCAGTAGGAGATTGAAAGTGATTGCTGTCTGGAATAGGAGTCCGAGATTCTATTAATTCTCATATTTAAGAGACTAGGTCAGACAGACAGTGAGTCATAGTGCACCCTAACTCAATCAGCAGTAAACTCACACTAAGCTAAACAGAAGAGTAATAAAAAAAAAGTCCTCCTGCTGCTTTGCATTTTGTTAATTGCTGGAATGGTTTTAAGTGTTACCTGATTTATTTATTTTCTTTTTTAACATCTAGTAAAACACTCTCAAAGTGATGGTACTGTTAGCCAACACCTGAACATATCTGCATAATCTCATCTTCACTAGTGTTTTCCTCTGCTGCTCTTTACTGTCAAATCTCCCACAATCAGCTATTGAACTGAAACTTTCAAAAGTTTGTTTCTTTTTTAATGAACTGAAATATTAATTTTGAAGTCATGTGCTTCACAGTTTGCTGCACATGAGTAATAGCTAGTGGAGAGTAGACTTCAGAAACTTCTCACCCAGACAATACTGCTGTCTGTAGCAGTGTTACAGTCACAGTAACCTCTTCATGTGATGGCAAACTGATCTCTAAACCACTCTGCCTTGATAAGTGTGTGCACTTTCAGCAGTTCTTAGGGGTTAAGTGGAACTTAACCATCTCACCTGTTGTGTTTTTTCTTTTGTATACAAAGCCTTAATCCTCCATAGGATAGGCTTCAGGAAGCAGGGCTGGTTTTGTTTTTTTCATTTATCTAAAGATTAGTAGCCACTAATAGTCAAGGCCACCCACTAGACCTATAACAGATGCTCTCTGTTAACTCTCTCTCCCTCCCCAAAGGGGAAGAGAAGGAGAATAAGGGAGAGAGACTTAATCGATATGAAAAGAAAGATTGGAACAGCTTTAATGAAAGTAACAATAATAATAAAATGGAATATAAACAAAAGCAATATTGAACCCAGCCCTCCTGATCACAGTTATCTCACCAGCACCATTGATGCTGTGGAGTGGGCACTGGGAAAGTCCCAGACTGGACTCAGTGGCAGATGGGAACCAGATTCCAGAACTGGATTCAGGAACACCCAGATCAGAATCAAAGGCACAATAGACAGAGTCCTCCTTGGACACCAGCCATCGAAGAAGACCCTTGTTATCCCTCAGCTTTATACCAAATATGACATATGTGGGATGGAATCCCTTGTTGGTCAGTTTGGGTCACCTGTCCTGGCTGCTTCTCCCTGCAGAGGTGGCCTTCTACTTTCTGTACCCCGCAACGTGGTGCATAAGATTTAGCAGTAACCTTCTGCACAGGAGCAAGTGTGAGCAGGAGCCCTTCTGCACACCAGTCCTTGGTAGCAACTATAACACTACTCCTATAACCTTCAAGTGCTATCACTGTTTGGAGCAGACACTGTTCATGAAAAGATGTCATTATCTTGAGATACTGCAGTTAGAAGAAGAGACTGAGCTGAACAGTAAGATCACTGAATTGAATTAGTCCTGTTCAAACTCAAACCAGGATGGGCAGAATAATCTGAGATTGGTCAGGTCTCACTGGGATGTAGGCTATCACAAATAAGGTTTGTTCCATTTTCTGAGTGGATTTACAAAATACCTTCATGAAATGACAGCTGTAACCATGTAGAGCAAAGATAGGAAGAGATGCTTAGGTGGAATTTCCTGTGTTCCAGTTTGTGTCCATTGCCCCTTGTCCTATCACTGGGCACCACTGAAAAGAGAATGACCCCTCTGTAATAATGACTGGAGGTGACTTATAAAATTGTATTAAATTTGCAGCATTGTTCACACAATGAATTTCAAGACCCAACTGGAAAATGGGAGAGGGGCAATCTGGTTTGACCCCACAGCTGATGGAGCTGTGAGCAAGATTGGACTACAGACCTCCTGAGGTCCCATCTAACCTGAATTATTCATGGTTCATTGA
This sequence comes from Chloroceryle aenea, assembly GCA_013399075.1. Lineage (NCBI taxonomy): Eukaryota > Metazoa > Chordata > Aves > Coraciiformes > Cerylidae > Chloroceryle > Chloroceryle aenea. The sequence goes on from VWZY01009518.1 coordinate 47,989, forward strand.
ATCCAAACATCCATTTTTGGATGAGGTAATGGAGGAGACTCTGAGGAATAAAATATTTTGTGTAGTAGATAGGAGATTTGACAACGCAAAATCACTCAAATGAGAGATAATACAGAAGAGACGAAGGAGCAGCAGGAAGACTTTGTGAATTTGTGGATCTGACATCTATTCCAGACCTAGAATTGCAGCTTTTGGGTTAGAAGGATAGAAGGAGGAGGTGCTTTTTATACCTGGGACTAAGACAGCTGTGATTACAAACCTGATTTACTGAAAATATTAATCTATACTGAGCAGGTTTGGATTTTTTTTTTTCCTCTTAGCTAGATTGTCTTTGATTCCCTGACTTTTTTCTTTAAACTGTATTTCAAGGCACAGGATCTGATGCAGGCTCTTGCAAGTCATGACCTTTCTGAGAATCCATTTGGCTTCTTGTTTCCTTCCTCTGGTGAATGCTGAGGCAGGGAAGTGTGCAGGGAGAAATGGTACCACGCTTACAGTGTTGTAAAGCAGACTACAGTGCTGTGGTTTGTTGTAGGAATACAGCTCATNCCCTGCAGAGGTGGCCTTCTACTTTCTGTACCCCGCAACGTGGTGCATAAGATTTAGCAGTAACCTTCTGCACAGGAGCAAGTGTGAGCAGGAGCCCTTCTGCACACCAGTCCTTGGTAGCAACTATAACACTACTCCTATAACCTTCAAGTGCTATCACTGTTTGGAGCAGACACTGTTCATGAAAAGATGTCATTATCTTGAGATACTGCAGTTAGAAGAAGAGACTGAGCTGAACAGTAAGATCACTGAATTGAATTAGTCCTGTTCAAACTCAAACCAGGATGGGCAGAATAATCTGAGATTGGTCAGGTCTCACTGGGATGTAGGCTATCACAAATAAGGTTTGTTCCATTTTCTGAGTGGATTTACAAAATACCTTCATGAAATGACAGCTGTAACCATGTAGAGCAAAGATAGGAAGAGATGCTTAGGTGGAATTTCCTGTGTTCCAGTTTGTGTCCATTGCCCCTTGTCCTATCACTGGGCACCACTGAAAAGAGAATGACCCCTCTGTAATAATGACTGGAGGTGACTTATAAAATTGTATTAAATTTGCAGCATTGTTCACACAATGAATTTCAAGACCCAACTGGAAAATGGGAGAGGGGCAATCTGGTTTGACCCCACAGCTGATGGAGCTGTGAGCAAGATTGGACTACAGACCTCCTGAGGTCCCATCTAACCTGAATTATTCATGGTTCATTGAATCCAAACATCCATTTTTGGATGAGGTAATGGAGGAGACTCTGAGGAATAAAATATTTTGTGTAGTAGATAGGAGATTTGACAACGCAAAATCACTCAAATGAGAGATAATACAGAAGAGACGAAGGAGCAGCAGGAAGACTTTGTGAATTTGTGGATCTGACATCTATTCCAGACCTAGAATTGCAGCTTTTGGGTTAGAAGGATAGAAGGAGGAGGTGCTTTTTATACCTGGGACTAAGACAGCTGTGATTACAAACCTGATTTACTGAAAATATTAATCTATACTGAGCAGGTTTGGATTTTTTTTTTTCCTCTTAGCTAGATTGTCTTTGATTCCCTGACTTTTTTCTTTAAACTGTATTTCAAGGCACAGGATCTGATGCAGGCTCTTGCAAGTCATGACCTTTCTGAGAATCCATTTGGCTTCTTGTTTCCTTCCTCTGGTGAATGCTGAGGCAGGGAAGTGTGCAGGGAGAAATGGTACCACGCTTACAGTGTTGTAAAGCAGACTACAGTGCTGTGGTTTGTTGTAGGAATACAGCTCATCTGAAATGTGTGAGAGGTGGGAAGCTGGGGTCAGAAGTCTGAGTCTGATAATTTTAGATGGCTGTGTTTTCCTGATTCTACATAAACATTCCTTCATCTGCTAATAGTTGTGGAGAGTTTGTGTGCAGCTGTAGTATGCTCCTTGTGTATCTGTGAAAATAAAAAATAATTATAAATATTTTTTTATGACCACTCTTACATAACATGTAGGTGCAGTCTGATCATAAGCCCATCCTCAGGGTAGTGGATCACAGTAGATCTATTTTGAGTGGAATTATATAGAATATCGTATACTACATTTCCAAGACATATTAGCCAGTAAACTCTGGTAGAGTGTCTAATTGCAATTTAGTGGTATTAATAGAAAAAAACTAATTTTAGGAGTATTTTATTCTTTGTATAAAAAAAAGTGTATAAATATAGAATGTGTATTGTGTATAAATATAGAATGTATAAATATATGTAAATGTATATGTATATATGTTTATAGATAGATATGTAAATATAGAATGTATAAATATTGTGTAGAAGTATAGAATGTCTTAAGAGAAAACTGAAGTGGTTGAAGTTATTTCAGTAGAAGCTGGGTTATACTGTGGTATTTTAAATATCTATTTTAGAACTTGAATTGTATCCTGCCTGCAGTTTGTTTTGTTCTGAAGAATATTTTTTTAATTATTATTTATTTTTTTAAATAGCTCATTAGACTTAGAGAAATTTATATAAATCGAGGCACATTAGGTTAGATATTTATTGTACCTGAACTTTTTAATAGGACTTACGTGCTCAAATCACACTAATTCTTGGAAAACCCTCTTATGTGTCCCTGTGTGCAGAGCAGCTCTGGCTACCTGTAAATGCATGCAAGCAAGTAAACACACGAGACTGTTATTAAGGTGAAAGGTTGTTAAAGTGTATTTCTATTTTAAGTATGGTGGGAGAGCAGGAAGCATCTACGGAGATCTTCACATGACATTAGGGAAGTAATTTGGTTAAGTGTTTGACATACTGCTTGGCAAAGTGGAGTTATTGTAGCTGTGTGAATTCACTGGAATTCAGTTCTAGATGTATTTAGCTCTTCTTCATGGCTTTCAAAAAAAGTGATCTTATTGAAAACTAACCTTTTTAACATAGGTTGTCTTGTAAGTGATGCTTGAGATTTTTGCAAGGTAAAAACAGTTGGTGTTTCCATAATGATTGGTGTCCTCTGTTGTCATTTAAGGTGAGATTTCTGGAAAACCCATGGTTGCAGAATTGTATCTTTTGTCTTTCCCTTGTTCATAAGGAGAAAAATCTGTCTAGTGATTCTTGTTCCAGAGGAAAAAAAAAAAAAAGTTAATTCTGGCTTCCTGATTTTGTGGATTGTTTGAAACAATGGAAATAAAGTGAATTATGCAATTTTTTATTTATTATTTTCTCTTAAACTTGTGAATTCTGAGTTTTGGCAGACTTGACAGTTTGAATGACTTGGTTTGCATACAGTTTGTTTTACATTATCAACTAACTCCCACTGCCTCATGGAAGCCTAACATTGCCAATGATCCCTGGATTGACCACAATATCTCCAGCCTGTCCTCTTTTCTCCCCTTCATCTTCTGCCTCAAAGTAAAATATTAATAGCCCTGAGTTACTGTGGCCTACAAAATAAAATAGATGTCATTAATCACTGGTAATTGTGGTGTTTGCTTAGGACTGCCCTTGCTACATAAAAATTTACATTGTCCTTGGCCCTTCTATTGTAACAGTTCAATGTGTTTGGATTTTTGAGGCAGGATCTATGTTTTTACTTGACTTGAACAGATAATAACTGACATTTTAAAGAACAAACCACATGGCAATAATTGTCCATAACATAATCAGTCTTGAGACCATGCCTGTGAACGGTGTAATAAGGATAATAATACTTTAGAACTGCTACAGTTGTATATGTCCTGGGTTGCAGGAGTTACACAATTTTATATGAAGTTTTAAGAATGTGGCTATTGGTCGTCTGACAGCTCTTACAGGTCAGAGTATTGTCTTCAGTTGTTAGATATCAATTTCTCATTTTTGTTTAAGTCTCTTTATACTATAGGAAACTTTTTTTTTCTTCCCCTACCATCTAGGTATTGTTTTGTAGTCATCAAGCCAAAGGCTTTCTGCAGCATGCACACATTAAATATGGTCACGTGCTGATTTGTAAGATGGCAAATGCAATGGAAAGGAAAAGGCATTTAAAACAAATGGTTTTGAGCTGTCACCATTTTGTAGTAAGCCAAATGATCACCAGCTCTTGCTGTTTTGATTATTGTGGTGTGCATATAGCACAGAATCTATTTACAGAAAAAAAATTCTGGCTTTTGTGGCCAAAAATTAATATTTTTCTAAAAGAAGCAATGAGAGTTGTGAATAGTGTTTGGTCTTCTGAATTGCACCATAGGTAACTATTGTAATGTTATATACAAAAAAAACTAATGCACTTACACATTGTGTTCTCCTGTTTATCTATAGGCATTAATTTATACCAGTTTAATGGATACAGGACTCTCAGCCCTCTAAGAGCTCATGGTTTTTAAAGTTAATATTACTTAGAAAAAGAGTGAAAAGTGAAAAAGAAAATAATCTGAATCTAAATTTAAATTTGAATTTAAATTTAAATCCAGGTTGGATGGGGCCTTGAGCAACCTGCTCTAGTGGGAAGTGTCCCTGCTATGGCAGGGGGGCTGGAACTACATGAACTTTAAGGTCCCTTCCAACCCAAATCATTCTATGATTCTATGAATTGAGAGAGACAAGTGGGTTCATATTCTAACCTTGTTTTGTATATATGCTGCTATGATGTGTATGGCAAAGGCATAAGGTTATCAGGCGCTGAGCTCAGGTACCAATAGCAGTTGTTCATCTAACCCCCTTATTCTCCTTAGGAAAATTCAAACTCTTAATATTTAGGCCTAGATCCACCTTGCTAGCATTTATTTTACCAAACTCTTTCTTTCTGAAAAGAATCTGATCTAAACTGCTCATGTGCATTTCCTCTTTAGTCAGTGATGGGGTAATGATGCTTTCAGATCGTTCAGGCTTTTCAGATCATTCAGGCTTTTCAGATCTTTCATCATTTGTCTTAAATATGAAACACTTGCAGAAAGTGCCTTATCTTGCCCTCTGCACTGAGAGTACAGGGGTCCCGAGATTCTTGGTGCTCAGCAGGTAAAAACAGAAGGACAAATTCCCTTACAGAAAAACAGTGATGTGACAGTAAATAGAGACTCCGTGCTACCACTGTTTAGCACTTTTTTTTTTTTTTTTTCCTCCGCAGGTCCATGAAGGATTCTTGGAATACAGGTCTGCTCCCACAAATGTCAGTGCCACCAGCAGTTATTCTGAGAGTACTGATTTAAGAATATATATGCTGTTGTTTCTGCCATTTATCATCCTCCTGGTATTTATTCGTGACCTTAAGAGCTTATCATTGCTTTCATTGCTTGCCAATCTGTCCATGGCTGTCAGCCTGGTGATCATCTACCAGTACATTGTTAGAGTGAGTATAAAAAAATATTATCTTTTAGTGTGCAGGTTGCATTTGTCGCATGTAGCAGTTGTTTCTCTTACAGATATGTACTGACTGACAATTTTTGATGGGCAGAATTATCTTCTATTTAATTGAGACATCTTAATTTAAGGAGGTACCTTAGTACTTGAGACATGCTTAATCACGGACTTTTACAGTACTTTGAAAGGAAGGCTAATATTGTTGCACTTAAAAAATATGTATTGTAATGACTTAGAGTCCCTGAGTGGAAGAATATGTTAATTTTTATGGATTGCACACAAAACTTGCAAGGTTTTAATCTGTGGTCAATCTTTTTGTTGGTACAGAAAAATGGTTTAAATGGCAATGTTTATGCCTAGTGTTTCTCCAGTACAACCAGGAAAAATTTACTCTTTAAGAATACATATTACAGACTTCCATCTCCTGAGAAGTTGAATAGCTACTGCATTTTCTGGGTTGCAGATGTTTCTTATATTCAGAAGTATTTCATAATGGAACAATTAAACCGATGGCTGAAAAAAAAAAAAATCACATCTAGAAAATAAAATATCACATCTACATTTTATATGTTACGATTTTGAAAGTGATAAGTGATAGACGTTGTTGCACACACAGTGTATGTGGTGAGTGCCAGTATTTTTTTGAGAAAGCTTTCCCATGAGTGTTATGAAACAAGTGGAAAGTGGAGGATGGGGAGGAAGGCAGAAAAGCCAGCTTGAGGTATTGGCTGGGTGAGGAGACAGGAGAAATTACATGCAGAGATTGGGGGAGACAGAAAGCAATTGTTCTGCAGGAACTCAGCTTGTGTTAAAAATATTTTCTTTAACCGTCCTTTGTGGTTTTGAAGAGTATCTGTGTGGTATAAAATCAGATAAGAAAATGCAATACTCAGAGAACAGCATAAGTTTGCAGAAGACTAAGCTTGAGGTGTGTGCTTTCCTTTTTGTTTTAACTGATGCTCACTCATAGACACCAGTGTGATACTTTAAATGTGAAAACTTCCGGTGTCAGTGATATGAACCTAGAATAAGTATATCTGCAAGTGTCTGTGGGTGGGTGGAAATGTGGCTGTAAGTGTGTATAAAGGACTAAATTTGGGAGGAAAAACATGGATTACAAATAGCAATGTATACACCACTGTAAACACGTACTGTTTTCTTTCCTACAGCGTAACAGATCAGTCAAAATTGTAGGAACAGCTAACATGCTTTACATAGAAATGTTTTGCTTTTTACTTCAGGGTATAGTAGATCCTCAAAAACTGCCTGCTGTTGTTTGCTGGAAGAAATATCCGCTGTTTTTTGCAACTGCAATATTTGCTTTTGAAGGAATTGGTGTGGTAAGTGCTTTTTACTGATTCTTCAAAATACTTGAACCTGTGCTATACAATGTGATACAGGCAGTTTCACTCCTGTTATTAGTTGGTTTTGTTGAAGCACTAGTCTCTCATGTTGATATGAGAATATTAATTTGTCTTGTCAAATAAGGCAAAAGTAGAGGACACAACATCCCCATCAAAGGGGAATTTGACCAGTTGGTACTTGGATTTTTAGCACCTTAACAAATTACAAGAATGCCTTTAGTTCCAAATAGATTAAAACAATCGTAGAATAATAACTAGTATCATAAAATGCTATATAATAATACAGTACTTGACTAACAATATGATGATACTATAATTACAGTGATTCAGCAGCTCATTTTTAGGTGATGAGTGTGTAAAAACAGAAACGTATTCAGCATCTTTCTTTTCCTTTGGGATCACAGAGGACAAAGTGATGTATCAGAAATTTATTATTCTTCCTACCTCAAACTTGTCATACAGATGTGACTTGATAGAGATGGAGATGATAAAATAAAGGATAGAGATTTCAGAATGTTTTTTTGATTCACTGCCTTCTGAAAATGAAAGATGTCAATTAGATTTATCCCTCAAAAAATCTGGGTTTTAAAAGTGAACTCTTTTATTTGCTTATTACTACTTCTAAAGGCTTTTTGATTGTGTCTCATGCTAACCATGTTTGCAAGTCAGTTAGCATTGTTGTTCCATGTGGCGTACTTAAAAAAATAGCTAAAAACACTTCTGGGAAAGGTAGATCATAATGTCTTTGAACAGTTGGAAAATTACTATATAGACTTCATTTGTTACTAATATATTACTATTTCAGCAGATGTTACTCTAGGCTTAAAACTAAGAAACAAACTACAACATCCTCCCCAAAAGACCCCAAATAAACCAAAACAACCCCAAATCAGCATTCAGTTAATCTGAAATGACTGTCATTGACATAATACAGGACAGTTTTCAAATATCTTTTCTGGTACTGTCAGAATTGAATTAATCTAGTGACTGTGAATCTCCATTTCTCACACTGTTAATTGACTGTCTCTCAAATTGTGAACCGAGGAAGGTGGAGGTTGAGCTACCATATTTCTTGAGTGTATCTGGACATCTTCTGTCATCCGGAAGTTCTGTCATAGGAAACCAGCCATTTGTCTGGGATTGTTTGATGCCTACAGGTCTTGGGGGGGGGAAAAAAACCTCCACGCTCAGTGAATCTGAGAAATTGGGCTATATAGCAAGTTTCTTGCTCTTAAATGGTATAGTCTGTCTGATACAGACTGCACTTACTGCATGTATGTAAATGCAGGTCATGTGCAGTAGGTCTGATACACTTGTATTAGATTCTTGCGTATGTACTGAGAGTGTGTCCAGCAGGTTGAGAGAAGTTGTTCTCCTCCTCTTTTCTGCACTAGTGAGGCCTAATCTGGAGTACTGTGTCTAGTTCTGGGCTCCTCAGTTCAAGAGAGACAGGGAGCTGCTGGAGAAAGTCCATCAGAGGGCTACAAAGATGATTAAGGGACTGGAGCATCTCTAATGAGGAAGGGCTGAGACCTGGGGCTGTTTAGCCTGGAGAAGGCTCAGAGGGGATATTATCAATGCTTATAAATACCTGAAGGGTGGGTGTCAAGAGAATGGGGCCAGTCTCTTTTTAGTGGTGCCCAGTGATAGGATAAGGGGCAATGGGAGCAAACTGGAACCTGTAAGTTCCACCTCAACATGAGGAAAGATTTCTTTACTGTGAGGGTGACAGAGCCCTGGAACAGGCAGCCAAGAGAAGTTGCAGTTTCCTTCACTAGAGACTTTCAGAACCTGTCTGGACATTTTCCTGTGCAACCTGCCCTAGGTGGACCTGCTTTGGCAAGTGGGTTGGACTAGATGATTCCTAGAAGTCCTTTCCAATCCCTACCATTCTGTGGCTCTGCTGGGGGTGGGAGAATCTACAGCTACTTCTTTCCTTCTGAACTTTAGCTTCTCCCTGGCTGTGAGTTTCCTATGCCAGGTAAATCGCAGGGTTGGTGTTTAGGCCACAAAAAGAGTGCCAACACTACTTCTTGAATACAGGACCTGCAGGTGACATAATGAAGTGAATGTGTGTTTCACAGAACATATAACATTATTTTGTAAGAACTATGTTAATGAGACTCTTTCATATTCCAGAGGTGAGTAGGTCTGATTTTATAATGAATGTGACATTTTTGTTACTGAATTAAAAAGTAGCTTCAGACTGTGCTCCTGAGTGTGCTCAAGATGCAGTTAAACCCATTGAATATACTTTTCAGAAGGGTGTGAAAGCGAAGCCTTCAGGCTTGGATATGTCTGTAGCATTACCATATGAAGGTAATAACTTTGCATAATGTTATGCTTATATAATAGCACTTACACTTAATGGATGTTTTGCAGTGGAAATCTGGTTGGCTTTCTCATTCAAGGTATAAACCAAATCCAAATGTGGAAGAGTTATTTTAATATAAGCTTCAGGGGGAAGGAGGATGAAATAGATTCATAATGTTTAAACAAGAAAGATAATATTTCTTCTCTATTACATATAAATATGCTAAGTTAAGAATAGTTTGTCCAGTACAGTATGTTTTGGGTTTTCTTCCCTTTTGAATGCTGCAGACTGATTAGCCTAACAAAGAGGAAGTGTTACTTTCCAATATTAAGTCCAGGTTTGGAAAATAAGGCTTCTGATGTTTTAGGCTATTACTTGAACATCTCTATTCAAACTGCTTTTGAACTTGGATACCATAGTTTTGCAGTAGAAGGTAGGGTCGTATTTTTATGCCGAAAGACAGGCTCTGGAGTCACATTAGGCAGCAGCTAACCAATGCCAGGAGATTTAAAAAAGAGAAAAATAAGAAGATTATAATTAAAAAATGTCATTATTTGGTTTTTAAAAGTGATCCAGATAAGCTTGTTAGGCCTGCAGTTGCCAAAAATTCTTTCACCAGATTTGTATTATCATTTACAACAAACTAATGAAACCCAATGCACTCTTCTGTTATCTTTAAGACCAGACTGGATTTGTCAGAAACAGACATTTAACAGGTAACATGACATCATCTAAATCTGCTTGGGGCATCTCTAGACTGGGGTGTATCAATTTCATTGGTGTCCTTTTAAGGTGAAGCAAAGGCTTGTATCATCAAAATACAAAAGGTGGATAGGTTCTCAGAGGATGTTTTTGCCTTTGGATACACAAGTTTATGTGACTGGATTAGTAGCCGTGGAGGTGACCTACTCCTAATTGTATGTGGAAAATGTGGACTTTCGATGTTGTGTCAGCAAGAGGTGTGTTAAGAGGTACTGTGCAAAGTCACTTGGTTTGAATGTCGTCTTGTCTGTGTTTCAGGCTCAGGGCAAGCCCATGTGAAACACATAACATCTCTATTAGCTCCTTTGCCCCTCCCTCCCGGGGGTGGATAAAAAGGGGAATAAGAAAAATGCCTCACCCAACACTGGAAGTTAAAACTATAACAAATGTAATGAATAAAAGGCGAAAAACAGAAAAAGGAATATTAAGGGCAGAAAGATAGAGAACCATTATACAAAACTTGCTCTGGGATGGCGATGGATTGCATGGAGCCAGACCCTGCTGAGATGCCCTCACAGCTCCCGGAGCTTGGGAAGGAAGAGCACCCCCAACTCCCCGTCTCCTTCTTTTATGGAGCATGGCAGGGGAGGGAATAACAGCTGTCCTCTGACTCTTTAGGGTCACAGGGTTACCACCTGTCCCCCCCACTCAGTCTGTTCACCCTTAAACCACAACACTTCTGAAGATGAGTGATGAGAGAGAGGTGAAAAAAGATTATGGGCAAATATGTAGAAACAGAGAATATTGTTAGATGTTATACTTACACTATTTTGCATATAATTAAGCACCATAGTTACATAATGTCATGAAGAAATATTTTATGTAGTTTTATTTTGCTTTTTGTTACCAAAATTTTGCCCCCCCCCCCCATCATCCAATAATCTTAACATTCTGCTATTTTGCACTTATTTGTAGTGCTCTCAGGTGAGATTTCCTCATCTCTGATACATTCTGAGTACTTATTTTCAGTGTATGGAATTGTCTAAGTAATATTTAGATATGAGTCATCATTACATGACAAACCTTTAGAATATAGCCGTGAAGATGCAAAAATGTTACTAACTTCTGGAGAGGGCAGGTAACTAGAATAAATTCTTAGTTTTAGACCTTCATATCTGCTATTTAAGTGACAGCATCTTAATTTTACCATGTATAGATAGTAGTTTTACTGCCTCCCACTCTGAACAGCCTTTTCACTGCTGAAGGTAGTGTTGAATGTGTCTGCGTGTGTGTATACATAATGATAAATAAGACTGAATTGCTAGTTTACCTCTTTAAATATTTTGCCAACATATTTATTTTGTAAATTAAATCTACAGCATGCCATAGAATAATTTCCATTTATTGGATCAAGCATGTTGGAGACAATATTTTTTTAAGAAAAGTGATTTTATTGTATGGCATAAAATACTAGATATTAATAGACCTATCATTTTGCTGGAGGACTTTCAAACTAGATAATCTTCATGAATGTTCATTGAAGAATAGTGTTTCTGAACCACAAATTTTTTGTGAGAACATGTTCTCTTGGATTTGAAATCATCTGCTGCTGAACAGTTTCACAAGCATCAGTAGCAGCTCTTTAATAAACCTTGGGACTTAAAAATTGTATTGATTTTTTTAAGAGCAGCAGAAGAAAAATCCTAAAGGAAATGGGAGAGGTGGAAAGGAAAATGTTTTAATGCTGAAGGCATTTGAAAGAAAATTAAAGTAGGAAGTGGTATATAGTGAGTCCTTCAACTTGTCTTTGTTTTGTGTTCTTCAGGGTGTGTTATCCTTGAACTGTTTTAGTCCATCACAGAAAAAGCAATGAGTAGTTTAGCTGTCAGGGTGCCATGCTCTCATGTCAAACAGAAGTATATGAAACTTTCAGATCTTCTAAGAAAAGCAAATGAAATTGTCAGCGTCTTCCTTTCCTTCTAATTTGGATGGATTGTTTTTTTTTCAAAGTAGGATGGTTATTTATTACAATGATCACCTTAAAATTAAGATAATGACTTGCAAACCCCATTCTATTGCTGGGCTTTCTATATTGGGGTCTTGTTTTTTAAATGACTTGGTCCAAGAATGTGCTTGGCTGTTTTCAATGTTCCTTATCCCAGGATAGAGAAATTTCTGTATTTAGAATTTTAAAACTTTGCAGGATCCTTAATTCTGTTTATTTCCTGTGATACTCATTAATCCTTGATGGAAAATATTATTATTTGTTTTAATTTCAGCACTCATGGGTTTTGCTCAGCCCCGTGCAGGACATGGCAATATAGGTATAATTTGTGTCATGTCACTTTAGAAGCTAAAGCAACATGTGGGTGGAAGAGCATTTTGGATAAAAGTCAAAAGAACTTTTTGGGAAGACTTTTCTTTTAAAAAAAAAATTGGATTGAAACAGATTGAAATTCCTAAGTTGTTTGTCTCCTACCTACAAAGAAGCAAGTATGGATAGGTGACAACTTTGTCACCATTATGACTTACTTTAAGGTAATTTGAATTGGATGTGGGTTTACTCCTTGGCTGGCATAAATGTTTAAAGTCCATTGCAGCTTTAGGAAACTTAATTTTTAACTTACAAACCATATATAGTTGGTCATGTACTATACCATTATGTAATACTGCAGGGCAATATACTCTGCAGCAACACTTGCTGTGTTTCTAACTCTTATTTTCTTTTATCACCTATCTTGCAGAAATTGTGAGCGTAGCATAAACTATAGAGGACATGTCAGAATGTAGTATTGAGTAGTCTGTATGCTACAGCTCCAAATGCAGTGACAGGGTAGGGGGAGTAAAGCGACAGTGGGTCTGGAACTGTCTAATTGGTTAGGAATGTAATTTTATATTGACATATATGTTTTGCTGGATAAAATTGTGTACTAATGTAAGGGACAGAAAAGCATATAACACTTGAATGATTTTGGTAAGTCACATACTTTAAAATACTGACAGAACTGACATGCTGCTTTATAGTTTTCAGTTTTCATTGTAGGGAAGTATTTTAGATTTCATTCACAAATAAAGTCAGATAAGACTCGATAGTAAACAGACCTGCATAACTTCTCTTCAATTTCAGAACAAGTTGAAGATTAAATAAATGCCATAATTAAGTGATAAAGAAACTCTTAAGCATAAAAGAAGAGGGGTTAAAAATCCAACAAAAAACAACTGGAGAAAACACTAGATTTAGATGCCAAACTAAGTAGGATTTATAGAATTGCTTCAAGCCCGTCAGAATTGGGCAATAGTTTGGTTGTTGGTGTTTGTTTTGTTTTGTTTTCCTGTGGGTCTGAGTAATTCTTTTTCGTAGTGAAACAGGTTTGAAGCTGCTTTGCTGGAATATGAGAAGATTGATTTTTGGAGTGATTGGAATTGCTTAGCAGATTGCAGAAGCTGGTGTTCTGTAATGAGACCTTGGCTTCTAGATATATTTGTTTTCTGTAAACATTTTACTATAAAAAATAATGTATGGTCACACATTTGGCACGCATCTAACTTTTGAGTAAGAGTAGCCACCCTTTTATTTGCAGTCATGAGGGATCTCTTAAGGAAAATTAAGTGGTTTATTGCACTCCTTGCAAAATAGTGATGCTCTGTATCTCAAGAGAGCGAGCTTTAGAAATGTATCTGAAAATGAAGGAATAAAAGTTTGTTACTCGGAATATTCTGTAAGATTTTTTCTGTACAGTAAATGAGGAGATGGACAAGGACGGGCAAGCAAGACATAACAGTGTAGCTTTGTCATCTTTTTTGCTTTAAATGAACATAGGTTTATTTTGTTGCAGTGGAACATGGTTATAAATAGATTTCTTTTTTTTTTTTAATTGAGTAAATGTTGATGAATATATGGGTTTTCATTTTCCAAAATTCTCTAGTTGTCTGTACCTTAAATAATGAAGTCTGTATAGCTACCTCTTCTATGTGAAATACTTACTTTAAAAGTGTAGAGGGCTGGAGGATTGCTTCATTCTTGCCATTTTAGTGGTATTTCCTCACAAGGAGAAGATGACCATATGTATTTAAACATAAAGCATGTCTGCTATAAGTTATCCATTACAAGATTAGTTTTTAGGGGCCATGACAATTAAATCACAGTTTATCTGATTAGTTGCAGGCTGAATCCTCTTGTGAT
>VWZY01009518.1:61921-83485 GCA_013399075.1 Chloroceryle aenea
GGTTTGGTCATATAAAGCATACAGTAGAGATTTCTGATTAGAAATGGGCTTGGTTTTCTCTGCAAGCCTTCTCTTCCTTTGGTTAGCTGAAGGCTTCAAGGAGATGCCCTGCCCTGGCCTTATCTTCAGCATGGGTGAGCTCAGCTCTCTGCGTCTCATGTGCTCCAGCCTGCTAGCTGCCTTGACTGCCCTCAGCTCAACTTCCACCATTTGTCAATGTGTCTCTTGTACTGGGTGACATGGTATCCAGGTGTAGTTTCTCAACATAACTTTTCTTTTGAAGTCTTTCTTTCAGAACAACAATAGCCAGTATTAGTCACGTGTATGTAACATTTTTCTATTTCGATTGAAGATGTAGCCAAAAAGTGGAAAGTTTATCTTCTGCATTATTATCAATAGCCTGTATGGCTTTGTTTTGTCTGAAAGAAGGAATCCTAATGAGCATCCCTTTAGTATTTGACTTGAGCACCCTCTGACTGTGAAACCACAGGACATTTTTCTGCCTATTATTAGTTCCCTACAGATGGCTTGTGCAATTTCAGAGGGACAGTCAGTCTCCAGGATCTCTTTCTTGCCAGGAGGCATGGTGCAAAAACCTGCCAACAGGAGTAGGGAAGTGATGGTGTCCTGTACCTGTCACTGGTGAGGCTGCACCTTGAGTATTGTGTCCAGTTTTGGGTGCTGCAGTATAAGAAAGACACTGAGGTGCTTGAGCAAGTTCAGAGAAGGGCAACAAAGCCGGTGAAGGATCTGGAGAACAGTTGCTGTGAGGAGCAGCTGAAGGAAATGAGATTGTTGAGTCTGGAGAAGAGGAGGCTGAGGGGAGACCTTATTGCTCTCTACAGCTACCAGAAAGGATGCAGTGAGGTGGGCGTTGGTCTGTTCTCCCAAATAACTAGTGATAGAATGAGAGAAAATTAAGTTGCACTAGGGGATTAAGTTGCATCAGATTGGATGTTAGGAAAAATTTCTTTAAATGAAAGAGTGGTGAGGCATTGGAACAGACTGTCCAGGGAGCTGGTGGAGTCGTCATCTCTGGAGGTGTTCAAAATATGTGTAGACATAGCACTTCAGGACATGGTTTAGTGCTAGTGGTAATGTAGAGTTGATGGTTAGACTTGATGATTTTACAGGTCTTTTCCAGCCTTAATGATTCTGTGATTTTTATGAGTTCAATGCTCTCCTTCTGCTAGGAATTTACAAAATGAATGCATGAGACTCTGGAAATCAAATCTCTGGGCCAGTGAACTTATTATGAGATTCCTGATATCTGTAAGCTGGACAAGCAATTGCTATTAGAGTGCTGCAGAGATAACTTAGTTTGGAATAAGATCTTACTGTAACAATTGGTGCTTGTTAAGATTCCCAGAAGCTGTAGAACATGGCATAACTTACACAGGAAATATATTCCATTTCTATTTACCAGAGAATTAACGGATACACACTGAATGAGCATTTTTATTAGCTGTATAGGTTTGAATGCTATCTATTTTTAGGAAGTCAAAAGTGGGAAACTGACATGAAGTAATAAACTGCCTGTAATTTGCATATTTCAAAGCTCTTAATATGGAGGTATGTTAAAACAATGTAATTGCAACTGAGGACAAGCGAGTCTGAGTGCTGTCTGTCCTACCTGGTAAATTTTCATGCGAAGTCTAAAAAGATGACTTGGTAGGTACAGTATGGACACAGTAGTTTAATTTAGTTAGAGAAATGAATGTATTCTGTCTGTGTCAGCAAAGTGATACTTCTAGCCACATGTCTCCTTTTGGCTGCTCAACGCTGTCAGTTAAAAATTGGTTTAAGTTTTGAAACTCTGCCTGTTCTCCACCAGATTAATTTAACATTCCAAGCTCAGATTGCTTTCTGGAGGAAAGCCTACTGTCAGCAGTAGAGGCTCTGAATTCTATAAAGAAGATTCTTAGTTCAGATGTATCATGTATTTTAATTGAAGATGAAGGAAAATTTGAAAATGCCTCCAAACGTACATCTTTTTAGAGATCTCTCTGTTCCCAAGTATCAAATGACTTCTTCAAGATTTGTAGGCATAGGAGAAACATAACGTGAGATAAATTGACATTGGAGATACTCAACAATAGGTTAGGAAGTGAGTATCAGTGGGTGAGCACGAGGCAAGGAATGATTGCCCTGTAGAAAAAAAAAAATGCAGCAGCAGTGCAAGTGTACCATCTTATTTGCTAATTAGCAGAAAAAAAATCTGCTTTTTTCATAACTTATGTTGGTTAAATTGTAAACAGTAAATATCCAGTCATTTAAAAAGCAATTTTCTATGATGGACAGTAGCATTTACGTGGCAAGCCTGTTGCACTGAAGCTGTTTTGTCTGTATTAGATTTGACATGAATGTTACCCAGAGACAACAAGCTTGTTTAATTAAAGTGACATCCTGTTAATCAAATATAACCTGCGTGTCTACTGGAAGATAAGCTGAAAAGCAGTCTTTATTCCGCTGACTCTATTGAGTAGCTTTTTGTTACCAATCTTCGTTACAGAAGCTTAGACATTTTACTTAATCTGTAGGCATACAAAATTAGGTGTTTTAATCTTGAACTGTATCCCATATTGGGTATCTGAGGTCAATGTACAAGTCTTCTGAAAAACATGGGGAAGTTATGCTTGTCTAGGAGCATCCCGGTACCTGCAGCTTGTGTCTTAATGAAGACATAAAAGATTATGTTATGCAGATGAAATTCAAAGTGGGAAGAGCAGCATGTGAGCTTGTTAATTGAATTTCCTGCTTTGCCAGGAAACATCGTGTGGTGGCTGAAAACCTAAGTTGGAACTTGCTAAGTATATTTTCCTGTACACTGTACAGTACACGTAAAAGGCAGTCACTCCAGCAAACTGCATGCAGTAATGGTTGTAATGCCTGTATCTTCACTCTGAAGTGGTGGCAAACCCAGCAAGATAGCTTGGCTGTGGTTCAGGCTCAAAGCACCTCTGCTACGTTTAGAAAAAGTAGTGCTTGGTGCTCCTGGCCCTGTCTCTGTCAGCAAAATGAAAAAGAGTGCGGGTACACATTCTGGTAGTCATGGAGTCAAGCTGCCCTCTGGGGTGAGCTGAGACTGACTGCTGAGCATGAGCTTGTGTGTCAGCCATGTGCATGGCAGGTTTCTCTGTGATAGAGACTGACAGTACAGATGTACCTAATAAAAATAGAATTGCCCTTGGATTCTGAACAATTCTGTTACAAAAGATTTCATGTTACTCATATTGCCTCTGTGTTTTCATCTGGGCACCCTAAGTTTCTTTTGTTAGTTTTTCTAACCTATAAATACTGCTTTATATTTTCACACTGATACTGTCTTCCAGCCAAGATTACTTTTCAGTAATTGAATATTTTTATTGGGTGCATAAAACATTGCAATATTCTGGGCTATGATACATTATTGTACAGTAATCTTATGTATCACCTGTATTTTGGAAATTGTATTTGAAAGAGGGGAGAAAAGTAGTTTTACTCCGAGGACATAAAATGTAATTTATTCTCACTCAATTTCCAGGTACTCCCATTGGAAAACAGAATGAAGGACACCATGCGTTTCCCACAGGCTCTGAACATTGGCATGGGAATAGTCATGACCTTGTATATCTCATTAGCCACTCTAGGGTATCTGTACTTTGGGGATGAAATCAAAGGCAGCATAACTTTAAACCTGCCACAAGATATATGGTAAGTGTGTATGAGACTTAAACCCAGTAATCTAGAAGGCAAAAACATTGTAAAGGTTGTTCCATGCATCAGTGCAGTCATAGCTGATAGGTGCCCGAGCTGTTTTAAAATTAGATTTTATAGAGTATCTCTGTACTTTCTTCAGCTGAGCTATGATCCTAGCTAGTATTATCTTGCATATTAAAAGGAATTGCTTATGGAAATAGAGTAATGCGTTTTATGTAACTGAATTCTTGGAGTGCTGCAAGAAAACAGCTTGTCTTTGGCAGAGAATTAAAAACATCCTAAAGTCTGTATTTGATGTGAATTTTGAGTTCCTAAATAATTGCCTTCTGTGTAACATGCTTTTCTTTAAGTTTACTGATTCATAATTGCCGCATACTGATTTTTTTTCAGAGTTTTTTTGGGTACATATTTTGGCAGTTTCATAGGCAGTTAGAATTTTTGCAATCACTCTGTAAATCACTTTCTGTCTCAAAGCGAGCCTGTAGGCACAGAACTGCAGTTTGTGGAGAGACTGGGATGATGGACAGTGTGTGGTAGCATGGGATGTCGTCTTTTTATTTCCCCCCACTGCGGCAGAGAGACACAGCCACCAAACACTCCTAGGTTTGTGGTGTTGGAAGCTCTAAATACAGCTTTTTGCGATTTGAGCTGGCTTTTAGTTTTATAAAGGCTGATCTAGTTTAGATTTAGTTGTGTTCTCTAATGTGCAGGGACTTCTCAGAGTAAAGAGAAAAACCCTGGCATTGTACATGTCAAAAGCAAATTTTAACCTGTTCTGAAAAGCCAAATATTCTTTTTGTCTACATCTTCCTTTTGTTTGGAGGGAGTTCTTACATTTACTGTTTTTTTAATGTAAAAGTTTAGTAAAAATCCACCATTGTTAACCAAAAATAGTCTTAGGGAAAAACATCAGTTACTTTACCTGTCTTTTTAGTTATCAATTTAACAACTGTGGGGATTTTTGTAAACCTTGATACGAAGAGGAAAAAAAAAAAGAAAAAAAGCACAGAATGAGTTCTATTTTAATAGATGTTATACCTTGTTAATACTCTGAATTTATGTAGTAGGGAAATAATTTGAATCTTATTAAAATTATGGGAGTTCACTTGCTTAGCCATTAGTAAATTCTCAAATGTCATATGATAGAAAATTCCTTAAAAAAAAAAAAATTGCTATTTTTTTTTCTTTTAAT
The DNA here is from genome assembly GCA_013399075.1 of Chloroceryle aenea. Classification (NCBI taxonomy): domain Eukaryota; kingdom Metazoa; phylum Chordata; class Aves; order Coraciiformes; family Cerylidae; genus Chloroceryle; species Chloroceryle aenea. The sequence goes on from VWZY01009518.1 coordinate 66,813, forward strand.
GGAATGTTTACAACTGACATGAACATATGTAAATGTTTTGAACAGGTTGTATCAGTCTGTAAAAATTCTGTACTCCTTTGGGATTTTTGTGACCTATCCGATTCAGTACTACGTGCCTGCGGAGATCCTCATTCCAGCTGTCACCTCCAAAGTGCAGCAGAAGTGGAAGTTACTCTGTGACCTTGTGGTGAGAACACTATTAGTCTACTCAACCTGTAAGTATGTGCAGAGCATCCATAGAAAAGCTTGCTATTACACATTGGTTGGGCCTGCTCACTTAAATACATGGTTTATTTAATTATCTGGAGGCTAGCAAACCTGAAATTCTGATTCAACGATTCAGTATATTTTGTGTTTCATGAAAAAGTGAATCTAATGTTGTATTTTAACCACACTTCTTTTTAGAAGGTGTGACCAGTTATTTGAAAGCTGTATCTTTTGCCAAGAATATTCTGAAGCTGCCAGGTTGAAAATAATTTCCTTAGAATATGTGTTTTAAGTAATAGACACACCCTGCTGTTTCACATCAGCGTTTCTCTATGTGATCTGCAGGACATGCTGCTCATGGAGAAATGCTTGTTCTGTATTGTTGGTCTGAGCCTTAAGCCTAAGGTGTGCTGTTCTGTGTCCATAAAAAAGCATTGACAAATACAGATGCCTGGTTGGAGTGTTCATGGAGGGCCACTTATTTTAGGTGATAATGCTCCAGAGTAGATTTGTGTCTCTGTCCTCACCGTCTGTTACTTCTGTTATTTTTCTTGCTTGTCCTGTACTCTTCCCATCCCTCCTACTGTGTCTCTGCTTTTCTCACAATTAGTTTAGATATCACAGATGCTAGAAGGAGTCAGCAGTGTTCATAGAATGATGAGCGTAGTCTAATCTAGGAATCAGTGTATCTGAAGATAATGAACTTTAATGCAGTTTAATACAGCTCTCATCTATAGTGCTGAATAACACAGGAATATTTTCTCAAAGATCTTACAACAAATTGTTTCTATTACAGAGCTGGTTTCATGACTCCACCATTTGTACTGAAATGAGCTCCTTACCTGAAAAAGAATCAAAACCAACAAACATACCAAAAAATGCTAAACTTCGTATTTTAGGGGGGAAATTATTGACAAATCGATTGAAGAAAATAGTTTATTTTTTGTTGGATCTGTTCCCTTGGTGAATGCTGTACTGTGGCTAATGTGCTGGATGGCAGCTAATAGTTGTTATCAAATGTATTTAAATCCACTTGGCGATTGGTCACAAGTGGCATTTCCCAGGGCTCAGTCCTGGGGCCAGTCCTGTTCAACATGTTGATCAATGATTTGGATGAGAAGGTTGAGTGCACCCCCACTAAGTTTGCAGCCAACACAAGTTTACATGGGAGTGTTGATCTGCTTGAGAGTAGGAAGGCTCTACAGAGTCCATCTGGATATGTTGGATCAAGGGGCTAAGGTCAGTGGTATGAGGTTTAATGAAACCAAATGCCAGGTCCTGCCCTTGGTGTCATAGCAACTCCAGGCTTCAGGAAGAGTGACTTGGAAGCTGCTTGGTGGAAAAGTACCAGGGGATGTTGCTTGACAGTTGGCTGAACATGAGCCAGCAGTGTGCCCAGGTGGCCAAGAAAGTAAACAGCATCCTGGCCTGTATCAAAAATGGTGTGGCCATCAGGAGCGAGTAATCGTGCCCTTGTACTCAGCACTGTTGAGGCTGCAGCTTTAGTACTGTGTTCAGTTTTGGGCAACAAAGCTGTTAAGGGAATTAGAGAACATGTCACATGAGGAGAGACTGAGGGAGCTGGGATTGTTTAGACTGAAGAAGAGGAGGCTGAGGGGAGAATTTAATGCTGTCTACAGCTACCTGAAAGGAGATTGTAGTGAGGACGGTGTTGGCCTCTTCTCCCTAGTAACTGGTGACAGGACAAGAGGAAATGACCACAAGTTGCATCAGAGGAAGTTCAGATTAGATATTAGGAAGAATTTCTTTACCGAAAGACTAGTCAAGCATTGAAACAGGCTACCCAGGGAAGTGGGGGAGTCACCATTTCTGGAGGTGTTCAAAAAACGTGTAGATTAGGTGCTTTAGGACATGGTCTAGTGGTTCTGGAGGTGTTGGGTAGAAGGTTGGACTTGATGATCTTGGAGATCTTTTCCAACTTTTATGATTCTATGATTCAAAAAGAACTTGAACATCCATTGAGACCTTCTTAAGGTCAAGCCTGTTGAGAGAAGCAGTTTAATGTCAGTGCAGTTTAATTACTGTGGTAAACAAAGGGAAATACCATTGATCTAATGACTTTCTTCTTAGTGTCTCTTCAGAACCCCAGTAAACTCTCCAGTCTTAACTGTATCTTGGTTTCATGAGGTCCTCAACTTCCACTCATTCTCTGTTTCCCTTTACATGCCCTTTATAACCTGCCCTGGTAATGATACCACGATAGGTTTGAAAAGCTAAGAGTTTTGTAGATCCCAACCATAGTTTACAGCTGAAAGTTTTGAGAGTTTATAGGTGAAAGATGTTTTCAGAGATGTGTCTGAGGAGAAGAACCTGTAGTGAATATGTTTAAAAGCAACATTTTCCTGTTTGACGTAGGAAAGTTATAAATGACTTCATAATCAGCCATAGTTTGGGTTTTTCTCCTCAGTTTTATTATTGACCATTGCAATTACTGGGTAGTCTGGGAAGGCAAAATTGGGGAACAGTCTTGAAGAAAAGGACATAGAAAAAGAAAGAAAATAATCTTTGAAATCTGGAAGGGAAGACTGAAAACGTAGAAGAAAAAGCAAACCAGAGGTGGAGTACATTGTGACCTGGACTTGAAAATGGAGTGGCTGCTTGTTGGTATAATTAACTACAGTTAGGTGAACTGGGACAGGAAAAATCTAATCCAGCATGAATTGAGGTGGGTCTCTCTTTCCCAATGATATGTTGACATGTATTCTTCCTTCTCCTTTTTGTTTTCATAAAGTTGTGAGTCATGATTTTTTGTTTGTTATAAAACAGCAGCTAATTGTCTTTCTGTTCTGAAGGCATAATACATACTTTAAAATGATTCAGTGTGTAGTGAATGTTATGTAGTTATTTCTGTGAAGAAAAAAAAGGTATAGTAAAATTGTACCTGCTTTGTGCCATTGAAACTGTGATGTGAGTGTCTGAAAGATCTGTTGAAGTGTTACTGATGGGATATTTGAGATGATTTAAATAGTTTGCTGCAAGGCTCAGAAAAGTAAAATTAAAAATTTGCTCTTAAATATTTGATATTTGCCAGGCTGTTGTGTGATATGTTGTATTTATCCTAGTTGCCATATCAAGTGTTTTTTTTTTTTCAAATGATTTCTACAAATTGTATGCATGCAGTATCCGTAATACTTTTTTTCACCAACAATTGTGTACGTTCCCATGCTTTTACTCCTGTTTGTCATTTTTCATTGACTTTCACTGATAACAAACAGAATTGATTTAAATAATACTTTACTTGGACTAAGTGCAGAACATGGTTCCTAAAATGTTTCAGAAAGTTTAATAGGAAGAAAAAATCCAAAACCTTTTAAATTGAATTTTAAAAATTGAATGGTTTTGGTATCAGGGACAGAATATGTTGTAATGTCTGTACCATTCAGAGGTCATACACTGATGAAAGGGACTCCACTTGCTTGAAAATAATCATCTGAATTCTCTTTTGCTAATAATCCATTGGTTTTTTAAGAGAAGAATTGAAAAATCAGTTATTACTAATTTGGGGGGATTTTCATTACTCAAAAATTAGGTCACTGATTTATCATTTTAGGTTATCAGAAACGTTGCTAGGAAAAAGCATACCCTGGACTGTTTTTGCTTGTGGTTGGTTATTTTTGGTTTTGTTTTTTTGTCTGGTAAGGTTTGTTTTAATAAAGGGCTGGACAAGTATCAGGAGATGTAACATGCATCCAAAAAACTGTATGTATGGTTTAGGGGTTTTCATTATGTACTTGCTCACTTTGGGGCAGTTAGCATTGCAGTAAGATGATCACAAGTATATTATTTATTTTTAGATTTGCATGTTCTATTTCTTCTGGTATAGTTTCACCAAAAAAACCTCATCTGAGTCATGTTACGGAAAATGCGCTTGAGCCCTAATGCCACCAGTCTGAGCCAAGCCTTCCAGCTTGGGGCAGGGGAGGAGCATACCCAGCCACTGGGAGGTGCGTGGCTGGCTGGGTGGTCGTCGCTCTGGGAGTAGGTCAACGTTGGCTCACTGAGCTATTCCCAAGGAGCAGTGAGATCACATGGACTCTCTTTTTTAGAGTAGACAATCTAGAATTTATAGTTAAAGCTGTTCAAAGGATTCTTTTTTACTACTTTGGAAAAGGAGTTGGAAATAGATGTTAGAATAATGTTCACAGTAGCTGTCTGAAATTTCACATCTGTTTTTTCAGTGTTTTAAAGACTCTGACATGATATTATTCATGTTAAAAGGAAATATTAAGGAGTATTTTTGTTGGGAGAGTGCTAGACTGGCAAAAACATGCTTTTCCTATGGTTATAGTCCCTTTTTTGTACTTTCTGAACAAGGAAACCATGAGTGCAAATAGTTTGACAGACTCTTTTTCCTACTACTTTTCTCCCTTCTTCTAGTTTAGTGTTAAAGTAGCATCTTAGTGTAGCATGGATAAAAATACAAGTCAGATATGTTTGAATTTTAAGAAAAAGGAAGGACAGTGGCAGTTTCTGCTTCATTTGATATTGAACACTTCTTTCCACTTCATTTGGAAGAGATGTGTAACTCTTTACCTTTGCTTGGATTTCACTGTGTGTGGTCTAGCAGGTTGGAAGATCACACCATACTTAGTAAACTGTAACATTAAGCCGTTGTTTTACAAATACAGATGAGTGCCTTATGCCCTGACTGGAGGGATGAACTAGGTATATGTTGGAAATCCTGTTTAGATCTGGAGGCTGGGTTTGGTAGTTGTTGAAAGCAGGTGGGAGCTAGTCTTGGGAAGGCAGAGTTACAAATTAGAAGCACATACACCAGAAGGAGTGGGATTAGAGCCATTGTGGGATTTGGAAAGGACTGGGAACAGATACAGAGGTGCAGTGTTGTGTTGGATATTCATTGGCTGCCCTCAGGTTGTGCTTGGAAATTCATTACTAGGGGCATCCTCTATGTACATGGTGAAGCAGCTGCCTGTGTTGCAGCCTCTGCCTGATGACTTTCCAGCTTTGTCTTTTGGTAGGTCAGTTCAGTTTATCAGAATAGTTAGGGACACTCATGATAAGACACTCCTTGTAGGACAGAAAAATTGTATCTCATCATGCTCAAATAGTACAACCACATCCTTACATTTCAGTAGGTTCTGTTTACTGTTGCATATGCTTTTTTATTTGAAGTGAAAATGATTTTCATTTATTTTTCCTGCAGATTTAACTTAGTGCTTGTGGCATTTAAATGTCACATCATCAGTGCTTTGAAATATTTGTCAGGGTGGAATTTTTATAATGTTTAAAGTATTTACCCTTATTTTATATCTTTTAAAACCCATGTCACATAAATTGGTTGGATCTGTGTTTGCCCCACCTGCTTGGATAAAGATTGGTCACCATGCCCACTGTTCAGCCCTTAGCTGAGCCTGTTTTATGATGGGGTTGAGGCTACTGCACACTGGGATTAATCATTTGAATGCAAAGCTTTTTAGTTTGCTTCTGAAGGTACTGGACTATTATGGCTGAATTTTTAAAAGCTTTTTAAAATATTTGTACATAGGAAGTTGAAGTTCTAACTTTATCTTTTGAGAGAACAATATTGTCTGGGAGAACAAGATAAAAAGCTTCTACCTAATTGAGTCCTGTTTAGTGCATTGCTTGAAACAAGCAGCTATTATGATTTTTTTTTACTCTTTTTGGCTTACTTGGCATTGAGAACATGGTAATTCTGAAAGGGAAAGGTTTTTCTTGAGCCTAAGGAGTTAATTCTTATGGGTTAGCAGCTTCAAAGTATGTTTAGCACGTGGAGATTGAGAGAAGATACAGAGACCATCAGCTTCAACTGCCAATCATTATTTAATACTGATTCTAAATAGTGTAGAACATACTAATGTTGATTACTCTCAATGAAAATTGTGATAAAATAAATTTGGATGGGGCAAGAATATATGTTTCTAGTAGAATGTATATGTAAATTTCTCATTTACTGTCTAGCAAAGGCTTAAAAGTGTTGAGAAAATAGTTTTCATTGCATTGGTAGTAAAGGAATAAAATAGAAAACAATCTAGATAGTACAAGAATTTTATTTATTGGTTTCAAGTAGTAGTGTAATTTTTTTTGGTGAATTGGTAAATGCTGCTGTAGAGCATCAGCAAATACAATGGAGAAGAATGGAGTTGAGAGTTAATAGTATCTTTCATCCACACAAGGAATATACATTTTTTAAAAAATTATTTTTATCTTTTATTTTTTTAATAGTTACTTTAGGGCTATATTCCTGTAGCTATGGTGCTCCTGTTAAAATGAAAATTAAGAAATAGTTCCTTTGAATATGGATGTGGAGATATTAGTTGAATTGCTGTCTGTTTCGATTTGTTAGCTTGGAATGAAGTAAATTTAATTGAATGGTTGATCCAGCTGAGTGTAAACTGAGCTGTTAGTAAGCTGGTTTCTGTTAAAAAAAAGGAAAAAAAAATTAGCCTGAGCTTAGTGTGTAACTTTACTGAGAGAATAAATGCATTATTCAGGTGAAATTATCAGTTATGCTTGTCTAAATATTTCCCCATTGTAACTGTACCTGGTTTTAGGAAAGATCTCTTCTTGATACTAAACAATTATAAACATGTAACATGATGTTTACCAGACATCTTAACGTTGTTTAATGACATTGTGCCAATAAAATACTTGCTTAGAATAGCTGTAGCAGAGGTAACTTGAAGGAATGTTAAGATATGTATAGATATTACTACATACTTTGAAGAGTAAGTAATGATCATTTATATAGAAGTGGGTTGTGTATCTATCATTAGAAACGTGATTTTTTTAATAAGAATTTGTTCATAGTAAGGGGTAATATTAACATGGTAAATTGAATAGTTGACTTTGTGATTTGAAAAAAATCTGGATTATATTTAGAATATTTGTGTGGACTGTTAACAGACCCCTTGATTATGAATTGTCAAAGGAATAAAATAAAATGTTTGATTGATTAATTTGGGTTTTTTTGGTCTGGGCTTGTTTTGTTTTGGTTCTTTTTTTGAGATGTGTGCCTGATGAACATGATTCTTATTTCATAGTTCGTATTTCATCCTGTGCTGCGGTTTTCCATTTAGAGATGAGAACAAGCATCATTGTGTGATTTGGTGCATATGCAGGGTTATATCCTGATTAAGACTTTAGTTTGATGTGCCCTTATGAATTGTGGCACATCTTCACAGATATCAAAAGTATCACAGAGTGTCAGGGGTTGGAAGGGTCCTTGGAGATCTTTGAGTCCAACACCCCTGCCAGAGCATGATCATATAATCTAGCACATCATATTAGTTGCTGTTGCTTTAGGTAATCACTTCTATTATTCCCTCTCACAGCACAAATATGAAACTTTATTTTTGCCTGTTTTTAACACATGGATACCACATGTCTCTAGATTATGATTAACGGTTAGATGCTATGGATTATTTGAATGATGCTAGAAGAATTTCTTATTAGTGGTTGTTCTAGAGATGTTAGCTTGTGAATATAAGTTGTATGAGCTAACAGGTTGGAGGTTTTCTTTCTAAGACTAGAACTTGAACACTGCTCCAGAAATAACTTTAAGAAGTAGTAGAATGGTCAAATGTTAGTATTCATCAAAGCCTTATGAACCCAGCTGGTTTAGTTCTTCCTTTTGGTTTATTGCTTCAGCTGATGTCCAGTCTTCTTTAACTGTGACCCTGATGTGGACCCAAATAAGATATTACTTGTAAATGATTATGTTTTAAAACCTTATACAGAAAGTTAAGGTTGTGGAGGAAATTCCTGAAAAATTAAACCATGTCCTGCTTTATTTTTATTTATTTTTATTACTTCTGTGTAGGCTGGACCTCCTTCCATTCAGGTGTTAATTAGGATTCTGTGAATAAATTCAGATTTTCAATTGTACCTGTTTTCTGAAATTTTTTTGGAGATCTAAAAATTTTTTTGGAGATAAAAAATAGAAAGTTTTGAAAGATTTGTAATAAGAAAATTTTAAAATAATGTAAATTAGGAGCAGTGTCTTTCTCATAAAATTTGCTTGCTTTTAATTTTTGAGACAATTTTTTATTTATAAAAAAATGCTTAAGAACAAAGAGTTTAGCAATACACTTGTGTCCTCTGAAATAGTTGATCCAGCAATTATTTTCTTGTAAACTGACCTTATTACCTGCCACAGTTTAGTGTTTGCATTAAATATGTATTTTACAACCGAGCAGAAATTCTTGTGGAAAAGCATTATGGTATTTTATTTGAAAAATGGATTATAACAGAGCCTTTGTGGTTTGTTTGTTTTAATTTATGGCTCCTTTTACTGGCTCCTTTGCAAAATGTATGCACTTGTTATTAAGTGCAAGTTGAAGATTCATAATACTGCTTACAGTATAAAACTATGTGGCAGTCCGTGCTGTGAAGATTTTTAGGTGACGTATGGCATAAGTTGCCAAGTGTTACGTGAGTTGAGAGTGATCTGGTTCAGCATGCAGAAGTCTATTCTCTGGTCCTCTACACCTGCACTGGTCGTCCTAGACTAGGTTGACTCCTTGTAAGTCAGAGATAGAAACAGGTGCTTGGAAGGGCACAGTTTGTCTGATCTGTTTTACATATTTGATGATGGACAAGTTGAGCTGGGCCAGAGAAGTGCCTGTTTTCTTCTTTTGGCTACTGGAAAAAATATAGGTGAGAAATATATCTAGCATTTGGTCTGATTAATCCTTCTCAGGAAGAGTGAGAAACAGTGCCCATGTTCAGTTGCCTTCAGTTCAATCTCATCTTCCCTTTCTAACAATAGCTTTAAAACTAATCAACACTGCTTTCATTTTTTGATCCACTTTGCTTTGCATCTGTATGCTTACAATGAAATGCTGACAAGAAAATTCTTTGTCCAAATAGCAACAATATATATTCTCTAGATCAAGGAAGGTGAACTTTGTAATATGTTCATGACTTTGTATCTTTCTGTTGTTTAGGCCCATTATATTTCTATGCATGAATTGGCTTAGAAAAGAAGGTCATCTATGGGGTGCCTTCTTAAATGTCATACACGAGCCAGTGGTTTTCTGTCATGCTCATGGAGTGGAGCAGCTATTTTTGCATGTACTCCTTATGCATTTTACATCTGTCCAGTGATTCATAGGCTTAAAATCTCCATAAGATCCAAAGATTACTAGGAGGGAACTAAAGGAAAAGGCAGATGGAAAAAGAACCCTTTTTCTTAGTGCCTAGTTAAGAGGAAATAGATAATGCTGCTTGACATTGTTAAAAATCTCATTATTTTCAGGAGGTTGGTATATGTTTTCCTTTCTCCCTTTTCAAATGCAGCAGCACAGAGTTGGAAAGGTGTATTGTGTTAGTGGGAATACCAAAAATAATAGGCTGCCGTGATATGTTTCTTGGTTAATCTGACTTGGATATTACTGAATATTTATCTGTGCTTGATAAGGTCCCACAGAGTAGATGTAGTGCTAATGAACAACACTGATCTACAGTTACAGAAAGTCTTAAGGGAGCTGTAGCAGAAGTGATATCCCATGAACTTCCTAATCCTTTTATTTTCAAAGTTCTGTTGGAGGGCTTCATGTTCTTTCCTGTTGCATCCTAGAAACTTCTTTATATCCTCTGTTTGTTTGTTTGTTCTTTTTTGTTTGTTTATTTTCTTTTGTAACCTGGCCTGACTTGCTCTGTGGCCCCCAGGCTTTTGTCTGAACACAACCAGAAGAGCTGTATCCTAGAATTTAGAAGATGGAGGGAGGAAGAGGAGTATATTTACAGTATGATTTTATGATACATGAATCAAATTAACAGCTTATTGCTTAGAAATATAGGATATCTTTCTCCTCCCCTTTTTTTTCTTTATCCTACCCTGGCATGTATTCCCATATTTTTCCTCATGCCTACTATGGCATTCAATCAGAAAAGAGCAGATTGCATTTACTAATCAGCACAAACCCCCATGTTCTGTGTGTTAACTGCTTTGTGTGTTTCTCAGCAAGTGATGGAATATATTGTGTTTTGACTTGCAGTAATTGCTTATTGATCAAAACTGTTCTGTAACACTGCAAAATGCAAATTCTGCATCTTGTTCTTCAAAGTTAAATTATGTTTTTATTTCGCATAGGATTTTCTGGTAAGGTTATCTAGACTCTGCTTCTTCCTTCGGTAATGTGATTCAAGGCATTTTTTTGTACCATCCTGTAAACTGGTAACTGATCAGCAAGGCATTTCTGTAGTAAAACAAAGCATAGGTAACTGATAATTATACCATATCACATAGTCCCTTGTTAAGTATAAGCTTGAAAATTGCAACAGGCTACTTTTAAAGCTTTATATAGTCCACTGTGTTCTAGCTGAATGTCTTACCTACTGATACTCCATGTTCTCAGAGAGCTGAGCACACAAGATAGACTAGATGCTTTGATTCTGCACTAAGATTGAGCTGCCTTAGTTTGTGTTCTACTTTGGCTGATTTTTGGGGCAGAGTTTCAGACATAGTCTAGTAAGATGGATTAAATATGAAAATGACATCAGAATTTTGTGCTATGCTAAAACCTGCTGTCTAATATTAAAGATTACATTTTGTGGGTTTTCTCCCCTGTTAACAATAAGGAGTCACAGTAAGACTAAAATTGTTCATTTGATCTTTCTCGTTTTTTTTTCTTTTTTGTTTCACCTTCAGAAGCTTTGTCCCCCAGTTGAGTCTCATACAGTGTTTGTCATGCTTAAGCTGGTATCTAGTATGGTCTGTAGTTGCACATAATTGGATTGCTAACCATAGGTTCTTTTACCATGTCCCACAGAAAGAAGAAAAGAGAGGAGGCAGCAGTTTGGGATAGGAGGCTAAAAAAGTACATATTGTTTCCTTCTATTTCTGTATTCTCTTGGAGCAAGTCAAGTTCAAAATTCCCTTAATTTCATCCTGATGCTTCAGGGAATTTCAGACCAGTTCTATAAATGTAATGAGACCTAAGTTACAGAAACAAAATTGCTTCACTTAGGATGAGTAGCATGGCTGTGTATTTTTTACAGAGCGTACTTCATAAAAACAGTTGATGCAAGATGACAAACGGAGAGTTCTATAGTTTGAGTCAAAAAATTGTTAGTTTTCAGGACAGAGGTGTCCTCTGTCTTCTTACCAGTGCCAAGGTACTTTATAATGCATGTTATGTAATTATGTGGTATGAAGCAGGTCAGGGAGTTGCTCGAATTGCCATTTTGGCCATAGCTCTTGGGCATTGTGACACCGTGGACATTCAGAACCAATTATCCAAGACTACCTGGATATATCTGACAAAGGCCTCTCGTTATCTTAAACACTCTGTGTGTGTTACAATTCTTTTAATTACGTGTCAGTATTTTTATACTTTTTTAATTTCTTTTGAAGCTTATTACTGTGGAAACAGTGATGTGATTGTTCTAAGCAAATCTAAGTGGAGTACACATTTCTTATGCAGATCTGAAATGGTTTAAAATTTATGATTTGTGGAGTAGTTCTGGCTTGCTTTCCTCTGGTCTATTCTAGACTCAGCAGACTCTGGCCAGGTAATTAATAATTTACAGTCTTTAATGGACAAGGAATGTATGGATATATGAGGCAGCTGAATTTGAAGAACCTCCCATCTGATTCAGTATGAATATAGAGTTTTTAAGGTAAAAATGGTTGCTTATAGTTGAAAGATCCATGTCAAATAAATGTTAATTACTGCATACAATCCAAACTCTATTTGAAATGAGAGTTGAATTAGTGTGCTATAGCTGTTATTTTTTTCTTGAATTTTTCCAGATGTTTACTGTTCTTTCAGTGGTGTGGTGTATGGATGCATTATTGGACCACTGCAATATGGTTAATAGATTATTTTTGTGTTTTTATAAATATTCTCTTTCTGGATACAAAAGTCTTTCTGAGGATAATGCTATGCTCTGAAAATATAAAAAGTTATTTTATGATTAATGTTATTACATTAAATTTTTTGTTGGCACTTACTACCTGAATTTTTGTAAGACAATTGAAGAAATTTAATTTCAAAATATCTTATAAGGATTTTGTTGATGCCACCTGGTTTCTTTTGTATAATTTTGTATTGGCCTTTTAGAAACTGTAAGTTTTCCATACATCAGTTTAGTACTTTCTTTGACATGCCAGAAAGAAAGACATTCACCTGTTTTGGAGGTAGGAAGGGAAACATTCTTGGAGGAATGTTTTTAAAAACTGGTAGGTACATTATTTTATTATAGCTTAGTTTTTATTTAGTTTGTTTTCATAATTGTGTACAACTAGACCAGAAGTTAAGCCACTTGCAGTAATGTTACATTTGTGATATGTAAAAGAAAGTTTTATATCTAGGTCTGTAAACACTTGTGTTTCAGTTTTGAGAGGTTAAAATGCTGTCCTAGTTTCAGATGGGACAGAGTTATTTTCCTCTTGGTAGATGTAGCAGTGCTCTGTTTTGCATTTAGTATGACAATAATGTTGATAAAATGCTGGTGGTTTAGGTGTTGCTTATCCTAAGTTAAGGATTTTTCCATTTCCAGTGCTCTGCCAGCTAGGCAACGCTGGGCAATTTCTTCCTGCAGAATTATTTTGCCTCAGCTCTAATAAGTTACTTATTTTCTAGAAAGAGTTTAAAAAAATAATTAAATGTTTTCAGGGAAAGTGCATCTAATCCAAATGAGATGATTTAACTACATTGACTCACCAGTTTGAAATCTAATTTCCACTATTAAAGACTAGTAGGTTTCCAAGGGAATTAGGTGTATACAACTGTTTCATCAGTGTAACCCTCCCAAGTAGCTTTTAAAATAATAAAATAATAGGCGTATTTAAGGTTGAAAGGGACCGTCAAGTACCAGGAAATCATCCACTCCAACCTTTGAGCTCAAAGTTAGACTAACTTTAAACTTTTCAGCTACTTCTGAAAGAAGGCTGGTGGTCTGAATTATGATTAAATTAATACCATTCTTTCATAAAAATTATTTGCAGTATGGGTTGGACAAGCAGGTGTTTCCACTGCTGGGAAGATGGGTAGAATTTAATACTGTGTTCTGTTTAACATTAGATGTTTAGCCTGAATACTCAACCCTGGACTATTAGTAAAGCATAATGCCTTTTGGGAAGGCAGTAGGGATATGGGAAAGAGGAAGTGAGGGAGGCAGTTTGGGGAGAACAGTTGGAAACTGGTGAGAAAGTTGAGTGGCAGCACTAGCAAAATCTCCTTTCAGGAAAACACTGAGGTAGTGTATTTCATTTTGGTTCACTCTTGCATATGTCTCATGTAAGGAAAACTCAGCCCATATGTTACAGCTTGAGGAGGAGGGGCTGTGTATTACTTTCAGCAGGCTTCCTGAAAACTGCTGTAAGCACACTGGATCTTAAGATTACACTCAACAACAAGAAGTCCCAATACTGCACCTGTGCAAATATTTTTATAAAATGGATGAAATCCAATATCAAATAAATCAGTAAGAAACTTAGAGTTGGACAGAAGCATCTTAAAAAGGGAAACCTTTTACAGGGTTGAATAACTTCTTGTATCCAAAGACCCTAGGATGGTAAATTTGACTTCAGAATCTGGCTCTAGCCAACAGTGGGGAAAGGAGAGTGTGAGAGAGGGTAGATGGGGACAATTTCTTCTCTCATTGTCTTATTTATGTGATTGATTACACAGTAGTCTGAATCATTGTATCTGAACAGATTCAGCTTATGCTTCAATAACAGAGAAATATTGCATCAGTTTCTGGAGATATTGAATCACTCACTGGGGGCTGCCATTTCTGAGGAAAGGGAAGAATGGAATCTCTGTGCATCTTTTTAGCACTTACTGTGAACGTGGCAGATCAGTAGTACTGGCTAAATCTACAGAGCTAGGCATTACCTTTTGGTTACTCTTTCATCTCTTCAGTCTGTTGACATTTCTTCCAGTAGGAGTGCATCTTAGCAGCTGGGAGTTACTACACCTATTTTTAACAGCTACATCTTATGATTTATTAAAAAAACAAACAAAACAAAGCAAAATCAAAACCATATTATAATATAAACAGAATGTGAGTCATACTCTGCCATAGCTTAACTAAGATAATATATATACAGTATGCTATACGTGATGTGGTAGGTATTCATATTTTTGTTATCCCATTGGCAATTTTCAGTCCCTTCTTTACTTTTGACATGTTTTTTGATATATTGAAAGAAGTTTGACTGCCCTCTTGTTAGGAATAAATCCAGTTGTCTTGTCTCATGGTCTCATGCTGCCAGCTCTCATTCCCTCTTCCCTGGCTTCTAGTGTTCCTCCTTATGCTCTAGGTTAGCAGAATTCCTGCCTTCTTATCACAGTTCTACCATAGTAAACTTTGCTAAATCCTTCTCTCTTTGCTGGATTAAGATCAGATGCCACACTTTTGTTGTGCTGCACGGTTCAGCTCTGTCTGTGAACTACTGTTTTTTCATTCTACTGCTACATGCACATGATCTTGGTAATTGCATCCTCCTTGACCTTTCAGATCTCTACCTCTGGTTTTAACTACTTGTGGAAAAGCCACTGAGTCTCTTATTTTGTGTTTATTCCCTGTTTGACCAGTATCTGAAACCCTCTTGTTTTGTAACTTTCCTTCGTTTATTTTATTTTTAAAATATATTTGGTTTTATACCTTTCCCTTTATTTTATGCTTTAAGTGTCTGACATGGTTATTCATTAATGTCAGACAAGGAGACAGAGCATGATTAGTATAAATACATGAAATAAACCTTTATTATTATGTGACAAGTAATCAATTTGACAGAATATATTCTGCACTGAAGTCTAAGTGCTTTGGCTAAGAGAGCTGCAATTAAATGGTTTATATGTCCTTTAAGTATCCCTGTTTGATAGTTACAGACTATATTTCTTATTGGAATGTGGAGGCAAAATGATTGCAAGTACTTGCTGCAAAGTACACCACTGAGAATAAGGTAACAGTTTAAGACCTGGTGCTTAGCAATATAGCCTAGGCTAAAATCACTTACTCTTCAGTTAAATTTAAAAAATTATGTGAAGTTTGATTTAAAATTTTGATCTTGTTTCAAGGTTGACATCTAGAAGTTATGTTTTGTGGAAGTATCCAGTAGAGTTAATATGCAGCTCAGAGACCTGAGTGAGTTTTGATCACAGAAACACATATTCTGGAATTGTCACTGTTGGGAAAACAGGGTAATCATTTTGGTATCGTTGCTTAAATTAAAGCCCTGTCTGTACAGTGAAATAATTTTAATTAATTAATTTAATTTTTAAAGAAATTCAATCTGACATAATATTTAATGACCTAGAAAGAAACTGCAAGGCACGCAGCTGACATTAAATAAAGGTTAAAGCATCATGAACAAAAGCAAGAATAATTCGTTTTTGTGGCTCTATTGAGCTGGATATCCTAGATCTAAATCTTACTCTGTTTTGTGCCAAATAAACTGTAAAGTATTAATAAATTCACCAGCCTCCTGAGGGTGCAACACTGTGATGTGGTATGAGAAACTGTGAATTGCTTGGCAATGTTAAGATTTGTTCAGTAGAAGAAAAGGGACCAAACTCACTGGTGTTTTGGGTCTGGTTGGGCACCTTTCCATGAATCAGTGTTTTAGAAATGGCTCTTCCTCCTTATACCTCTTTTGAATTGCTAGAAGCAGCAACCATCCCCTGTAATTCCAGTTGTGTCCACTTCAAAGTGGAGAGGAGTACTTCAAATGTCAGGCATAACCTTCTTGACTATAAATGTAAATCTAGCAACTTACTAGCCTTGCTGTTTTGTTTGTGTATTTAATTTTTTTCCTTTTTCTGTGTCACATTTATCAAGTTGTAGCTTTTAGCTACTGTGCTTGCTTATCTTTTGTCTTCTTTTAAGGATCCTTTCTCATCACATCTTTTGTACTGCATGTTAATGCAAGCAGGCTATAATTAATTTATAGTTGGTGTGCTCTTTGCTAAACTAAATAGACTGAGTGTAGGAAGCATTTTCCAATTCCTCTTGTTTAAGTTAATCTTTTCTTTTATGCAGAATATAAAAGAATACTAACACTCACACAGTCTCTTTTAAATTTGCCAAAACAGAAACAATTTTCAGGAACTTCCTTATTTTTACTTAAATTCTTTCATATTTATGACCATGTTATTGCTTTTGGTTGTAATATCAGGCTCATGTTTACCTGTGTAGCTGCTATGGATCCCAAGACAGCAAAGCAAATTCTTTCATTCTAGACTAGGACTCCTGAGGCTAGATCCTATGACCCATTCCCCAGGTGTCACGGTTGCTTTCTCTAGTTTCCCATTTCCTGCAGTGATTGTCAGCTCAGACAGTAAACAGGGTTTTTTCCATATTTTAGGGTGGAATTGTTAGATGACTGAAGAACTGACTTTCATTGGAGAGATCTGTTCAGTAGTTTGCAAGGAAGATACAATCACTAATCTTTCACTAATGAATGGTTCAGGGATCCATTTTTTTCTTTTCTTTTTCTTTTTTTTTTTTTT
>VWZY01009519.1:17004-41930 GCA_013399075.1 Chloroceryle aenea
CTCTCCCCGAGCCCGCCCACGCCGGCACCGCCCCCAGCAGCTGCCGATCTCGTCCCGGATGGGAAAAAACTTCGGGAAAGCCCCACAAAAGAGTTTTTCTTCAGCGTTTTTTTTCTGCAGTACCTCTCCCCGGTACAGTCTTACCTGCTCCGAAGTGAGTTGCCGCAGATCTCTACAGCCAGGACAAATATTTGAGGGAGAGGCCAAGGGACGGAAGGCCTGGCACAGGATCTAGGGTGGGTTTGTTTTCCTGTTAAATAAGGCTGCAGAGAGCAGCAGTAATAAGTCTAGTGTTTGGGATCCCCACAGATGTCGTTAATGGGAACAGAACTGGGAGCATCTGTTTAAAAGCTTGGGAGGACTCTTAGAGGAATTAAGAGCCAAGTCAGTGACTCTCATGGTGTATTTCTTTTCTAAAATGGAAATCAAGGTTCTAATCGATTATTTTATGTAATTAAAATCTTTTACAGGGAAAAATGAAATTTCTGCTACAGAGGTAATGGGAAGTACAAAAATACTTCGGACAGGCTAAAGATAGTGCAGGCAATTAAATGTTCTCCATGCTTCAGTTCTCTCTCCAACCAGATCAGGTAATTGTTTGCTTGTTCCAGATGCTGGATTACTCCCAGATCCTGCTGTGCACAATATGATTCTCCCACAAGTTCTCATTTGTGATCGGGTGAACTGAGATAACCTCACTGCTGTTATGAGGTTCTGTACTTTTTATTCATTAAGTTGTAACCCTGCAAGAGGATGAGAATCCCCCTGTGATGGGTGCTGTGCAGATGAAGAGGAGGTACCTTCTTGAGCATTCCTCAGCAGA
The DNA here is from genome assembly GCA_013399075.1 of Chloroceryle aenea. Lineage (NCBI taxonomy): Eukaryota > Metazoa > Chordata > Aves > Coraciiformes > Cerylidae > Chloroceryle > Chloroceryle aenea. The sequence continues at coordinate 17,828 of VWZY01009519.1, forward strand.
GCACTTTGTCTCCTGTTGGGTATTTGGGGAGTAGGTGTAAAAAAAGAGATGTACAGAGCCCAGACACTTATCCTAGTACCGGTAATCATGCCTAGTATGAAATAAGAAAGTCTTCCAGACAATATGGGGAGAAGAAAAAGTTGCCTTTGCAGTGAGAAGCTTTTCCTAGTGATGGCTAGTGAGAGGACACTGTGAGATGAGAGAGACAGGAGAACCTCAGGAAGAGTTTCCAGATTTCCCATTTTGCCAAGCAAGTTAGGTTTCCTTTAGATTCAAACATGAGCATGTCTACTTTGTCTTAACTGCAGCTTTGCATTTCAAGCATGATCCCCAAATAACCATTTTCTGGAAGCTCCTGGCTTCCTGTCTCTGTGTGGGTTCTCTGGAGGAAAGATTTGCACTTCTGCAAGAAACAAAAACCTTACCTGTTCATGAAAGCATTTTATTCTGGGATGTAAAAAATTCTGTTTTCTTCCCCATATATTTCATGAGCTCATAGCAAATCAGCTACTGTCAGCCAAGCAAAAAAAAAAAAAGTGAAAAAATCTCTTTTGAGAAGTAATGTTCAGTGCCCTCACGTTCAGGATATACAGTTTCAGTTATTTTTGTTCCTTATATGCTTAAAACATCCCTGTATAATTTCCAATTCTTTACACTATGCCATTCTTTATTTCACATATACAAATGCACCTGACCATTGCAGAGGCAATGGGACAAACAAGGCAGCCCTTACTCAGAATCTCCACTGATTTCAATAAACAGTTCAACTACATGGAGACCATAGGATTTGAGTCAGACAGCTTCACCCAGATTAAGGGGAAAACACGCCTGAAATTGACTGATACGGAATCAGCAAACCCATGTTCACTGGGCACTCACAGCCTTTAGGCACCATGCATGCTGTATCAACATTAATATAAATTCAATAGTACATGGTCCAGAGGCAGACTTTTCTTTGATAGATCTTTAAAAGCTGTACAAGGAGGTTCTGTATCTGAGAGCATCACAGTCTTTGTTGTCAGTAGGATGCAGGCTTAGCCAGGTAATCAATACCACGCTCTCGCTCAGCTCGCTATTGGGGTAGGATACCCTAAATAAGCAGCCCTTTGGTAACAGTTCTATTTGTACAAAAACGTCATGCTGCTGCTGCTGACAGTAACACTATCACAAATTTGAGTGATGTAGGGAAAGGCAGGACCTATGAAGGTATAAAGGTGAGACACCTCCTGAAATAAAGTTCAGTCCCATTTGTTGAAGGCATTGTGCCACATAATATTTATAAATGTATCAAAATCTGTCTTATATTATAAAGCAGCTCTCTGCAGCTTCCTTCCTCTTTGAAAGCTGTTTCAAAGGAGAAATCCTAATATGTTGCTAACACATAATCTTCCTTTGAAGTCTATGGAGCCAACCATCTCCTTACAGGCAGCACTTCCATGCTCTTGCATACTTTAATATCTCCTGTCACCAGGGTGCTGAAGCTTTGGTGACTGCCAATTTCCATTCCTCTTGCACAGGGTATCCTTGGAATACATCTCACACAGCTGGTCTAACCTCCTGACTGCAGATGAACCTGTGTCATGGGCTGCTACACCAGTGCTCAGGAGCATCTTCCTGGTAAATCTGTCTCATGTTATAAAGGTTTTACGGAAAGGGAGAGAAAGAGTTCAATGAAAAATCTTCTCAGTGGAAAAAGGGAGTTCTTATCTGCACTCCAGCAACTTCCAGCAAAATTTATGGTTTCTTTTATGTAGCAAATCCACTTAAAAATTATTATATACACAAACATTGAAAATCTTCAGGTCCCAGAACGCATGATAATATTTGCCACTTATAAAGCCCTTTTATCTTCAAAGAACTCTGCAAGGGCCAGCTAATGAATCCTCAAGTTGTTCCTTTGAGTTAAGTGATGTGCTCAAGGTCAAAGACTGAACAGTCTCAGAGCCAGGATTAGATATGAGCAGATTTTTGCCTCTGTGTTCCCTACTTAACCCATTGCCTTCATACAAGCAACCACTTGTACTTTAACAGAAATTCAGGTACAGAAGTGTAACAAATTTTTTAAGGGAGGGGGGGGAAGTTGGATGTTTCAGAAGTAATTTTTCACCTTTCCTCCAAATTATAACTGCCCTCTGTGCTATAAAAATAACACCCCGCTGTGTCTTGCAGTTTGGCAAGAATGTTTGCCCCTGCTGGCTTTGCATGATGAGTTGTTTTGTTTCTCAACAGCTTCTGAATTTTTCTTCAGTCAAGCCATCCCCAGGCCTACTTCCAAATAATGACCCGGTCACCTTCCTAGCCAGTTGCCAGCCATATTCCAACATGACACTCTGCCCTGTTTTCCCCAGCATTAAGTGTGTTCACTTGTCCCCTGTTCTAGATGTAAAGAAGAAAGTTTTATCAGAGAGATTGAAGCACAATATAGTTATATCACTGAGCACATTTTGTTTGGGTCATGCAGAGAGTTAATTCAGAAAATCGGTGCAATGTGCTTATCAGTACAAATTTAACAGGATACTTTCTTATCAGTACAAATCTTGTCAAGGTGGGTTTATTAATTTTTTTTCAGCATTAAAGCAAGGAGGATGTAAATCAGTGTAAACTTTAGAAAGGTTTAACTCCTTCAACACCTTGGATTCATTGCAAAATAGCTGCAGTTGCACACTGATTTTTAAGTATGTGGGCTTGAGGAGATTACACAGCACAATTCAAATTATAGAAAGCCCTCAGGAAGCCCAGACCTGTCATCACCTGGGTGCTGTCTCCCTGGGGCCGTCTAGTGGGAGGGTGTCCCTGGGACTGCTGGTCGTGCCCAGGCAGCTTCTCACAGTCTCTCCCGCCTTCCTCCATCTGCCTCCATCTGCTTCCAGCTCCACTTCAGATGCACAGTGCACGAAAACCCAACAGCCATAGGAAAATCTATCCAAAGTGCTCAGTGGTGCATGACTCAGCCTAAATGAAAACCTAGACGGCTCATTCTGATGACACGTGATTGTAATTTAGGTGGGTGGGGAGCTGATGGGGGGAGAAGGGGACATCTTGCAGACAGCTTGAAATTCCCTAAAAGTTTCTGAAGCTGAGCCTGCTGTCTCTCTTTGGTTCTTGTAAATGTTAGTCAGAGCCCAGCATGTATTTATGATCTGAGGCTTACATTGCCCAGTTAACTAATGTCTTCCAGTGAACCACAGCTACCTCTCAGACTTCCTGTGATGCCTCCCACTGGCAGCTTCAAGCTGCTGAACAGATAATGAAATTAGTATTTTTGAAAACTTCAGAGTCCAATGTAAGTTTTTTATCAGCCATGGTAAAAGTGTCCCAGAATAATAAAAATTTTGTAACCATCACTGCTATTCAGGAAAAATAAAAAGACTGTGTGGTACAAAAGACTGCAACAGTCCTGGGAAAGGGCAACCAGGTATTGGGATTTCCCCTGTCTGCCCACCTAGTAGTATGTACTGATGCATATTGTCACTTTTTCTCTGACTTATTAAATTTGAACTGCCCTTCTGCATAATCAACCTTCACTGTATCAAAGATGGCACAGACTAGCAATACCCCTCATAATTTTTAAGTTAAATGTCAGCTTCTACTATATTTTGTGGAGGACCTGGTCTCCTGCCTTGCATTAGGCATGTTTAAAAAAATGTTTTTTGCATCGGGCCCCTCAGGGACACCAGCTCAAATCTGGACTGGGGTGGGAGACAGCACCATTCTACTAGGACTGACAGAGATCTGGAGGGCATGGATACTCTGTCCTAGGTCTTAGCATTCTATAACTCAGGTGCTTCCAGCATCCGCAGTAGCTGACTGGAATTTTTTGGATGTATTTCTGGATTTAAGCAGTTGAAGTCCTCCTAAATCCTTTTTTAGACACTAAGTCCTTTACTGGATCTAATCCAAAGCATGTAAGTAAGAAAAATGCAAAGTTTTTGCTCTCTCCATAAAGATGTCTAGTTGTCTTTTAAATTCATTCCTGTTACTTGCTTCAATAGCTTCACCTAGCAATAATTTATTCCACATGCTTATTACTTTTTGACTGAAATAGCTGTGCCTGAACTCTCCTTTCACTCTTAATCTCCTAGTTTTTGGACCGAGTCTCTTGTTTTTCCAGACCTCATCATCCTGAAGTTTATGTCATTCTAGCTGAGCAAACATTTTCACACCTTTAATATTTCTTCAGGTGTGTTTTTTTTTCTATGATATTTCTGACAAGAATAAATGCTTTCCTTTTGAGCAAATGTAGATTGTTATCTTATGCTTCCATCTCCAGATTGGCAGAAAGCTGTGTGAGATAGTAAGAATGGCGAAAGCCTGTATTTCACTCTTATGAGTCCCCTATTTAGTAACAGGAACAGTGTTATAGGGGTAAGAAATCAAACATCCTATATGTCAATTCCCATCTCCTGTTAACAAAAGCTCCTTTGACAGCTCGAGACTTTTGGAACTGGCAGACCAAGGTGTGGCTTTGCAGCATACAGAAAAAAAAAACAGAAGGTTGTACATGGATGTGTGTGCAGGAACACGTTGTCTCACTGATTTCAGTAAGATCAATTACAGTAACTATAGCTTTTAATGACTTAACCATGAAGATGTATAACCAGCTCAGAAAAAACAACTACTCTTTTAATTAGTTTTGTGATGTTAGATTTTGCCTCCCACCGCGTTTTCTGTTTTTTCAGCAAGATAAATATTGCAATCTCAATAAAGGTACACACACAAGGCAGGTACTTTCCAAGTCTTGAACTTACTGTTTTAGCATCCTTGTGGAGTGTGACACGTTGCCTTGCATCAGTTTTCTCTTGTAGCCAAAATGGTCTAAGGTGTTGTTTGGGAGAGATAGCTTGGTTTGGGGAACATATGCTTTGAAAAGGAGGAGATTCTCCACTGAACTGCAAATCTGTGGGTGGGTACATGGCTTCTGCCTGGCACTCATTGAACAGATAAGTTCAACCTAGACCTTGGACTGGGGAACAAGAAAAACAGTGTCAGGGGAAAACCCCTGCATTTCAAACTGGTTTTGACTGTGCTGTTTTTCTCCTTTGGTGACTCAGATCTCTTCTTGTAAGCCTGAACTGAACCCACTCTGCAGAGAATGAAACCTATCACCACCAAATTTGTACTAGATAAATACTGTGGGCCTCCTTTCCTCCCCCTATAGCCTGACCAAAATGCCCTGAATACCTCGAAAGACTCTGGAGAGAGGTCTGGTCCTGGTATCACAACTGATACCCAGGGGGCAAAGAAGGGGAGAGGAAAGATAAGGGGATTGTGGGTCTGTAAAGATTGCCCTGCTGCAGGCCAAAGGATAGTAAATTGGTGATTTTGTTCTCATAGACTTTCTCAAGAAAATAATGCATGTGCACTGACTTCTCCATATGTTCACAGGAAACCTAAAAAATTACATAATTTTGCATCTTCATGTCTGATTTTCATTACAAAAAGTGACAGAGCTGGAAGTGGAATCAAGTTGCTGAAGGAAAGCATGAAGACAAAATGAGTAATAAGGTAAGAAAGTAGCCAAAACTAGTAACAAGGAAAGGAGGGTGGAAATACACACAGCTGTCCCTCACCCATAGTGCCCGTCTTTGCAAAAAGAGAAGAAGGTGGCCAGAGGGAAACATACCAGCTAACCTGACCCTGAGGCTTGGAAAGTTTGTCCGCATTTTAGAAGGGAAGACTGGAACTGTCCTTTGGTGTTGTTCAGCTGTATAGCTATATTTCTGCTTCTAACAGTTGCTCTACAACTCTTCCTTTTTTTTTTTTTCCCCTATGGTGTCCAGAGCTAAAGATAGGAATATGAGCAACAAAGGAAAAAATTAGTATAATTTTCAATAAATATCCATTTTTTTCCCCATTAGTATCACGACACATGGTAAGTCAGAGTAGTGCTTCTTTAGATGTCCAGCATCCCCTTCAGTGTTACAGAAAGACCAACAAAAGGTTTAGAGTACTGAGCTATTCTAAATTAATTTTCAGGGCTTGAGGATATAGATAAATTAAAATGGAAAAAAGGACTTAAGTAGGGAGTGGCATGGGATCCAAAACACTGTGGGTTTTGTCAGAGAATGACTCTCCAGAATATAATTATGTTTATCTTAGTCAAGATATCAGTGTATCAGGGACAGGAAAATACGGTATTGCCACTGTCAGATACGGAAAAGGGAGCCTGGTGATGGAGCCTGCATCAAAACACATTGCCAGTTTGTCCTTCCAAAGGGGAGCTACAACACAGAGAATTCAGTACATCCTGAAAGACACTAACTTTGGAAACTGGTTTTGTAAGATGCTTTTCCATTTTTTTTAAGATGCTTTTCCAGTAGAACAGAAATCCTTGAAAAATGTCAGTTACATTGTAATACTTATAAACATATTGGCTTAGTAAGAAAGAAAATCTTTTCTTTCTTATTGGCTTCTTCTAGTTCCTTTATTTTTATAGAGAAGAAAGGACTCTTCTCCTTCTGAAAGGAATCCTGTAGCCTCAAGGATTCTTTTCTAACAGCTTTGCCATCAGTAGATTGCAAAAAAAAAGCAAACCACCAATATTTAACTGCATAGGGATGTCCATTCCAGTTCAGCTATGAACATCTGTCTACAAAAAAAACCCAGAAGATCCTTTGAAAACCCAGAAGACCATATGAAAAGGAACATCAGAAGGAATGGAATTAGTGTTCAAAACACAGCTGACAACACCCCGGTAACAGTAACAAGGTGGTGAAGGAGAGTTGCTTGACACACCTGTAGCCAGCTACTGCTTAAACTAGAACTTTCCTGTGCACACAGGGTGAGATGTAGGAGCAGATCCTTCTGTTCCTTAGTGGCAGTGGTTTTGTCTAGCATTTCCAGTTGTTTTGATTAGCACTCTGGGAAGTGTACATGAAAAGCAGTGCAAATCACAAAAGGCAGTACACCTAATACTTTGTGGGGAAACATCATGGGCTCAGTGCAAGATTTTGGCACTGGAAGAAATGTTTCTAATACCTACTAAGGAATTAATGGTAGCAGATGCAGAAAAATAAAATAAAGAAAAGAAAAAAGACTTTATGTAACAAGGTGCTTGGTTCAGGGATCCTATATCTATATCAGAGATATTACATATGTATCAGATATATATATTTAAAAAATCAGTAGTGAATGTATCAAAAATGGAATATTAGTCAAACTCACAGTAATACTGTTTTTGGACTGAATTCATTTGGTGAAAGGTTTTTAAGATGAGGAATCTTGAGGAGGAAATAAAGCCATCAATGCAGAACTACTGTGACATGAAGTTTACTTTCAGAACTGCTATAATGTTTCACACAGCTGTTTTCCTAATGAAAATTTTCAGCAAGCATTATGAAATATGAAAAGAAACTAACCTAAGTTAAAAGATCAAGCAAAATTAGAAAATTCAGTAACATAAGCAAATCTGTCAATTAGTTTCACCAGTCATTCTCCAAAAGACTGATTTGATTCAACTCATGTATGATAGTTGTCCTGTTTTATTTTTCTTCTCTTGAGCATGAAACTGAAAAATAAAAAATATTCATATAGCTTTAGCTGAATGTTCCTACTAGGTTTTTAGATATATAACTTGAAGAAAAAGAGACAGTGAATATGGTCTCTAAGAACTGAACACCCGAGAAATTGCTAGTTAACTGTGAAGCTGGATTGCTCTTATAAAGCCATTCAGTAGTAGGGTCAGTCTGTCAACAGGGGGAAAAATTTACTTCAATAGCAACAAAAGACAAAGAGACAAATAAAATAAGCTGATAGTAGATGCAGGTGGAGATACATTACTGTGAACTTACACATAATGCTAATAAGAGGCTTTGCACTGATTCAAGACACTTGCACATGTCTAATACAAGAAAAAAAAAGAACTCAAGAAAAATAAGAGAAATGCTTAGTCCTAAAGCCAGAAATTAACTACCCAACTGAGGAAACTCAGGTAGTATCAAGAATGGTAAGGGTTGGAACGGACGTCTAAAGATCATTTTGTCCAACCCCCTTGCCAGAGCAGAATCACGTAGAAGTAGATCACACAGGAACGAGTCCAGGCAGCTTTTCAAAGTCTCCACCACCTATCCAGGCAGCCTGTTCCAGTGCACTGTTACCCTCAAAGTGAAGAAGTATTTCTTCATGTTGAGGTTGACCATCCTGTTTTCCAGTTTATGGCCATTGTCCCTAGTCTTGTCACTGGACACCACTGAGAAGAACCTGGCCCCATCTTCCTGACACCCACCCTTTAGATATTTATAAGCATTGATAAGATCCCCTCTCAGTATCCTCTTCTCCAACCTAAACAGACACAGATCTCTGAGTCTTTCCTCATACGGTAGGTGCTACAGGCATCTCCCTCCTCAGCAGCCCAGCACAGGCTGGCCGCTCTCCCAGCTTCAAAAATCATCTTAGTGGCCCTGCACTAGACCCTTTCCATTAGTTCCTTGTCCTTCTTGAATCAGGGAGCCAAGAACTGGACACAGTACTCCAGGTGAGGCCGCACCAGCACAGAGTAGATGGGGAGGAGAACCACCCTCAACCTGCTGGCCATGCTTTTCCTAATGCATCCCAGGATGCCATTGGCCTTCTTGGCTGTGAGGACACACTGCTGGTTCATGGTTAGGGTTGTCCACTAGGACTCCCAGGTCCTTTTCCCACAGCTGCCCTCCAACAGATTAGCTCCCATCCTGCACTGATACCTGGGGTTGTTCTTCCCCAGTTGCAGTACTTGACACTTACCCTTATTGAATTTTATTAGATTTCTCCCTTGTGCAGCTCTCCAGACTGACCAGGTCAGACTGGATGGCAGCACAGCCTTTTGGAGTGTCAGCCACTCCTCCCAGTTTTGTGTCAACAGCAAACTGATTGAGATTCCGTTCTATCTTTTTATCCAGGTCATTGATGAATATATTGAATAGGGCTCAACCCAGTACTGACCCTGGGAGGACATCACTAGCTACAGGCCTCCAGCTAGACTCTGTGCCATTGACCACAACTCTCTGAGGCCTTTCCTTCAGCCAATTCCCAGTCCATCTCACCACCCAATGATCCAATCCACGCTCCTAAGCTTGGCTGTGAGAATGCCATGGGAGACAGTGTTAAAAGCTTTGCTGACGCTGAGATAGATTGCACCCACTGATTTCCCCTTGTCTATCCATCTAGTGATGCCACCATAAAACACTATCACATTGGTCAAGCACAACTTCCCCTTGTTGAATCCATTGTGACTACTAGTGATAAGCCTCATTTCCTCAACATGTTTTGAGATGGTGTCAAGGATAAGCTGTTTCATCACCTTTCCAGGGATGAATGTGAGGCTGCCAAGCCTATAGTTACCCAGGTCCTCCTTCTTGCCTTTTTTGAAGACTGGGATGACACTGGCTTTCTTCCAGTCCTNTTAAAACGCTTCGGGAAGGGGCACGGGGGGAAGGGGGGGGGGGGGTGTTGGGGAGACACACCTGTCGCGTCAGGCAAGAACTTTTTGCCATTGCTCCCTGTCCTCTAAATCACCTCCATCAGTCAGGTGATGAAAGGACAGGGATCTCACTGTAGCAGGGGCTCTGTTAGCCTGCTGTTTTTCTGTCACAGGAGAGAGTGCAACTCCAAGCAACTATCTCCTTCACATGTTCCCTGATAGTTCTCAGCCAGCTCACCTCCTCCCTGAGCTCCACTGCTGGGTCAAGGAGCTCCTCAACCTGTGCACACCTCCCACAGGTGTGCCCACCGCTGCCATCCCACACCAGTGTAAGAGTTGGGCAAACCCTGCAGCCTGATGCCCGAGTGGTAATGTGTTCCTGTGACAGTTCCAGCCAGGGATCTGCATTAGAGCTGGAGGGTGCAGAGCTCAGGGATGCCATAGTCTTCTGCCTAGTGGCCACCATTACATCCTGGTTGAGCTGGGAACCCATCATTGCCCTCATACACAAACTACCTTGCCCTGTTCTCCTAATGTTCACCTGCCCAGGGAGCCCACTCTTGCTGGGATGCTCTGAGGTGACATGCTTGGTGATGCCCACCAGCTGCTCCCTCCCTCAGCATGCAACAACTAAGTCACAGTGCTCCTGAAAGGCTCCTTTTAAGAGAAGGGAGTGTGGGGGTGTGGCCTCCTACAGCTCTCCAGCAGCCCAGCACAGGCTGGCTGCAATCCCAGCTTCAAAAAAACCCCAAAAGAGCCCTTTTGCTGTCCCTTTTTACTGTGATTCCCTTCCCCAGTGAGGACTTACCTACACTGGAGTTGGCCTCCTCAGTGAATGACCTGCACAACCTTGCAACTCTTCGCAAGGAGTTAACAGATTCTCTCCAGGAAATGTACATTCCTGAAAGCCCAAAAATGCCCTAGCAGAAACACAGACAAGAGCTGCAGACCGCCACACAGCCAGTGACAAACTCTCCTACCACACAGGCATGGAATGAGAAGGCAGTTAATACTGGCACTCAGCATATGCTAATGAATGGAGGACTGTAGATGCGAATAATATAGCCACATAATGTACTCAAAATCTGGCAAGGATGACCATTTTAACTGTCCATGAGAATGTCTGGTCAACCTCTGGGGACACATGTAGTCCGAGTTGTTTGAGCACGCCAGAGAGGGGCTGACATGACCTATCAAAACAGTCATGTGAAAATTGCCCCAAAGCTCTGGGCCTAAAAGGCTTGGTCTTTCTGACAGACACTCTGATTTTTCAAGTCTGTATTTTTGAGGATAGTCTCAGGCTGTGAAACATCAGCCAGTCCTGCGTTGGCCAGGGGTTGTTGTCAGCAGCCTCCAGAGGGAGGTACAGGCAATGGTCCCAGCCCTCCACTGACTCCTCTTCCAAGTTTTTCAGTGATCTGCCTGATGAGAGGCAAGGTGATCCCTCCCAAGCCAAGCTCATGGATGGAGAGAGCTTTGTGCTCACAGTCTTGAGAGGACAGGAGGGACTCAAGTCCCTCAAAACTGAGGTTTGTTATCCAGAATTAGGTCATCCACATGTTGCACAGATGAAATCCTAACCCATCTACCTGATTAAAATAAACCAACCCAAAACACTACACTCAAAAAAAACAGTGATACTTTAAAAGACTGTCCAGCCAGCATCATAATACTGGGCTTTATAAATAAACAAAGTAGAATTCTAGAGAAATTTAGAAATAATAATAAAAACTATCCTTGTATTAGTAGGTCATCTTTAACAGATTAAACTGAAAGCACAATGAAATGTTTAACATAGCGTTTTACATTATGTACTAATCTAAAGCCACATCGTCCTTAAAAAAGAAAAAAAAAATGTGCTGCAACAAGAAAAGCCCAACAAACAAACAAACTTGCAAAGCCATATGTGCTGAAGACATTTTTTCCAAATAGACAAAACAAATTCAGACTGAGAGGCACTGGCTCATTGCTTCATGACTTCAGGGGTTTTTTAACTCCTCAGTAGTTTAATTCATTGCAAATTCTGCTCCAAACCCCAGGCTTTCACTAAAAAGCCGTATTTCAGCTTGTGAAACAAATGCAGACCCAGGCAACATGGATCACCTCTGCAAACAGTCAGCATCTGGAAGGAGCATCACCAATGCAGAACCAGCTCTGAAATTTTTAGATGGCTCTGAGCTGAACTCCAGCACTATCAAAGTCACAGATTTTCATATTTGGACTTTTATTCATTTGTTTACCCTTAGCTGTACCAAGTAAAACTATTTTTACTATCATGTAGGGGTTCACAGAAAGAAAAATAATCAAGTCTGTTCATGTATAAGAGCAGCTTACAAACAAATATTTAGGATTTGACTGAAGTTCTACTCCCTAACATTGATTGCCTGGCAAATCAAAACCGGTCTTGGCTTTTGTGATGAGAGCATTGAATTCCATTGAGATCTTTGCCGAGCCACCTCTGTGCATAACAGTCAAGGTTAGGACCCTCCACCAAAGAACAGGTACCCCTGTGATGCACGAAGCACATTGTGTGCAACATCTCCTCTGCAGCCTTTGACACCCAAAGACATGTCTAACACTTGTCAGCCCCATGCATTCTCTATAGAGCTCTGAAGCACATCTGGTGCTTACTGTGACAATACGCTCCCTTCCGCTGTGCCCTTGGCTCCAGCTACTGACCATGGTGGTCATCAGCAGGCCAGCCTCCTCCTCTGGGCTGTAGAGAGGACATCCAGTGGGTTGATGTTGCCAGTCTGGAGGAGATTATACTGCAGTATCTGTAGGACAAGGGATGCCTGAGATCTTTGGCACTGAACCAGGACACAGCACAGTCAAGTTCCTGTCCTCTGAGAGCAGAGCTTGGGCCCAGAACATGAGCAGCCAAACAACTGGCAAGTGAATGAAGGTCTCCACATTCACTCACAATGGCTCTAAGGTATAACCTGCCATCTAGGACCAGCATGCTGCCTTCTAGATACCTCTAGTCACCAAGATAGAGGTGTCCATGACCCTTGTAATTCAGGGTCCCACAAGAATTTTGGGCAAATGATTTGCTGTGGGACAGTAGACAGTAATGCCATATTGCAGGTTCCCTGCACAGCTGTCATATTAACCCCTTGAGGGGATCAGAGGTGATTCCCTTGCTAGGAAGTGGTGACACTGGCAGGATTCACAACCCTACATTGTGTGCACGTGGATTTTATGGCTTTTTGACCTCCATCAACTTGCAGACCCTTGTTGATCTTCATAAAACATTCATGGATAGGATGACCAGCCTAGTGATCACATATACTGCCCAGATCTTCTGTAACTCCTTGCTCTTCTTCCAGAGCTTCCACTGCTCCTACCAGTCATGGGAGGGAATGGTCCAGCAGTAATATCCCTTCACCCTTGTTTTGTTGTTTGTGATGACTCTCTTGTCCACATCACCCTGCATCCTCTGTTTGTCAGCCTGGTCCACCTCCTCCTCACTTGGATGCGGGTCATTGCCTCCCTTGCCCTCGCTCCTAGCTTAAAACACTCCTCACTGGGTTGGTCAGCTTGTTGACTGATACTCAAAGTTCCTGATTCTTAACGAGCTTGTAGAAAACAGATCCCATACGCTGTTTGCTCCCCCTCAACAGAGCTTCCAGCTCCTCTGCTACCAGAGCTACTCTGTAGCTGCAGACCACAGGCAGAGGAGTGTCCTCCTGGTGCCAACAGTGAGAGCTGCTCTCTTCTAGTGAATCTTAGGTAATGAAAAGCTTACACCATCTGTGATGGGGACCTCAAGTTTGGATTCCACCAGGGAGGGCCCTGAAGGGGATCCATAAAAGCCATGGTGCTGAGTCAGTAGAAACCATGAGCCTGCAGTAAGATCAAATGGACATAGACAGCATTGCAAGGAGACATCTTTTCCACTGTGGACTTTTTCTTTGGATCATCTCCTGAAGGTGGGTACCCAAGGCCTTTCTTTAAGAAATGGAACATTGTCATCTTCAACACATCTCTGAGCAAGAGGGATCTGAGTGGTTGGGAAGCCAGGACAAACTTGCCTCCAGCCTTCTGTGGGATATTTTGTTTTGTTTGGATTAACACAGTTTCAGAAATTCCTGCAGATTTGTTTTATAGTACATATTTCTTGCATTGCCTGAGCTGTACGATTTCTTCCAGTTAATTCTTAATAGCACAACTGAACTCAATAACCTGATGTATAACACTGTGTCTGTAGAGCAGTTAATGTCCAATCTTTCATGGGCCTTCAAGAAATTACTATAGTAAAAGTTTCAACTGCTGATGACACTTTTAGCAATAATACATAGACAAATCACAGAACACCCTGTGGGCAGGGCAAGCAAATGCTCCTGGTTTGCTGACATGGGCACGCTCAACACAATTTGCTTGATTTAACTCTGACTGTCCCCATATATCATGCTCTTAGCATAAGGCTTTGTGTTTCTTCCCCATGCACCCACCTAAGCACTTGCCTTCAGTCTAAATCTGACTTAAGGTAATAAGAGCATAGGGATAAATAAGGGACAAATGAAGGCATGGCAGGAACACAGGTGGGGATGTGTGCAATGGGGTTGCCTCAGTAGCCAGCAGGACAGCTGGAGTGTGAAGGGGAACTCCTCAGAGACAGAAGAATTTGTTTGATAGAAGAATTGGTTTGCCTCAGGTAGAAGGCAAAATCATCCTTGGCTTTTCCTGGCCCTGGAGCTCTCTGTCCCTCATATGCTTCATGTAAGGGACAGAAATACCAAACATGCATCTCTTCCCTCCATACCCCAATGTCTGCAATGCAGGAAGCCTTGAGAAACAAGGTTGTTCCACTTAAATTATTTTAAGAATTTTGCCAAGATACCCTATTTCTTAATCATAAAATAGAAATGGAAATGTTGTTCAGGCAAATAAATTAAATGCTAGAAAATACTTAGGCATCACTATGAGGCATGCAGAAAATGAAATGGCATCTGTCCTGGCCAAGGAAAGGGCTTCTTAAACATACAAGACTACAGTTAAGCATCTGCAGCATCACCTACCTCCACCACGGATTAGCCTTATTTTATACACAGCTGACAGACCCAAAGCTGCTCAAGTGGGTATATTTTGACCTAGAAATTTGGGATTGCTCCATTACTGCATTTCCAATTTATGCAATGACAAATCCAAATTAACTTGTACCAGATAAAGGAAGTCTGGCAAACAAGAGAGGAAAAAGTGAAAAAAATATTTCCTCCTCTCTGATGTGTGACAAACCTATTGCAGAAGCACAGGCTGCTGCATTGTCTTTGGACAGAGGATAGCTGGTGCCTTAGTTTTCTTGACTCTAAGCTGCAGTCAATGGTTATCGCATCTGGGAAAACCAATATCATTCAGAGCTATTAAAGAGTTAGTGGAATCTGGAAGGACAGGGTTTCTGAGCATGGAGACTGTGGCAGCATCTGGCACTCAGCTGACAGCTTTACAGTAGGACTGGTGCTCATGTGAAAAGTCGGAGCTTTTCTGCATGATGTGTGCCTCCCTTGGAGCAATGCTTAAAATAATTGCTCACAGTCAGTTCAATGTCTGAGGTCTTTGTTGCTTTGGCTTGTTGGTTTGCTGTTTTGATTTTGGTGGTGGTTGTTTGGGTTTTTTTAAATGCAGGGTTCCTTGTCCAAAAGAAATCTCCCAAGATACAATTTCATTCTATTTTGGGCTCCTTCTTGACTCCTTTTGTCCTGGTTTTACCTTGCTGAAACTCATCCCTATCCCTGGTGGAAGCAGCATGCATTTCTGGAAATGAAAGGGGGTGGGATCAGCCCTCTGTAGCTGCTGCTGATCCACCTGCCTGAATCATCTACCAGGGTTGCCGCTCCTCTGACTGTGAGAGTCATGCAATGAGCACGGCTGCCTCTGTTTTGGTCTCTTTTCACTGTGGGCTTCTGGGGCCGGCGTAACCTGAGTGACATAGGCTGCTCAGCGGCCTGGGAATTGCTGCATTTTGCAGCAGCATGGCTCCAGAAGGGGCAGTTGCATCACTACCACCAACATCCTCCCACCAGCTTGCCTGCAAATTCAAGTAGTTGGGATGTTACCAAACACATCCAAGAAGGCCAGACAGCGAGGAGTCAAGCCTCCCACCCTGTGCTGCCTTTATGTTGCTTGAGGTCAATTATAAACTATCAATTTTTCAGGAATGCCATTAATTTCACTGCTGTATAAACTGAGTTTCTGTTTCTCAGCAATTATATTGCACAAGATCTCAAGTGGTAGTAATTCCTGAGTTTTTGCCTCTTTCCACCCCCCTCTTTTCTTCCAGAGTTAACAGTTTCCAGCTGTGTATTCTTTGGATGTGTTTCCACACCATCTTTTTCCATAATATAGAGCCAGTCCATTTCCAAATCCCAGATGTGCTATTTATTTACTCTGAAGCATCTGGGCCTCAACATGGTCTTGTCACTGCAACGTGGCAAATGTGAAAAATCAGAGTGGCAGCCAGTTAACAAGCTGTACTACACTGTCAAACAGTGAGAGCAGTTCAAAGGAAAGAGGAAGAGGGGAGTGGTAGAATGGAAATAAGAAAAAGAGCAAAATTCATGTTTGGCTACACTGTACTTCCTAAGGTTACAAACGACTAGTGGCATTCAAATTAGAAACCGGGGATTTTGCTCTTTTGTAAACGGAGCCACAAAGACACTGAAGCTGGACAGAATCCAACCAGGGTAGCTGCAAGATGTTAAACATCCCCTTCCAGGTGGATTCTCTGAAGAGCTTCAAGCTCCGGCATGTTGATGTGGGTCCTATGCAAGCTCATGCATCCTCCTAAAGACCTCTGAAATGACCACAGACCATAGAATAAAATGAGAAAAGTATTTTAAATTTGCCCCTGTATTTCCTGTCTCAGGAAGAGACCAATAGGAGGGGTTTTTATGCCTGAGAAAAATATCCCTATTGCTGCCATGCTGTAAAAACAAAACTCTGTTTTTGTTTTCAAATGTAGCAATAAAGGACAAAGCAAGCATGCTATGAAATGAGAACTACAAGACTGCAGTGCAATAGAACCCTGGCAAGCTAAACTGGCAGCACCTCCGTTATGACTGGGGTCATTGGCTTATGTTTGGCACTGCCTTTAAGACAAGAATCTGGAGAGTCACCAAGCTTTCAGTCCTTTTGTGGCCCAGGAGATAGTTGAAGCAGATGTCAGCATTTGTTATAAGAAGTAATCAAAGTCACATGTGAAAGCTGAACACTCCAAAGGCTGTTACAGGCAGCAAGGAAGAAACAAAGTACTCTGTTAAAGTAACATGTTACCTAGTTTAAGTTTAATCATGCAAATGTTTGATCACCCAGAAACAAAAGGGTTGTTTGTACAACTGTAGTTTGGCTACCCTAGGTTTTGCATATTATTTACATTTTAGAGCTAGTAGGATATATACATTTCCCCTTTAAAACTGAAGT
Source organism: Chloroceryle aenea (assembly GCA_013399075.1). NCBI lineage: Eukaryota > Metazoa > Chordata > Aves > Coraciiformes > Cerylidae > Chloroceryle > Chloroceryle aenea. The sequence continues at coordinate 34,644 of VWZY01009519.1, forward strand.
AGGAGACAAGAGGAAAAAAAAACCAAACAACTGTAGGAGTTGTAGTCCAGCTGAGAGAGAGGAGGGAGGGGAGTGATAGAGCAGCTTGGTAAGCATCTGGCATCCAGCCAAGGTCAAACCACCACAATCACCCATGTCAAAAGGCAATAATAAATACCTCACAGATCTGTCCATCTCTCCATGTCCATCACAGTCTCTCAAGAGCATGTGAATGAAGGAAGGGTAAATGTCCTTCCTGCAACATAGAAATCAATCTTCCCTAGGTCATTCCCTTTCCTGTGTTCTGTTTACCATTCATATAGACAATAAGATATACAGCAGATTAAAAAATTCCTAGGAACTGAAGTAGTTCTCTCAAAACCTGCTGGAAGATGATTAAAAACTTCACAGGGAATATTTTTACAGTTTTATTCACTGTGATTTTTCATCTTCATCTCTTGCTTTCTCAACACTGTTGGGTAGCAGTTTTGCTAATAAAACACATCAAAAAGTTGCTGTCACTGAAAAGGAACATATAAAAGAGAAGGTATAAAGGCAAAGAAAGAAGACAACAGACTGAGCTGCTACTGGTCACACATGACCATATGCAACACTAAGACACAGACAATTTTGTCTGATCCCCCCCCACGTTTTTTACTTAAAAAAAAAATCATAAAGGGTCATCAGGAGCCTTTTATGAAGTGCCTAACTCATGAGGCACAAAGAAGCAAATCTAGATGCTTCCACTCAGCAGACCCAGAGTCTGGGCTGAGCAGTTCCTATTGCCCTGGGAGCTTGCTCCATATCAGACAAGCATTGTCCTCTCCAGCAAGCTGGGAGCCAGGCTGCTGTCATTGTGCAGTGTCAAGGTACAAAGAGTGGGAATGGTAGATGTAACAGGATTAACCATCCCTTTTATTTTCTCTTCAACAAAAAAAAAAAACACCAAAAAACAACAAAAACAAAAACACACACACAAACCACTCCCACATGTTTCTAACCACAAGAAACAGAAGGCATGGAGGAATGTATATTCCAGCCTCAAGATGAGGCTTATCTTTTCCAGGTGTTGCACTTTTCCCACCATTATAAATACAAAGCTGAAAGCTTGCAACCTATGCAATTGAAGCACTCAAGCATGAGCATCTGTCTTTTCAACATTTTTTTCATTGAGAAGGTGCCATTTTCAGGCAGCCAATTGCTCAAATAGTGTCCTGGCACCAGCTGGGAGAGGCCAACATACCACCTTCTGGAGGTCTCTGCTGCAGCTATAGTTCAAATGTGTTGTCTTTACTTCCTAGCTGGTGTGTGTCATGGTGCCACACCAGCCAGTGGCAATGACTACCAGCACTGCTAGCAACACCTCCCTGAACTGTTTACATAGCAGCAGGATTAAAGTTCTCCATCACCTCAGTACACTACAACTACCATTTCCTGAGATCATAAAATTAGGGTGAAAATTAAACATCTTTCCCTGTTGTCAGAAAGCTTTAGTATGCTTTGCAGCACAGCTTATCAAACTGTCTGTTCAGTTCCCGTGGGAAATGCAAGTACCACTTATGGGATTACTCCACATGACCTTTTATCATTAATGGACATCAGCTATTTGTGTGTCCTTTCACTCTGACATATTGCTGAATACAGTGGTATAACACATGGCATTCTAATTAGCAAAACACAATTAATTATTAGTCTTTTAAGTCTTGAGAACTGAGCAATGCTCAGTGAAAGTGTACCAGGTCAGACACCATTTTGGTTTGGCCATGGGAAGGGAATACTGCATGTACAGCCAGAACATCACCAAGTAGAGTTTATTTAAAAGGAAAAAAAAAAAAGACAAGAGTCAAGCTAAAGGTTTTGTAACCCAAACAATTAAGCACAACCATTGCTGTTCACTTAGTTATTACTGACAGACTGACAAAAAACCAAAACAAAACACCACCTTTCAAAACTCGGGAGACAAGAGATCTGACACAAAAGAGAAGTACAGTGGTTTTGCAGCAGCAGGTTCCCAACAGGTATCCTGCACTGTCTCTGAGTTTATTACTTTGCATGCTCCTTTTAAAAAATCACCCTGGCAATTGCTGCTCCCTTTTGGAAAGTGAAATGATAGATCATTACCAAACAACCAAATACACAGCAAATGTTAATCTGATTTAAAACTGTACATAAATGCTCTGCAGATTAGTACTCCTGCCATCATTCAAGGTCATTGTTCTGCTGTAGCCAAAAGGGTAATGTCTCATTATATTAAACCATGAATGCTTTGGCCCTAGGCCAGATTTGGCTCAGTGATGTAATGCTGCAGGCATAAGCTATCATAAGATACCAATCAAGGGAAAATCTGCCTGCAGATGTTTTGGGTTTGAGCTGGTGCTGTGGTGGGTTAAAGGTGTTCATAGTTCCAACTCTTCTAGGAACATCTCTGAATGCCCCCTGCTGACCAAGGAGCCTGTGTAATTGCCATCCTTGGAGGACAACCCCTTCCCCAACACCAATAGAGAAAAGAGGACTGCTTTAAAAGCTCCACCAGAGATCCTGCCAAGCCCAGGCTTCAAGGAAAAGTCACTGACTTTTCACAGACCACCTGGGATGTCTGGACCACTTGGTCTCTTGAGGAGACATCCTTGAGGAGCTCCTACCAGAGGTGCACATTTCCAGCAGGGGAGCATGCCCTAGTAGCTAGAGACTGCTCACAGGGTCCCTTTCAACTTATTTCATGTCTAAATACAAATGCATCCCATGAAATTTGCCATTTCCTCATGGGCAAGAAGAAAAGCATTGCTTCTGCTGTGATAAAACTCTTAATTTCTTTTTACTGCCTATCCTTAAAAAACATGCCAATACTCAGAAGCACCCCTTCCCAAAGGTGTGTTTTTCTTTGCTATCTTTTTCTTTTTTTAAATTCAGAATGTTGGCCTTATTATCTACATCCTCTCTCCTACTTCCAAAAACGAACTGTAGTCTTACAAGCTATGGGAATCTTTCCATAAATCAGTGGCCTTATTAAAGAAATTATTAATTCTCATTCTAGAAATTTAGGATAGAGTAATCTTAAATAAACTCATTAATTTTGATAAGGTATTTTTCCTGAGCCAGAGTAGCTGCCACAATACACACCATCTTCCTAAAGCATCTTTTTATTTACTATTTTTTCCAGAGTCCATACACATTAGAACCCAGACAGATTGTTTTACACGTAGCATTAGGAGACACATTTACCCCTGGCGTAATTCCACTAAGCAGAGGGAATTTCAGCTTGGTTCCCTCATGTTAGATGGTTAAAACATCCCTGGTGTTGATGCTGACATTTCTAGTTCCCAAAAATATCTACATGGAAACGATAGTTTCAGGAGTGTGGCTGGCCTCCATGCCTTTGGGTTTGTTTTTTTCCTGTTGCTCTGAGCTCATTAGTGGAAAAGGGAATTGAGGAAAATTTTGTCAATCTATTGGCAAAAAAAAAAAACACTAAAACAAAATAAAAATCAGATAAAATAAAAAATAAAAATACCAGTCTAATTTACACTAACAGAAGTCTCAGTCTCCACAACCACTGATTATAGCTTCAGTTGGAGTGGAATGAGAACAGTGGGTACTAAGAATCTCTACTGTAAATGAAGCGAAGTCCTAGCACTTGGCTATATTCATTAAAGGCACAGGGTGACCTAAGGCACACAGAACTCATAATAAACATCTGCTGGTTTTGCTGAAACTGGGACATTCAGAGAAAGATAACTTAGAGCTGAAACACAGTCACATAGTTTTTTGCATGAAAAACAATAAAAATTCTGAATTCTTGGTAGAAGCACTTTCAACAGTTACCAACTCTAAGTATTGATTACTTAAATTTGATCCCATTTGGTTACCTCAGGTCTAAATAATGATGTTATTATGCCAGCCCTGCCTCTTATGTGAACAGGATTTTTTTTCCTGAATAAGAAATAAAGCAAGAAAGAAGTGGTTTTAATATATTTGCAATTCAGGCAAATCCAATTCTTCTTTCACAGTTACAGGAGCTTGAGTTATAAGTTACATCTGACAATTTCTCAGAAGAAAAAACTAAAGCAACATGGAAAACTGACGTTCTCTCAATGGAAATGTAAAGTGAAAAATGTCAAATGAAGCATCTCTTTTTCTTCAGGAAATTACAAAGGAACACAAATATATTTCAACTATAGGGGTTTCTTTTTTAATATTTCTGAGCTGGAAATGCTTGATGCTGTAAATTTTTTTAAATAAGCTACAGTTTTCCAAATTTTTGGTAGAAAATTCTTAATTTTGTCACCTGAATACCATCTTTTAGTAGAAAAAAAATAGATGTTTAGTTAGGAAAGCTTTCTGTACAAGCAATTTCAGCTCTATGTGGAAGCCATACTAGCTGCAAAGAAGGAGCACCTGGACTAATTCATAAAACAAAGAAGAATTTGGTCTGGGCTTGAACAGGGCACTGTCCTGCAGTTGTCCATGCTTTTCAACTCTCAGCACATTCCTCAGCACCAGTTTCGGCCATCCCAACCAACAGGTACTTTTCTGTCCCCTGCCCTGAAATGACTTGGCCATAGTGCATGCCAAGGGCCACTGCCAAGATGAAGATGTCTGTGTCATGGGGTGGAGGAGCTTGAGCTCACTCATGCTAACAAACAGTGCCCTACCCCTTGGCTGCAGGTCTACCAAACGGATCCAGACAGATCTGTTCAGAAGAACAGACAGAGCCCACAAGCCTGAGGACTGCAGGGAGACAAGATGTTATCAGACATGATGGGATGCTTAAATTCTACAAAACTGACATGTAGGTTTCCTGGTGTAACACCATTTAAATGAGCTGACTTCCATCAAAATGACCCCTTAAGGATCTAACATTTGCTTTCCTACAAAGAGGTTTTTTCTGCTGGTCCTCTGGAGCATGTGCAAGCAAATGGGGCCCAGGCTGTTCATGCACCTTGCTGGAGGTAGGATGCTGGGCTAGTTTATGTCAGTGTGTGCACTGCCTGGGCCCAGCATGCAGCTCTGGAGTACTTCTAGGACCTGTCTGTCCAGCACAGGTGAGCTATGAACACAGGATATATAGTGGGGGCTGGTGTCACTGATGGCTACCCTGTCCACATGGTGATAACTGCAAAAGTGAAAGCTTCCTAAAAAACACGGGGCCATAAACCTTGAATATTATCCAGTACACTCCAAAGAGAACATAGATGTCTTGCCCCTCCCTCTGTCCCCACTAAGGCTGCATCTGTGTCCCTTATTTGTGTGGAACTGCCCTCCAAGGGCTACCCCTCTGCTTCCTTCACACATAGACCTTTAGCCCATCCCATTACCCTTCACTAGAGCAGGTAAAAAACACATGCTCCACAGCCATCTAAGCATCTGTCTCAAGCTCCAGAGCAACCAGCAGCCATTTTGGAGTGGGTCATCAGGCCATGTTGCATGGGTGTTTGCATCTTATCACAAACATGCACATCACCAAGACAGTTTGGCACAGCTGCTGTATGAGATGTGATACAATGCTTTTCAGCTCTGATGGATACTGCTTGACCATACTGGCATCTCATTTCCAGCAATGTTGTCAACCTTAGCCTGAAACAGAAAGAGTTTATTTGTGGGGACAAGCTCCAGAACAAACAGCTGGAAAGTGGATTCGACATCACAGCAGTATCGAAGTACTTTCAAAGAACATGAAAGTAATTTTAAGCCATATTTTACCCTAAGGAGAGGTGACCGCTGCTCTGTCATGTTAGAGTTTCCACATTAAACGATGAACATGCAGAGGAAAAAAACCACCTTTTTGTAAGAAGAAAATACCATTTGGTAGTTTAGAAAGTCAAATACTACTTTTAGACAAAATCTCACAGAGGTGCCAGGGAACGTCTGCCTAATGCATATTTGCTTGACCTAGGAGACAAATCACCTGAGCTGCTGCACACAAGCACGTCACAGCCATCTTCTGAACTTTGCCTGTGAGATACCTTTTTAAAAAGGGTTCAGTATCTCGCTCCTTAAGGAACTAAAACCAAGGGAACGGAAAGATTTAGAAATAACAATGACAGGAAAAAGAGGCACTGTTGATATGGACTGCCGCTTTTGAAATGTACTTAATTCAACACAAGTAAAGGTAGCAAGGGGTTGTGTGGAGTTACGTGGTACATTGGTGGCTGTGCTGTGCCTATGAGCATCTGCCAAACAAACTGCTGCTGCTCCGCTGTTCGCAGAGAGGGGCAGCACAACATGCGTAACAAATGTAATGTCTGAATTTTAAGTTAACTTCATGGGGCTCCTAGGACCTAGCCAGACCTGCTTAGTAAAGCTTAGATTATAACAAGCATTGCCCAACCTAGGAAGCCTGAAATGACTGATAACCATTCAAGGGAGGAAGACAAATAATTTTCAGGAACTGTCCAGACTTGTTCCTCTTTTGGGTTAATCCCCAGGCAAATCCAGGAGACATCTGGATTTTTCTGCCAAAAGCAGCCCTTACAGGCATTATCTTCCGAAGCACACCCCGGGAAGAGAGATACAGTGCACTGTGTCCCATGACCACACAGAGAAAGCCAAACATGCTGATAAGAAACTGGAGCATATACATCGGTTTTGTTCATATTCCTTTCTCCCAATCAGAATTACTGAATTATGACAATTATGCTAATCAAGTCAATGTCAAACAGCCCCACAAGAAGTTATCATCAGTGCACTGGAGGAATCTCCTGGACTGTGGTTGGCTGGCTGAAGAGCCTCTCCAGCAAATATCAGGATAGTTAGAATCCCCCATGAGAACCAGGTTCTGTGATTGCAAGGCTGCTGTTAGCTGCCTGTAGAAGGCCTCATCAACTTCCTGATCAGGTGGCATGTAACAAACACCCACAACTGTGTCATCCATGNAGTCACCGTAATAGTCACCAGGTCATAACCCCGTGTCCACACATGGATTTCTAACTCCTCCTGTTTATTCCCCATGCTGCGTGCATTGGTGTATAAACATTTCAGGTACAGAGTTGAGTATATAGTTTCCAGCCCTGAAGGAGCGTAGACCCTCTGGTTGTCTAAAATGCCAACACCCTGTACCTCAAGTGTTGGGCTATTCCACCCAAGATTCTCACTGACAAGACCAGCTACACCCCCATCTCCTGTGGAGTGATCCAGTGCATCATCACTGGCCATCTTCAGGCTAACAAGCTGAGAGCACTTAGTAGAGCTGCATCCCTCAACCCCTGGTGTGCTGCCCCTCTGTTTGTCACAGGCAAGGGTGAAACTATTGATCCTTTCCCCCTTCAAATCTAGTTTAAAGCCCTCTCAATGAGCCCTGACAACTCCTGC
>VWZY01009519.1:42801-64859 GCA_013399075.1 Chloroceryle aenea
GAGATGCCTTTGACAGCACCTGCCTCACCAAAGAATCCTCTGCTCCACTACCAGATACCTGCCATTCTGGTTTTGGAGCAACGAGATTGTGGAAAGAGTCCATTTCCTTCTCACCCTCCCCGATACTTCTCAGCCTGCTCACCTCTTCCCTCAGCTCCATCCCTTCGTCCCGGAGCTGTGCCACCCAGCTGAGCAGTCATTAATCTGCTGGCACCCCGCAGCCATAGCCCGCCCTGCTGCTGGTGGCCAGCGAAAGGCTGTGGCCGTTCTCCCAGCATGCGGCCTGGACACCAGTGTCCATCTGGGGGTGCTGAGAGCACAGTCTCCCGCCCTCCAGTAACCACCATCACTCCTCGAGACACTCGATTCCCGTGCAATGAGCTGTTAACAGCCGCAACAGCCCCCTCGTGAAGCAAGAACAAAGGATCACTCACCTCGTACCCCGTGAGCANCAGTCTTACCTGCTCCGAAGTGAGTTGCCGCAGATCTCTACAGCCAGGACAAATATTTGAGGGAGAGGCCAAGGGACGGAAGGCCTGGCACAGGATCTAGGGTGGGTAGACATTTCACAAAAGTACTGAAATAAGACCCAACAAATATTTTATAATATAGGATCTTTCCCTTAAAAAATAAAGTAATGCTTCAACTGTACACACTTTGACTTCAGATTAACAGCTCCTTTGGACCATATTATTCACTTAAATGCCAGATTAGGACTAGGTACAAATATCAAATGGTTTAATAACACCACTGATTTAGCTCTTCATTAAAACATATTTTGTTTGCTTTAGTTCATTTGAATTAGAAAACAAGTACTCTCTTCTAAACACAAAGAAAGACTTTTTCAATTTTAATATCTATTTGTAAAAGCCGTACCATTGTCACTGCACATAAAAAAAAAGGATGCTTACAGTGGTGGCTGCTGTGTATTTCTCCTGTTTTTTCCACCCTCAAGGCTCAAGCCTGAGGTGAATTTCTTCTTATAGAGAGAAGAGTGTAGAGCTGAAGCTTTCTAGAGATCAGATTATTTTTCCCCATCATCACTAACTTTAACAAAATTTATCACTTGGCTAAAACAGTACTTGGCTATGACAGCATTGCAAGATCTGCTGTTTCTATTAACCACAACCCATGGTCCTTGCAGAAAGGACTGTGCTCTGGTTTGTCCAACTTTCTAACTCTGGGCTCCCTGAAGAATCAGATTTAGCTTAAAGACTGCTAAAATATATCTTGGTTCAAGAGCTTAAAAATTGATAATCCATAACTCAGGATCTGAAAACACACTTTTTACCAGAAAGGATGGGTCTGTAAAGATGAGAGATGAAAGGTATTCTACTTATATGGGTCAGATCCATTCACAGCCTCTCAGACCTCAATGCTCTTACCTTTGTGGATAGGTGAGGATTTTACTTCTCTAACCCCATAAAGGAACACCTAATACTTTCTTAAGACTGTTACAAAGCATTAAAAATACGATTTTTCACATAAGCCTGTTATACCAGCACAGTCACAAAACATGCTGACACACAACTATCTGTTGCCCTACATGATGTTTTTGAAGAGCAAACTCATCAACAGGATTTGAAATTCAGGCAGAGAGAGATACATTTTACGCTTTAGCAGTAAGTGTAACATGTGTCTCATGGGAAGAGTGACTACATTAATGGTACGGCCAAGACAAAAGAAAAAAACACAAAAACTAGACAGCGGGGAGAGATCTTTCCCTCTGAGGGAGGGGTAGTTGCATGAGCACAAAGCAGCCCTTAGTGTTATTCCTCTTCAGATCACTTGCTAAGACCTTCCACTTCTGTTGCAATGCTCAAGAGCCCTAATCCAGCGTGGTTCTGTTCTTTCTTAAGGTTGTGGTTGTGTACCAGTGCTAACTGGGAAATCATTTTGCATAACACCATGCAAAAGAGTGTGACCTTACCTCTACCATCACAGGTCCACACTGCAAAATGAATGTTGGTAGAAGAGATGTTCTAGGGATCATAAAGTGTCCGCTCCAGAATCTACAACCTGGGTGAAAGGGTTCCAGCGCAGGGTACTCACCCCTATCTGGGGCATCAGGGGTGTGAGACAGGGCGGGATTGCACAAAGCTGGGGCACCCACACCTCCCACAGCAGGGGTGTGCAGGCAAGGGGTCCTGCACACCCCGATGAGGAAGGGTGTGTGTAACCCCCACAGCCTAGGAGGAAGTTGTGTGTGCACAGAAATATGTGTGTCTATGGCACATTTGGGTCAGTTACAGAAGGTGATTTAGGAATGTGTAGTTGCATGTTAGCACTTGTGGCTGATATTGTGGTTACCTGTTGTATGGCTATGGCTGATATAAATTCTGAAGGTATTGTTCAATGATTTCCAGTTCATTATATATCATTAATAAATCATTAAACCTCTTCAGCCCTGATTTGGCTTAAACTGTGTGAACCAATTCAGATTTGCTAAAATGTTCAATCAGTGAGAGGAACAATGATATGAATTTTGTTAAAGCTTCCTCAATTTGTCTGGATAACATGGGTGATGAACACTGAGAAATAAGAGTTTCTAATGCACCCATGGGACCACATTTTTCCTTCTGCCTTAATTCTCCATACAAACACCATTGCAGCACACCCCTGAAGCTAGCATTGCAGGGTTTCACTGCATGAATATGGTTGATCCTCTTCATGTCCAGAACATGGGTTCTTCAGTCTAGGAGAAGTTGGCCAATTATCATGGCAGCAATTAACATAAACATTGTTCTGCCAAAGCTACTGATGATGATGTCTGGACTTACCCTGCCTTGATTTCTTCGTTTTGTGTCATTTTTCACTCTTTCCCCTCCAGTGAAGCCGGCTAGATAGTGCAACAGTCAAGAGTGCTGCTGCAGAGCTGTGGGTATGCCATACAGCTCTGTGGTCACACGCAGAAGTGCTGTTCATGAAGCTACAGCCTTTTGTCTGCAACAGTGGGTCTGAATGCCATCTCTATTGAGCTGAGCCTGGGGGGGATGTAGAGGAAATTCTGAGCGCAGTATCAGCATCCAACACTGATTGTAAGTTACCTGCAGTCATTCTGCCCAGAAAAAGGAACTTTTTTTTATCATATGCATGTTTTTGCTCAGCAGTAACCATCTTAGGAAGAAATAGTAAGCAGTTTAACTTTGATGGATGATTTTAAGTTTTCCCACTCTACCCCATGAAAACACAGTTGGCAGTATATGTTCTCAGAAAGCACATTAGCTCTGAATTCATTCAATCCTCCCCATGTAGGCAGGAAAAGGACTGGAGCTATTCTTATATTATTCATGACAAGCTTTGCCAACTCTCTCGGTGTCAGCATCACAGCTTCTGGCCTATAGTATCTCCATTGTCCCACACATCTCCCATGTTCAGGCTCAGCACTTCCAACAGTAATAATGACATTACAGGTTTCCAGTGCCATTATGTGAAGGCAGGGAAGAAAGCACTAAGCCAGCCTGCATGCCAAAAGAACGAGGAAGGCACCTCGTCCATCTCTTTCTTTTGCTGGTGATCCTGCACCTCTTTTTCTGCAACACAACTTGTGCCCTTTTGGCAGGATTGGACCTATTCAAGCTCTTTCTCCACTTCTTTCATTTTCTTTTGCACCATTAAGCAGTTGCCCTTGAAATTCTCTTGGCTGGGCAGGATCGTGAAAGGAAAAGACTTCAGGCAGGGTATGGAGTGCCAACAAACAGACCTGGCCACAGTAAACAAAGGTGTGTGAATACCCATTTCAAAACTCTTCCATAGCATCCCCAGTTTGTCAACTCACTGTTATCCCAAATCATCTTCCACTCACCCCACCATGGTGTATAATTCACAGCTGCTACTTTTTATGTTGACATATATATGATAACTGAAAACTCCTCAGCTACCAAGGCAAAATAATGTATCGCTCCACTATCAGTAACCCGCTGAAGTTAGAAGTGATTAAAAATATGTATTTATTTAGGAGTGTCTTTCCTGGGGTGACATGTGGCATTTCTGGTACCAGCTGGATTCCTTTGAGAATATGGTGCAGACTGACTTTAGCATGTTTGTAGGCAGACCGGAGGCTTCAGTTTCAGGTGAGATGTTGCCCCTCTCTAGGAGAAAAGGGATTTACTTCAGTGCCTCCCACTTCCCCCCTGCTGGCTCTGATGCTATGTCGGTCCTCAGGGGAGCTTTGTGAGGGCAATCTTCTATTTTTTCCTTTAATATCTCCTAGTTTTGAGTGATGGAGAAATATCTAGACAAAATTATAGAGTTAACATTTCCAAAAGGCACAAAGTGGCTGTAAAGGACAGGCCCTCAGCATGATATTGGACTCCAACATAATTTTTTTAGATGATTTTGAAAATGTTTCTTCTTCTATCACACAGTTTTCCTCCAAAGCACATGATTGAACCGAACTTCAATGGCTTTCTCCGGGACATGTTCACACATTTTCCTTGTACTGTGCTTGAGATGAAATAAAGCTGCTGAGGTTCCTTTAAAGCTGCAAAATGTGCTGTTTGAGATTGTTGCCCTGGGGTTTGGTGTGGAAGAAAGACAAATGGAAAATACATTTTTTCTTAAGTCCCTGCTGCCATTTGTTTGAGCATTTGACTCTAATCCTCCTTAGTCATAAGAAGTTTATTTGTTTAATGTTCCTTTTTGCGCCTCTGAAAATAACAAAATTAAGAGAAGCAGCATGATTAATAGTTGCTCATGGAAATAATAAACTGACAGCTCCTTCCCATCAGTGTAGTGCTCAGGCCAGCAAGACAGGGAAGCCACAGGGACAGGCATGCTGTCATGCTGTGATGCAAGGATCCTATGCCCAAACTCGCACTAAGGCCCGTAGCTGCAGCACTGGGGATAACTGCAGCTCTCTGAGACCTGTGCTTCAGCTCAGACCTAATTCAGACTCAAGCCTCATTGCCACAGCCAGCAGACCACCAGAGAACCACCATTGCTTACTCTTGTGGACAACCAAGGACACAAGGTCAGTGGTTCACAGAGACCTCCACGACCATCGTCTGGGGTCATAATTTTATTTCATTTACTGCCAACTCTCCTCCAGATTGATCTATTGGTGTATGAGGTCTCTGTTGCAATGATGCTAGTGGTCTGTGAAGGCAACTGAAAACACATACTGCTGTCTTCTCTATGGCCACCATTCTACCAGCAAGTGGAATCTAGTTTTACATTTAATGAGTGTTGCAGAGGGAAAGCAAGATCTAATAAACTTCTTTCATTCCTAACTGCTCTAATGCTATTCCTCTTCTCCATATCCACTTGGAAAGCAAATTCAATTAAAACATCTTTGCCAATTTACAAAATTATTAACATGCTAATGATTTTGCAGTTTTTACAGCTGAGGAACAAGGAAAGAGGAAACAGCTTAGCAACTCCATTCATACTATAGTGAGGAAGAGTTACGGAGGGCTGTGGGCTCTGGGTTGCTATAAGAAATCCCAGGCTCAGGCCAGAGCTGCGTCCAGCTCTCCCCTTGCCTGGGGCAGAAGGGTCACTTCCACCACCAAAACCTAACCCAAGAAGCTCTGGGATAGCAAAGAGGTCACAAGGCAGACGTAGATGAGGACAAACAGAAAGTAATTCTTATCGTCAGATGGATAAGAAGAGCAAGTACAGTTACGCTACAGCCACAGCAGCTAAGTAAACATCTTTCCCTCACACTCAGAAGGACAAAGATTAATTGCACTGAATCCAGCAACAGTGCATTTGTTCAAAAGCCATGTTCTGCAATTTCTGCAGGCATTTTGGTGATGCCTTACAGGCACTGCAGGACTCGAGCCCATTGCTGCAGGTGATAGTCCAGTGTGAGCAAAGAGGGGGAGACTTGTTTCAGATTACACTGACTTCAGCAAACTATGAAACGTGAGCAGAAAAAAAACCCTCAAAATCAAAGTCTGGCTGCTGCACAGCTCCACAAAGTACTCTGGCAGTGGCTGACAGCTCCTTGGAGGTGGCACACTATGAAACAGCAGCTTAAGCAGGTGGCAGGTTGCAATTCTCCTCCATGATGAGCTTGATCCTGGCACCCAAGGCAGCAAAGAGTCAAAAGTGATCTCAAGAACACTTCCATGAGCTGCTGTCATGGTGGTTCCTCCAAAATGTGAGAGGTTTATCACATGCTCAAATACCTAATGGCATACTGAGTAAAGCACCAACAACCCCCTGCTTTGGAATAGAAAGATTTGGGGGTTTTTTTGGTAGTAACTCCTTAAGTTTCCACTCAAACACCAGTGGTTGTAGTTTTCTTTCAAAGGGTGAGCTGTCATTTCAAAACCTTCCCCTCACTAACTACCTTTATTATGACCTAGAAAAACATTAGAGATTTAGGAATGGTGGAAGCCTGCTGTTTTCATGGTTTTTTTTTCTGAAAGGAAATACCATCAGTATTGCCAAACCTCAAATCCAATGTGACACTTAGGCCTTGTGCAAGGAAAACCTAAGACAATAGAGAACCTGATGATAATAGAACAATGGCAGCTGATGATCCCCCTTGTACTTTGACAGTGGGAGCAAGCCGAGTGAGGATCTGCCTGGTATGCTTAGGTCGGGGTGCACGAATAAGAAAAGGAAAAAAAGGAAAGAAAACAGAAAGGAAGAAAAAAAATAAAAGAAAAATAAAATAATCTCTTGTAAGAAATGATGATGTGAAGAGCAAAGGTGTTAAGATCCCTGTAGTGGCTAAGCACTAAGTATGGGCACAAATAATGCTGCTGATGACCATGGCAGAAGTCAATGTTCTCGAGACTGCTGGAAGAGCTGTTGGGGGAAGTTCTGAGGGCCTTGGGTGAGCTCAGCTGCTTGGGATTTCATTGTGTCTTGTACCTGAATACATTTGTACAGATCTTGGCACTACACACCAGGGGGCTACTTATAAAAACAGTGGTCAGTTTGGGGAGCACCAAATGTGTATTAAACTGATTGTTTTCCCTTGCTTAGGACTTTCTATGAAAACGTCCCACATATTTCAGATTGCACAGTTTGTGTAAATTAATGGCAGCTGATGGATTAACCTAAAGGCCAAATTCAGCAAACCAAGCAAGACTGTGACACTAAACAAACCATAACTACCTTGCTAGGAGACACTATAATCCATCAGGTTTAAAAAATCCAACCAACCAACTTCTCGCCTCCCTCCCCATAACATTTGTAAGCTTTGTAAAATTGCCTAATTAGAGAATATTTTACTAGAATTTTTGGCAGCAGCATCAACTTGCTAGCCAGCTTGATGTGATGGAGCATGACAATGGCTTCTCTCTGAAGTTCGTCAGACCCCACGGCTTGATCAGGGCTACACTGTTTACCTTGGGCAGATGTAGCTTCAGCACCTGCAAAAGAATTCAAAGAAGTGGGAAGTGACGCCGAAGCTGTGGATGGCTGAGCATATTCATAGCAATGCTCATCTGCTCCAGCTCACAAACCTTCTTCTGTTGGCAATAAAAGCTCTGCTTGATGTTTTTCCTGAAATGCCTGACAGGTTTCAAATGGATCTTTTTTTTTCGGTCAGAGAAATTACGCAGGACAGAAAGATGACTTTTTTTTAACCCATCTGCTCACCTGGATGTTATTAGAGACCACGGCTAAGGCTGCCATGTGCAGAACAACCTTCTTCCCCTTACTGTACTGAAGGGGCTTTTTAGTTTTGTAGTCCAATAGCTATCATCAATATTCAGGAAGAACTAGAAATATGCACCCGACTTTGGGATTAATTCTGAATGACGCACCTGCAGAGCATGAAACAAAGTATGAAAACAACTGTTGAAGGAGTTGGGATTCCATCTGCACCCTTCATTCAACTGGAAGAGCTACGCTGTGGGATTTTAAAGAAGCCCCAGTGTCCTGGTGGATGATGATGAAAGATGATGAAGTATAATGTGTACCTCAAGGGAATTTAGGTGAGAATACTCAGTTTAAAGCTTTATAATGTTAATTGCTGCTTAAGACTAACAGTGCTAAATAAGTGTCTTTCAGGATCACGTAGGGGTGATGGCAGAAGTTAGCCTCATTACTGGCATCTGGTAACAATCCGAGGTGAACCCGCAACCCATGGGCACAAACCTTGAATTACATAACATCTTTCCTGCCGTGAAAGACAGCTATGATAGATGGAAATCCACAATCATGAACTCCATTAATTTAACAAGCTTTTCTGTAGAAAGAAATCATAACCTAGTGATAGGTCTGATGTAAATGGTATGGAATAATGGGTGTAATGCCCTGGTTTGAGTGAGAACAGAACTAATGCTGTACAGTAAATTTATATCTGAGCTAAGTCTCTTCTAACAGCACTGTCTAAAGTCAGCAGTGTGTTTTCACAGGCAGTGGCAGCAATAACACTCCATGTTTAGAGTCAGTACCAAGGGTTGGTGTGCAGACCAAGGCCACTGCTGGATCTTGTGCACCACACTACACTGGGGGTGCAGAAAGTTAAAGGTAGCACCTGCAGGGAGGAGCGGACAGGACAGGGAACCCCAAACTGACCAGCGAGGGATCCCAGCCCAGATACAGCATATTTAGGATAAAGCTGAGGGATCAGCAGGGTCAAATTCTCTTCTGCAATAGCCAGCATCCAAGGAGGACTCTGTCNNNAGCATCCAAGGAGGACTCTGTCCATTCTGCCTTCGGTCCCAATCTGTGTGTTCCTGAATCCGGTACCAGAATCCAACTCCCGAATCTGGTTTCCATCTGCTGCTGAGTCCATTCTGGGACCTCCCCAGGGTCTGCCCCACAGCACCAGCTGTAATGAAGCTGTAATTGCCATTGAGAGGGGATGTGGTGGTGGTGGTGTTCAATACTGGTTTTCTATATATTCCATTTTATTATTAATATTTTCATTAAAGCTGTTTTCACTTTCTTTTCTAATCACTAAGTCACTCTCCCTTTCTCTTCACCTTTGGGAAGAGAGCAATCTGTCACCTGTCTAGTGGTCAGCCCAGCCTCTAAACCTTGACACCCAGTCACCCCAGAAAAGCAATGTCAGCCTGGCCATATTCTCCAGGTGTTTGCTGAAATGACCAGAAAGTAACTGTCCTCTCCTGGTGTGCTCTGAGGAGCTGGGCAGCCACAGGGACTAGGTCCCCCTGGTGATGTTTGAATGCACTGTGATACACAGGTGCAAGACTTGCTGGGCCAAGGCTCAGGGATGGCTTAACCATGGAACAGTAAAACAAGACATGGAGCTGCATTTTAAGACAGTGATTGGGTTTTTTCGGGCTTAAATTACACATGAAAATGCAGATGTTCCATTGTTTGGGAAGATGCTCGTTCTTCAAAAGCCAGTGAGCTAAGTATACTTCTAGAAAGATCTTCTGAGCTTTCTGAATGCATAATGAGAACAGAAAGAAAAAGGTGCACTTTAAAAGAAAGACTTTTCTGTCACCAAAATGCACATGATGAATACAAGAAAACCACGACTAAAGGCAAATTTTTTTCCTACAAAAATTTTTATACCAAAAGCAAATACAGCTAGCTCCACTGGAAAAGGAGACCGAACGTGTTAGTCACAGAAGTCCTTTGTGAAATAACAAGTGTTATTGCTTTCTGGCTTACTCCAGGTAAAACCTTGAATCTGAAGAGAGAACTGCTGCTCAAGCAGCCACATTAACCAATGCCCCTTCAATTTAAAAAATAGATTTTCATATCAGATTTACCCTCCTGTGCCAGCATAACTTGCTCTTTTCTTGGAAGCCTGTGCTGGCTGCTAGACTTCAGGATTACTGGTGTAACTCTGCCACAGTTTCTTGCCTGCAGCTTATTCAGTGGCACACAAGGGTCTGCCATTTGTGTCAAGAGACATAAAAGACAGTTTGAGTGATGTGAAATTATGGGTGCTGCTCAGTCCTGCAATTCATAAGCTCAGTTGAAGAACTTTACTGACTTTTGCTGAGAACAGAGAGAAAAAGGGGACAAGAGGTAATCACAGTGTCATCTCCAGCAGCAGTATTGCACAGTACTTTACCCTAACTGAAATCACACTGATGTGAGGGACAGTGATGTCTTTGATTTACTGAAGTGGATGAACCTGGAAAGCTTCTCAGAGCTTCTTGTTATGCTTTGATTCACGTGGATGTGCTCCTTGGGACATCACCTTCCCTTTCCCATGACATACCATTCAGTACAAAAACAAACAAAACCAGCAAAGCTCCCCTCCCAAAACAAATGACTCTCCCCTCATCGAATGGTATTTTGAAAGGGCAAGGTCTTTAAATAAAGAGGACAGGCATCCTTCCCTTCCACGTCCTTCAGCCCACAGCATGGGCCAAGGTAAAATGTGCCAAGGGAGCCGCTGTCCCCTGCTGCATTTGTTGCAGGAGCTGGGAGGTGTGGAGTTTCAGTGCTGTGTGGCATAGTCAGTCAAGGCCACATGCTGATCTCTGCACATAAAAATAAATATTGAACAGCTGTTTTTTTTTCAGGCAGCATTACTCACCCTGCACAGCAAAGGAGGCAGGGACCCAAAGAAGGGGCAGTCTGTGGTTGTGGAAGGAAAGCACAGAGGATGCTGCAGGCATGGAAGGGGAGGAACTGCAGGTCTCAGTAACATCTTCTGGCTTTTCCTCGCTTCAGGTGCCTGTCTTTTACACTCCAAATGTGCTCCGAATGTGAAATGTGGTTGGTTCTGAGAATAAAAAAAGTTACCTCTGGTGTGTCTGTCACTGCTAAAATAGAGCATAGTCCTGATAAAAGCCCCGCTTTCATCACTCTGCCATTTCACATCCATGTGCTCTTCTTTCCAAGATGTGTTACTTCACTCTGTCTTCCCAGAGCTTGTGCTGATTTCCACATCTTACCCTATTGCACAGACCTCCAACTTAATCCTGTCCTTACCAGTTCTATTCCAGCAGCCCTAAAAGACTGTCCAGGGCTTTAAGTGTCTCATTCCTTCATTCACAAGTGCTGCAGTGAACTGTTCATCCATTCCTTTACAAATTCCCCCATGGACCAGAGTACACCGGCACCTCTTGGGCAAGCTGATGCAAAGAGCAAAACAAACTAGGGATGGGGATACCATCGATCTACCCTTTCACCCTCCCACTCGCCCTTCTGCCAATATCAGAAGGGAAATGGGCCAAGCTTGCTGCTCTTCATTGTGAACAAGGCCCTCTGATGTTTCTGGAGAGAGAGCTGATCAGACAAACGCTGCTATTTTTAATTCCTGCAAACAGCAGAACAGTATGTTATCAACCCCTGCCTCAGGCAAGGCCAGCTTAGAACAAGCAGGAAACCAAATGTTGATGTTTCAGAGATTTCTTAGCTCTGAGGTACTCTAACACAGTGAAATATTTGTGCCATAAAAATGAGATTCAATGCACTTTCTATTTTCTCACACTGTTTGAACACCCACGAGGGGTTCCCATGAATGCCTGCCTGGAAGCAGGCAGGGGGTTGCTGATGCCATAATTAGCCTGAAATGACTGCATTGCTTTTTTATTGGATTAGCATTAAAAGACCAAATATGAGCTTTCTGTGGGATGCTTCAATGTAATTAGGTGTTAGAAGACATGTAAATGTAGATATGCTAGGACAGAAGCTAACTCAATCTGTCACTTATGAGCAGGCAACAGTGTCACTTTGTCACCTCTGTATTGCACAGAATCACCACACAAGTTCTAAGCTGGAGTTTGGGGTTGCCAGTGGGAACAGGTCTGTTTAAGGTCACTTAGGACTGGAGCTGAACAAAGGACTAATATGAATCTGACAAATATCATGTTTGAAAATATATGTATTCTGTCAGATTTCATGAGTGGTAGCTATTGCTCCATTCAAGCTGAATGATAGCATTCAGCGTGCACACTTACTCTTCCTGACAGCTAACAAGATAAACATGTCAGCATGTGATTTGCCAGATATTTTCCCATGGAATTCAGGCAGGAGATGCTAACGGAGCTGGCTTTCAAGCAGAGGGACCAAGACACTCGAGTACTCACACATGCACCACACACAGCACGCAAAACCCATGCCCACCCTGCCAGGGACCTTTTCCACCACACCAGCCCAAACTTAGATTCGATGATGCTCCAACTCAATGAACAGTTATCTACCGTGATGCTCTCTTCTGACCCTTCAGTAAATGCCAAAAATCCTAGTTTTGTGGCACGGGA
Organism: Chloroceryle aenea; assembly: GCA_013399075.1. Lineage (NCBI taxonomy): Eukaryota > Metazoa > Chordata > Aves > Coraciiformes > Cerylidae > Chloroceryle > Chloroceryle aenea. The sequence goes on from VWZY01009519.1 coordinate 54,906, forward strand.
TAACTGCAAGGGGAAGATCTGATATTCACGTAAGCTCAGTAGGTGCAAGGAGCTGGGCAACATTCATCAGTCCTTGATAGTGGTGGATGCAAAGGGCAGTACTGGCAGGCCCCAAATTGGCTTTACCTTTCACTGCAGAGTAATTCTTCCTAGAGACTGAGCTTGTGACCTTTATCACAGTGAGTTTTATTTACAGATGGGTAAATGGCAGGGTGTCCTTTAAGATGAAAGGAATCAAAACACAAAGGAAAAAGAAAGATTCTGCAGAAGCAAAAGACCTGACTGGAGAACTGTTTAGAGAAGTCTGTATAAACAGACCTGTTAGGCTAATATCTCACATTTTAGCCATAGCTTTTTGGTGCATTTAACTAGATAATGAATGGATTTTTAGGCTTTGGACTTCCTGGTCCATCTGTCTTTTAATAACACCGCAGCTATTTCCTCATGTTTTATCAGCTGACTCCAGTATAATTTTCCCGTCTTTCCTATTTTATGTTCCTTCTCTGTCCTTTTAGCAGTTACCAGCAGGTAACAGCCACTGCTTTCATATTTTTTTTTGTCTTGAAGATGCTTGAAGCAGCATTTTGCATCCTCCTGACTTCATCCAGGTGTCTATTCCTATCTATGAAAGAGGATTAATTACTGTGTTGCTACTAACAGCTCCTGTGTGATGGGTAGGAATCATGACACAGAAGTGAATCCCGGCTCAGCAAGAGGCAGGTGACCATGGCAGGCAGCTAAGTCTTGCTAGCCCCAGCTCCACTGCCTGGTGCATGGCATGGAGCAGAGAACAGCCCATGCCAGGCAGCTGACCAGGACCTCAGCAGCCTGACATATTGCCAGAAGTCCCCCCAAAAGCCCAAAGAGGGATCCTGGACTCCAGGGTGGACACCACTATGATTTAGTACCTGGCAAACCCCAGAAGGAAGGCTCCACTGCCCTTCACCGCCAGTTTATGGAGAGCTCAGGAGAGCAGGGTCTCATTCCCTCCATTGCCTCCATTGCCCAGGAGATGAGGCAAGTTCATGGCAAAGGCTGAAGTGCCTCCAGAAAAGCACAAGTAAAGGTCTGATATGAGGAGAACTCCTATTGTATCAGCCTGTGCCAGAGACATGGGATTTCCACTCTCAAGTTGCCTCCTAAGGACAGCATTGGGATGACAGGCAAACCACCGTCTCTCCCCTTCACACCCTGACAGCAACTTGAACCTACTGCACCAATAACTGTACTGAAAGAAAACAAATAACTACATATTATACCAAAGAAGATCTACGAGAATAAATTATTATTTACTTAACACTCAACTGTTCTCAAAGATGTGACTCTCTCATGACTGCTCCTGGTGGTTAACCACCAACCCACCTTTCAGGCAGCCTGATGTAGCCACCATTAGTATTAGCCACAGAACAGTGAAGGTTCCTGGCATCCTACAGATGTGAAATAAAAATCATTTCCCTTTCTACAAGTAGGAAAGTCTCAAGCATGATAACCCTGAAGTGAGGTGTTCCCAGTCCCCAGAGGGAGGAAGTGATCAATGTTAACCACCTGTCCATGGCCACACAAGAGAGGATGGAGCAGAAGTGAACAGTGCTCTGCTCAGCACCTGGCTGAGCTTCCCACCTGCATTTGCTTCCACCTCCAGTGGCTCATCCATAATCTGCTAATCATTTGTAAAGAAAATGAGATATTTGGGTACTAAAGTAGTCACTGAAATAAAAATGTAGCCTGTCTACAAGGCTACATAAGTGCAGACAGTGGTGGGGAGAGGAGTGCAGAGGTTGAGACAGGACTAACAACCACCTTTAATGTCCAGATAGTGATGTGTGTTGTTGAGGTCCTGCTTCCACTCCCAGTGCCAAGAGAGTCTCAGGAGGTGGAGCACAGAGGAGAAGGGCTTTACGGGGAGGCTGGGGGCTTGGTGGTACCCAGAAGGGGTAGTGTGGACACTACACGCTCTTACTTGGGTATGGTCTAGCCCAGTCCTTTAGGCACTTATTCCTCAGCTTGCTCTGCTAGTTGGGATACAAGGCATCCATTTCCCAGAGCAGTCATGGCTGAAGGCTTTGCCTCTGCTGGTGGCAGTAGTGGCAAGACCAGACCTTTAGGGACACAGAGGTTGTGCCTGGCAGCTCTGCAGAGGATGGGAAGGCACCTTGTGTCCCTTCCCTATTTCTCTCATAGGATAAATCAACACTCTGGCTTGTCATTTGATCCACGGGTATTTCTGAAGGAATTTACACAGCCTTTAATGTGGGTTTGTTCCTCGAGTTAAACTGGAAAGGGCAATAAAACTGAGGCCACACTTAAATGAGAAGTCAATAAGCTGCAATGGAGATCTATGGAAATACACCACGCTATGTGCAAAGGGCACAGATTCCTGTAAAAAATATATATCCTTGAATTGCTTTGTGCCAGTACAGTTTTGGTCTGCTCTGAAGGTGCAGGAGTTTAGTCCTGGGACAGTGCGGGAGGGTCGAGGGCTCTCCCCCGGATCTTGCACAGAGAGGGAGTCCCAGGGAGGGAGAACAGGCTGTGTAGGGAGTTTTGAGGTAGCTTTGGGTGGTTTTCTTCCAGTCATAATAGGTGATGAATTGGATACCAAGTAAAGTTAACAGAAATAGCCTGAAGCTTGTGGCTGCTCAGGTGCTGGAGAACCAGCCATCAGCTCCTATTGCAGTGTGCTCAGACCCAGCCCTCAGCTGAGGGAGGCAGACTGTAACATACGAATCTGTTGTAGACTGTGAACAAGCAGTGCAAGGTGACAAACAGGGAAAAGTATACCCTATCTGAAGTAACTCAAATCACAGCTGTAAATATGATTGAAATTTAGTTTAAAATTCAGGGGTTTTCCATAACACTGAATGCACTGGTAATGTGCTGTATTAAATTTGTAATTTTACCATAACATAATATAATGCTAGACAATTTTTCAGTGTTTTCAGACACTGTCAAAAGGGTGAGCTGAAAAAAAAGGAAAAAAAAACCAATATAGTGGAAAAATTCAAAGAAATGTAACATCTGCAAAGAAAACATCACACACTAATTAAAAAAAAAAAAAAGAATCTGTGAGCTATCTCCAGAATGCATTAGAGGTGTTCTACCCTTCCAATTCCTCATCGTTTGAAAGGCTAGTGAGAGGGGAATGAAATCTCATAGGCCAAAGACTTACTCTGTCACGTATAATGACAAATGGAAGATGGGGAAAAAAAAGGAAAGAATAAATACCATTTAAGTATTAGAAATACTGCACAGTCTCTTTTGGGTGATCCCCCTTCCCTCCAAAACTTTAGAAGGAAATTTTTTTTTTTTCATATATGTTACTCCTTCCTTGGGGAAAAAAAGAAAATGATTCATGCAGAAAATTTCCACCAGGTCCAGTTGTGACAGCTTTGCTCTTTGAAGTGGTATGAAATCAAACTGCATCGTTGCATCCATTTATGGATATTAATGTCAGACAAGGCATGCAACCTTGGACTTAGCCATTCATATACAAGAATATGAGCTGATATCAGGTTAATTTATTTTACGTCATCTTGTACATCAGATTTTACTAACTCATCATTAAAAAAAAATAAGGGAAATCCTGCCTGACAAACCCAGTGGCTCTCTACAACAGAGTGACTGCATCAGTGGACAAGGGACGACCTGTGGATGTGATCTGTCTGGACTTCTGCAAGGCCTTTAACACGGTCCCCCACAGCATCCTACTCGCCAAGTTGGAGAGATACGGATTATATTACACTATATTATTAGAATTACATTATATTACTTCTGATTTAATGACTTTACATAGGCTTCTAGGAAAGTCATGTATTGATTTTAAAGTTCTCCTTTTTAACTGCCATTAAGAGACTTTCAGAGGACTTGCTACAGCATAACTCTCTGATCTTTTTTCTATTTTTTAACCACATGATTATTTAAAATGTAGACTGGCTATTTAATTTGACCTGAATTTATGGATGCTCACAACCTCAAGGGGAGATCTGTTACAAGATGTATCTTCGGAAAAATGCAGTAGTGGGACAATATACACCTTCCTTTTATCTCACAGAACCACACCTTCCTCCTGCCAGGAAATGTCTCGCTTCATCTGTTCAGTATCTTTTGCTTCAATCATGTACGAAAAATGTGTAATCATTTTTTTCTAAAGATTAAAGTCTAAAACCAATGTTTGCTGGACTTATATTCCTGTTTACATTAACAGATAGCAACGTATAGTATGATAGCGACCTTATATAAAACCCTTTGCAGGGAAGGGAGGCAAGGCTGGATATTACTGAACATCCTTTAGAAAGAAAGGTGAGGCCTAAATAAATGGACTTTGGATTTTGTAAGCCTTCTCTGCATGTGGTGTTGAGATACTGAATTTGTAGTGACATACCAAAGGCAAACAGCGCAATAATCAGATGACCAACAAGCCTTGCCTACATTCTCCATCCAGCAGTTTTATTTTCACCTATTGTTCCCAGGCTGCTGCTGAGGTTCCCCAAAGGCACTGACCTCAAAAGGCTGGACAATCAGTGAAACATCGTTGGGTTTTGCTTGCTTGCTTTCTTTCTTCAATTAAGAATCACTGCATGTAATATAAACAAATCATCAACAGTCTCAAGAACACTGTTTTCTCCTAGAAGACGAATTAAAAGGCATTTTTTTTTTGCGCCTGAAAATTGTGCTAAGAAATCGAAAACCGGCATTATCCCACTGGTAAGTTACAAGCTCCAAAGAAGTTTGTAGAGCATACTCCTTGCACAGAAAAATTGCTCAGGGCAAATCACAGGAAGCCATTGGTTTCAAGCGTTAAAGTAAACCTTGACAGAAGACTCAGAATTGACTGCATGAAACAATCCTCAGCAAAAGGAAGAAAATAGATGAAAAGCCCTGCTACAGCAGTACTATGCACTGCAGTTTCCAACCACAGCTTTACACAACAATTCTTCTGGCATTGGGGTCTGTTGTTCCAAATCTCCCTTAAACCAAAATTCTAATATAAATGCACTAAGATCAGCCAATTTTCACCTACTTGGGCAATGAAGGATAATGAACCCATAATTTATAAACTTCTTCCATCCAGCTGGCTCAGGTTTCCTTAAAGCTGCTTTAAATTTCCAAGCCTGCCATCAGCCAAGCCCAGCTCTCCACCCTGCTACGACATCTGAGGCAACTGCAGTGCTTCCTGGATTACAAATTCCCTACGTTTTATATAGTTATACTGAATATAGGCATTTTGCTTTTCAGTTTCTTCTTTCTTTTCTCCAGCTACCAGAATAGTTGAGTGCTTTGGTTATCTTGGTGCTATGTTACCTTATTTGGACACGCTAAGTATTTATCATCTTCCCATTTGTACTTCTTTGGTGTTGTTAATGAAACACTAAGAAAATGGAGAGGATAGTAGATTAATTTGTAATGAAACCAAACACAGAAAATGTCTGATATTTCACTAACATGTAAAAGTGCTTTATGAGGGAAGACCCCCTAACTATGTGTAATAAGGGCTCAGTAGGCACCAGGAACAGAAGCAGAGTATGTAAGATTCACACAGCTTTCTGTTCAGGATAATGAAGAAGGGTGGGAACTATTTCTGTTTGCTAAATGTTATAAGAATTTACTTCATTAAAGCTTATTTCCTGCAGCCATAAGAAAATTACTTTGGACTAAGAATAAATTAGATGCTTTATTAAATGTACTTTGCAGTTTTATTATCCTAACTCTTATTCTTGAATAAAGCCTCCCTGTTTCCAGACTCATGGTATTACTATGCATGATGGTTTCTGTACTAACCATTTCTATTTTTTTTTTCCCCTCAATGTTATTTTCTAGAAGCCTCTGTGCAGAACTTCTAAGGGTAACATCTACAATTTCACATACAGAGGATTTTTAAGAGGAAATTTTTAACCAACAGAAAATACTCCACAACTCCAAGTTTTCATCTATTTTGAGATCAAAAAACTCACCAAATTCTGAAGTCTTTTCCATTTCAAGCTACAATGAGGACAGATCACAACAGTTTTCAGATTTCAGCCAAGCTTGAGTATCATTCATCTGAAAGGTTAACTCACCTACAGAGCGTAAATCAGACACCCAAACCTCGGCTGTTTTCAGGTTATGCTCGAAGATAAAAGATACCTCATTAGAACAGTGTCGCACACCTCTGGCTGCATCCAGGCTAGGAAATAGGCTGGTTTGGTTTTGTGTTTTGGTTTTGGTTTTTTGGGGGGTTGGGTTTTTTTTTAATTTTTGACAAATTAAATCTGCACAGAAAGCATACCTTTAGGGTTTGCCAAGACCACCCAGCAAGGTGGTTACAGAGGCAGAATTAGAACTTGGGAATTCCTGGTTTATTGTCTTAAGTTAAAACTACTAGACTGAGCTTATTCTAAAGGGAAAAAAAAAAAAATGTAGCCAGAAAGTAAACTTTTACAGCATGGTAGTAAATTTAGATCTTGTTAGAATGTTGAAGATTAATGGCAACAGGAGGATTTTTGTAAAAATCGGGATAACTTTGGGGAAGTCTAATGTACTGCTTGCTCTGCTACAATACAGAACACCCGATGCCATCTGCAAATGGTTTAAATTGATTGCCACTTACAAATGGTTTTTAAGAAATTCCTACTGACTTGACCAATGTTTATCTGCAGCTGCAATCTCTGTTTCTTCATATTTTAAGGCAGTGTAAAACAAAGGAGCTCTGGAAGCTCTCCCTATGGTTATTTTAAACTGTGCTGATGTTTGCTTTTTTTTTTCCCCATAGAGGAATCTCAGAGTGATAAATTAAAACCAAAAAAACCCGCAGGCATTAATTTCACTTTGTTAGTTTACAACAATAAGGTAACAGAAGTATTTCAAAGCTTTAGCTGGACAGAAAAATGTTTCTGCCAAGAATGCAAAGAATCTTATACTTCTGTTTTAAAGGATCATCCACTACTGTCTGAATAAACACTCTGCAGTAAATAATGTTGCTACATTTGCAACTTCTCTGAAGTCTGTCACATCCTGATGTCTCATATAATGTTACACCTCAAACTGATTCAGAAGTATTGTAGCAGAAACCCTAAGCATCTAAGAGAACTACAGAAACACAGAGTAGTCATGTTTTCCCCATCCATCACTTCACAGATGAGGGAGGGATAAAATTTTCATTGACACCTAATAGAGTACCCAGAGCAAATGTTTGCTTAGTTCTTCTGCTTTGAAGATATTGTCAAGCACTCTGCTGACAGCCATTAGTGTTCCTGCTTGTTTAGGCACAGCTCTGAAATTAAGAGATAGGAAACATAAATAGTATTAGACTTCAGTGATTTCACAGAGTGATGACAATGTTTTATTTTAGAAGCCCATTGCAAATCCAAGTCTAAAAGACATTCAAGCACTACAGCTTGAACTATATTTCAGGCTATTTGGGAGGAAAAAAGCGCCTGCAACCCTGAACATTTCTTATGCAAACAAAAAGTAGTCAACTTCACATTGTCACCAAGCATGAAAGCTCCCCTCTCATTCTATTTTTATGGAAGTATGGAGGCAAAGGATATCTGTACCCAGGGTATGAGAAGAAAGATTCTCCATAGCAATTCTACATCAACTGTATAGAAAGAGGTCAACCAAACACTCGGACTCTGGCCAGTGATCTTCAGTTCTCTTTTCTCTAAATGAAACCTGGAGTGACCACCCTTTCCAGAGGACCACAGGGCAACCACCAGCTCTGAGTTGAGCAGCTGAGCTACCAACAGCTGGTTTGTCACACAAAGATGTGGTGTCAAGAACAAGTTGTGGCATGTGCAACTGCCCTGACAAAAATCAGGATCTGACAAGCCCAGGGCTTGTCAGAGGCCTAATAAAGGTTGGTTCAGTGCCTCACATCCATTAAACAGAGCCTCATGGCAATTCACTAGCACCTCAGGGTCCAGGCCCTTAGCCTGTCTTTGTCATGGGCTTGCCTTTAACATATTAAAATGGCCACAGTGCACACTCAGCTGGTGCATAAATGGAGAGCCATTTTTGAGTTGGTTCCTTCAGAGCAGTTGTGAATCCTCCCCTTGGATATATGGGACACAGTCCAAGAATGCTTCAGCAGACTGAATAAGCCTCATCCCCCCTTTGGTGAGTGAATATTTCTTTTCCTTTAGAGAGCCCTCACCCCTTCTGGGTGAGAGACTCCCTTTGGGTACCCTTGTGTGAAGGCTTTCCTTTTATGAGTGAGTGTGTGAACATTTTGGTTCCTCTTTCTAGGAAGAATAGTCCTTGAAGCTTAGAAATTAGTTGTGTAGTACTATATTCCTGACTGACATCTAAATTTGTAATTTAGTCAGAAGGAGTGCTGAGTAATTTTGATTACAATAAACCTACATTTTGGGTGGCTGCTGCTGTCTGGTTTTTGTGTGTCTCCATGACACAACTGTGTCACATACTTCTCGCAGAACATTCTTAACAAATGCTTCTGGACCTCAACCCATAAATTCAAGCTTACATAATTCTGGGAATTCAGCACACCCAAGGTGTGGGATTGAGGGGATGGAGCCTCCTGCTCCTGCAGAGCTGCTTCTGCTGACACCAGCAAGCACTGATGGGATTTTGCCCAACAGAGAAGGATATGCACATTTTCTCCAACTTCTCCTTTGAGTTCAAGCAAACATGCAATGTGAAACACCTGAAATGAGATTTTGCTCAATTGAAGTACAAGTCTACACTTCCTTCTATCATGTCTGCTTCCATCTAACAACTTGGAAATTAGTCCTCTCTTACTATTTAAAAATGTGTTCCTGTTGATATATGGATTCATTTTTTGCAACTTAGGTTGTGATTTAATACATATGGTACTTTATATAAATTTACAAAATTATTCTCATACCTATGGAGGTATTTTTATGAGAGCAATGAAAAGAAGTTTCAACAACTGCACGTGCCAGAACCTAAGTTTAACTATTTAACAAGCTAAATATGTGCATTAAAAAAAGAAAACACTTGAAGATCTAACAAGCCCAAAGTTTTAATAGTTTCTCCTCCTGCTCTCCTCCTTCCAATAAGCTTTCCATATAGCCAGAAGGGACTTCTGCTTGCAGGGACAGCAATACTAACGCTAGGCTGAGTTCCCAATAGAGCAGTACCCTGTTTACCAAAGGCATATAGGAACTCACAACAACTAGTGTGGATTTTCTTCTCTATGCTTCAGGCTACATTATAAAGGCTTAAAATAACTACTACACAGAATTCAGCGTTGGGAATCACTGCCGAAGAAAAGCATGTATTTTCTTGTGGGTATTTACAGCTTCCTCTGCTTCTACAATGAGCAGTTTGGAAGGGTAAAGCTGTCAACATTTTATTTCCATTCAGAAACTATCTAGTGATTTATGCCTGTTAAACTTTCCATGGTTACATGTTTCACGACTCACTTTCTAGTAATTCCTTTTGTGAAACTCATCTTACCAATGAGCTAAAGCTTGATAATAGCCACAGAAAGAACAGCACAGCAGTTTTATTTTAAAAATGTGGGCAATTTGTTATCTGCTTTTGAACAATCATTAGCCTCTACATTGGGTATCATATTAAAAGCTATGACATCTTTATGTCCTGGTGTCCTGGGTTGGAGTGAGAGCAGAACTAGCTCTGCTCAGGGATTCCCCTTTCAGCTGGGTTCTTCCCACTCCCTGCACTCTCTGCAGTCAGCAGCGGTTGGCACAGGCAGCGGCTGCTCCTGGCAGAGAGAACCCCCCATGGGCAGAGTCAGCACCCAGGGCTGGGGTGCAGAGCGAGGCCACTGCTGGGTCCTGTGCCCCACGCTGGGGGTGCAGAAAGTGAAAGGCGGCACCTGCAGGGAGGAGGGAACAGGACAGGGGACCCCAAACTGACCAGCGAGAGATCCCAGCCCAGATACGGCATATCTGGAATAAAGCTGAGGGATCAGCAGGGTTTCGGTGCTCCCTGCTCTTCTATCTCTTTGCCCTCTTGGATTGCTTTGCCAGC
>VWZY01009520.1:2723-109464 GCA_013399075.1 Chloroceryle aenea
AAAAAGAGAAAGAGAAAAATTTGAACTCAAAAATGGTTCTGCAAGGATAGGACTATATAAACTTGCTTTTATTAAACGTAGGTCTGGTTCTTCTGATCCTAGTCACAGCTGTTGATTGGCTGGTTGGTCAGCCCGGATGGTTGTGCTGACTGGCCAGGTGATCACTGATAATGGAAACATATGAAGATGACATTAGCCTTGCTTTTCTCTATTTAAGACATAAACTTTTGTCTTTGTCCTCTACCCACAGAATGGTTGGAAGGGACCTCTGAAGGTCATTAGGTCTAAACCCCTTCTCTTGCAGGACCACCTAGAGCCAGTTGCCCAGGACCATACCCATGTGGCTTTTCAAGATTTATAAGAATGGAGACTCCACAGCATCTCAGGGCAACCAGTTCCACATCTTTCATTCTTTCAGCACATGAGAGACGTTCCACACCCTTCATCATCTTCCTGGCCCTTTGCTGGACTCTTTCGTAGTTCCACATGTCTTGTACTGAAAAGTCCATCACTGGGCACAAAAAACTAAGGAAAAACCACTGCTGAAGCCCGGGATTGAACCAGGGACCTTTAGATCTTCAGTCTAACGCTCTCCCAGCTGAGCTACTTCAGCCTTGTTGTAGAACTGATTTTCACAAAATCCATTGGAGCCTAATTACCTTTCGGCCATTTTGGACAGCTTTTGCTGACATTAGATTGTGAGTCAAAAAGGTTGCTTCAGGGAACAGGACAGAGATAGACTGGGGTCACAAGCAACAGTCCACAGCATTAACACAGTCCCTTTGTCATTGTACGTGACATATGTACCTGTGTATGACTTTAATAATAATATGACTCTGGAGGATGTATAGAAGTGGAGCAGTGAAAAATAAACCAACAGGTGTTCTTATTCTTATCAATAGACAAAGAGTAAGTAAGGGCCAAGAGGTTGATTAGTCAAATGCAGTTCTTTTCCACAGGGTTAGACTCCGAGATGCCACAGACATTCCTTGGTCCACAGAACATGGTGCTAATTACAGAGTAAAGATCAAAACTGGGTGAGCACTGGGGTGTTTGCAGCTCTTTCAGTAAACCAAGTAACAGAATCAGTCAGAATGTGCTGGTTATGTTTCCAAACTAGTCTGACACATTCAAAATACCAAAATCCTTCTCTGCAGGGAGAAATTTGGTGGGCTGGTAGGAAATAAGAACATGGTACTCCTTGCTGAACCTAAAGACCAAGGTCTATGTTTTATGAAACATCTGAAAGGTCTGTGTTTTATGAAACACAGCTAAAATCTGGAGTTAGGAATCAATCCAAGGACCAGCCAAAAACATTAGAGTAGAACACATTTCTAATATCTTTTCACAGGACCCACTGAAGGATCTGGGGTTACCCATGGAGCCTGGCTAATCCTTTCATACCAATCTGTCTCTCCCTGTCTAAGAAATGGGAGCCAAGCATATTCATGCAGTGATATGGGAGATGTTTACCCAGCCCACCAACTTATTCTTCAAATAAAGGACTTCTGCTCACAGGACTATCACAATCTACCATCTTTCACCAGCTTCAGATTCACATCTCCCCAAAATACATATGTGAAATGCACAGTAAATTTTCCATGTCTGCTAAAAAACTGGTACTGAAAGGTGTCAAAAATCTGGGTTTGAATGTTCAGCTCAACAGCAGCAGATACTTCCTTGCAGACATGTATTAGGTAACAGTTCCTGAATACCCAGGGCTCCTAAACTAGGCTATGGAACCTGCTGCAGTACCCAGACATCAGGATCATACTGTCTGCAAAAACACTTCCATCTCTGGATCCCAGCGGTGATCCTACCTACGACCACTGAGGAGCTGATTATATATGCATGGCTGACAGTCTCAGCATCTCTGTGCTTATGATGTGGAGACCTTTTTAGACAGCTGAACACTGCTATCGACTTTCTGCTTTTTGTCCATTTACACTTTTAAATTGTCTCCTATATGTGAACTAGAAACATGCTAGATCAAGCCCTTGAAAGCTCCATGGTGCCAAGAACAGGTGCAAATAACAAATCCAGGGCATCACTAAAGATCATGGCCACCAGCCAACCCAACTGATAAACTGAATCCTCTCTTACATTTTGTGTCTGGTAGAGATGTTAATATTAGAGGAACCTAGAATATTGCTCAGGGAGTAATAACTGGTGTTGTAGAATGAGGTCTCAGCCCTGAAGTGGAAATGAGAAATCCTTGTTATCTATCCTATCAACAGCCTCTCTCACCTCCACCTGGACCTCAAGATCTGTGAGAAGAAGGTAGTTGGGGATTGGCCCCTGTAAGTCCTTCCACTTATCCATGAAAAAGGAAAAGGAAGAAATCTTGTAGCCTGCCCCCTGCAAAATCATCTGCAGACCACGGCTGTATGTTCAGAGCAGGTCTGGTTATATTTATCTACAGAAGATGCTTACAGGAGCAATTTCTTGAGCACAGTGACTAAGGATCCTACAAATACATCTTGGATCAGCCTGAAGGAACAGAAGACTTGTTCTGGCATGTTTTTCCTCATTTGGATGTTGAAGAAAGTGGGGAAAAGGATTGCACAGCCAGATGACTTATTAGATGATTATTGTGAGATCCATCATAAGTGTTTAACTGTATGTCAAGCTTTGCTTTGTAGGTTTCATAATGTCTGGAGTGTGGACCTGCTCCAGATTTATATTTCCTTTAAAGATTCTCTATTTTGAAACATCAGTGCCTCTGATTATGTTGAAAGAGAGCTGTTTTGCTCTTCTCTGAAGAGCTGTGAGCTATTTAACATTACCAGCACTGATCATGATTAACAAATTCCTAGAAGGCCAGATGGGGACATCAGTATGATGGGTGACAAAGACCACAAGAGAAGGTCAGCTGAGCCTGGTGGGACTTTTTTTTCTGTAAACTCCAGCAGTTTTGAAAAGGTTCCTGGAAAGAGATTCATCTCACATGGTTTCCTAAAAGATGGCAAAGCAAATCTCTAAACCTGACCTAATCACTACACAAAGCCTGTAGAAATGGGAACATTGGTGCTGAATTCCCAAACTGAATCAAAACCCATTCATACCAAAACAAACTAAAAACATTAACTGCCAGCTCTGTAGAGCTCCTTATGACACCATGTTATCAGCATGTGAGTCTGGCAAACAAACCATCCCCTTTCTAGCAGCAATTCATATATGGGTCAAGAACATCATAGTTGTGAGTTATGACTCTGCTTTCTGCAGCCACACCAGAAATTAGATTACCCAGTGACAATGAATAAAGGTATTCCCACTGCTGAGTTCATCTGAAACATTGGCTTTCCTTAGAAATTACCCTCGTGCTGCCCTGTTCACTACACTGTGTGGTATGAGGGTCACCAGGAGGGTGGTGGTGTCACCACATGAGCATTTATTTTGCTGTCCAGTAGCTGCTAAAAGCTATAGTCTGCATGAGCTGTCCCAGAGGTCCCAGAAGATACTACATGACTCAGGGGCCAGCTCAGCAGCTTTTGTACTGTTTAAATGAAACCATAACACTCTTTTGCCCAGAGAAGACAGGTTACGGAGTCACTCCATGGGGTTTTACAGAATCTGTGTTATGCCCATTGTAAAGATAGGCTGGGTCCTATCAAAACTTCTCCACATTTAATTAGAACTGTCAGCCCATTGTTGCTGCTGAGTCTGCAGAAATCCCAATTACCTTTCAACTTTTCCTGAGCTTTCGGGATGGAGGGATCTGTGCATTGGTATACACACTATACATCAGGTGTATCTGGCATGAAGAAGGCAGAGAAGAGAAAAGCCTTCTGAAAGTTAGTGGTGCCACCTAATGGGAAAATTCCCAGGGAATCAATTTCTCGGAAGTTAAGTCCTTAATTGGAGTGTTGCTAGGTGACGTAGAGATGAAAATCAGTACCTCTGATGTAAGTCTCTCTTTTCTGCTGCTTTATGACCGTCCCTCCGTCAATCTAATCCCTTTTCCACAGAGACTGAACCACATGCATAAAACCACCACAGAAAACTCATTCTGCTTCCTGCTTAAATCCACTCTCAGCAATCTCTGAAGCTACTAAAGCATTTTGTACCTTCCTGATGCTCAGAGCATGTCTGGAGAGGAAATTATCCCAGATTTTTGCATTATGAAGAGCCAAGCACAAAACAAGAGGGAATGAAAGGCTTCCAGGGAGGGACCAGGACATTCTGTAAATGAGAGGTGAGACAGGCTCTCTGCTTTGCAGCCTCCACCACTATTGCGGCTTAGCAGTGTCTGCAATCAGTGAGGCTCTGCAAAAAGAAATAAAGTTTTTAGAGCAGCACCTGACAAAAGTTCCCATATGGCAACCCCCTGCAGCCTCTTCATATCATAAATAAGCACGAGAGTGGGCAGGAATGAGCTGTGAAGCCTGTCCTGGTCTCAAGGGATTCTTTTATTCCCTGACTATGTTGTCTTCCCAGCAGCTACACCTACTTCCTCATGACAATCTCTCTCACCACAGCACCCCTGCCTGCTTTCGTTTTCAGGCTGGTGTTACAGGATCTTGATCTTTCTTAGTTCTCATCTCAGCTCTACCATCAATGAATCTTAAGTTTCAAACTGTCTCAGTCAGTTTTTTTTTAATTTCAGTTTTTCTGATGTTGGAAAGGTATTTCCAAGCACCTTTCCCAGTTCTTCCTGGGATAAATTTGTTTATGGCTGGAAAGATGTTCTGCAGAAAAGGACCTGGGGGTGCTGATCGACAGGAAGCTGAAGATGAGCCAACAGTGTGCCCAGGTGGCCAAGAAGGCCAACAGCACCCTAGCCTGTATCAGAAACAGTGTGGCCAGCAGGAGAAGGGAAGTGATCGTGCCCCTGTACATGGCACTGGTGAGGTCACACCTCGAGTACTGTGTCCAGTTCTGGGTTCCTCACAACAAGAAAGACATTGAGTAAGACATTGAGTTGCTGGAGTGAGTTCAGAGAAGGGTAACCAAGCTGGTGAAGGGTCTTGAGAACAAGTCCTGTGAGGAGAAGCTGATTGTTTAGTTTGGAGAAGAGAAGTGTGAGTAGAGACCTCACTCTCTACAGATGCCTGAAAGGAGGTTGTAGTGAGCCTATTTTCTCAATAGTGACAGGACTAGAGGAATTGGCCTGAAGTTACACCAGGAGAGGTTTAAAATAGACATTAGGAAAAATATTTTCACTGAAAGGGTTGTCAAGAACTGGAAGAGGCTGCCCAAGAAGGTAGTTGAGTCATCATCCCTGGATGTATTTAAAAGACATATAGATGGCTTAGTGGTGGACTTGGTAGAATAGGGTTAATAGTTGGACTTGATGATCTTAAAGGTCTTTTCCAGTCTTGATGTTTCTATGATTCTGTGTTTGCAAGTTCTTACAGATAGCTGAAAACACCAAAGAAACTTACATTATGTGATACTGAAGCATGGTTTCTGCTGTTTTTGAGGAGAGGGCAGAAGTGAAGGTATGGGGGGATCTAGTCCCCTTTCAGTGCCTCACTGAGCTGAAACACCACCATTACAAGATGTCATCTCACAAAAAAAAAAAAATAAGTGCAATTTCATGGCTGAAAAGGGATTAACATTCAGGGCAAAGGAGAGAAACCTGCAATTAAGCAGGCTCGAATCATTAATTCTAGCAAGGAGCTAAGATCTGCTGGTAATGATGACTCTGCAGCTGTGGGTGGTGCTGCTCAAAACCTTCAACACTGCCCAGCAGAGGTGGCTGGGCACTGGTAATTATCCTCAGAGCTCTGGTCATTTTCAGTGACTTTTCTTCTCATCCTTTGCACTGAACTCAAGCAACCAGAAAGGGGTGCATCCGTAGGAGTGTTGGGGTTGGGAAGTCTTTGTGTCCACAGCATGATCCTCAGGGCTTGGGATAAGAACCCCAAGGAGTTGGACAATAAAGGGCTGAGCCCCATGACATTGAGGAGTGATCCTCCTAAACTGTGTGAGTGAGACTCACAGGAAAGTAGATCCTTCTCACTTCAGCTTGTTGGGCCCTTTTTTGTTCTTTAGTGCTTAATTGAGTAGAGACTCCAGGAGTATTCACACCCCTAAGAACAACATTCCTCAGGCATACTGACCTCAAGCATGGGAGTGGGTGTTCGGGATGGGTATCCAGGAAAGACTACAGAGGAAAATCAAGGGTCTTAGTTGTCTACATGAGTAGCCTGAAGTCAGGATTTCTCCTCTGCATTCCTCCTCTGTCCTGGGAGTTATATGGCGCTGGGGAAGGTGAACTGAGCACCTTCTATGTATACCCTGTCCACAGACTTTACTGCACCACCTAGCTTGGGAGAAGGTGAATGTATAATGCTGTGGACAGGATTCCACAAGCTGAGATAAGTGGGGCCTGGAGGGCTGTTTTGTTTTTTTTTTAATTAGATGTTGGGATCACCAGCTGAAGTTTGAAGCAGGGGCAACATGTGCTCTTGTATATGCCCAATAAATTTCCATTTAACCCTGTTTCTCTGAAAAATTCCATCACAACAAATAGCAAACATATCTGAAGTTAAGTTCTTCCAAGCACCTCTGCTAGAGGAATGGAGGTGTGTGTGGCAAGGGAGACCATTTGTTAGCTACTATCACCTTTAGATTAGTGCCCAGATGCTGTTCCCCTGCACCTGGGCTGCTCTGTCAGACAGGAGGATACTAGTGGTGGTCACCTGCTTCTTGATGCAATCACATTAGTCAAAAACAGCAGGGCAATTGCAAAGCATCATTTCTCTGCCTCTCTCCCTCATCCTGAAGCCGTTTAGCCCAGTCCTCATCCCTGAGGAGAGCCTGCTAACACTCCTGTGGCTTACTTGGACTTGCATGTTTTGAGGTCCTTTGACTCACAGGCTACCCCTGATTTTACCCTTTGTATTCTGCTCCCACCCAGAGATCGTGCAAGCCAAAGAGGTGCCTGTTTACCATCTCAGAGCTGTATTGCTTAACTCCTCTGCCCCCCCTCAACTGTTTCAAAGTCAAAGCTTTACTTTAACAATTCTCTCACCCTTTCTGGATGCAGAATTTTGGGAGGGGAGCTCCTGCCCCTTTTATAGAAATCTGTGATGTTCCGCATGGTTAAACTAAGCAAATAGGTTTTATGGAGCTAGTTTGGTATTTGCTGTGTTTTTCCCAGAGGTGCTGAGCATCAGCTCAGTAAAAGTAGTAAAAGAAAAAAAAAAATCTACGGGTTCACCTGTGCCTTAGTTCCCCCATCAGTAAAAGGACTCCTTCTCCATTCTAGAAGGTGAGAACTCTCCAGCATTTGAGTCTGGAAAGTACTTAGGTCTGAGAAGTACTGTCAGCTCTCAGTCTGAATGATAAGTGACCCTTTAGCTATTTTCCCATCCTCCAGAGCACTCAAACATATGTAATCTTAATGCTGATTGTCACTAAAGTCCTGAAATATCAGTGCCTCTTCCTAAATACCCCATCCCATCTCCCTTTACCTCTGACCTAGGAGCAGTCTGCCCTGACTTCTACGTGCAAGAAAAACTATGGGCAATGAGAGAATAAAAATAAAAGTACTGCTGGCCAGACATGTGAAGCAGTTGAACTGGGATGGTCAGTAAGACCAGCTCATCTAATGGCCTGTAGAATGTTGCAGAACACACCCAGGTCCCTGGAGGAAGCATGATGGGGTCAGTGACTGACCACACAACAAAGCAAAACAGAGTAAACATCAGGAAAGTCCAGGCCAGGAGCAACCTCTCCACAAATGACAGACCCCCATGGGTTTCTCTGGTGGAGCACCATCTGGGAAGCTGGCAAAGAAAACAGACTTGAAAACATTTAAATTCCCTTGGCCTATTATGTCATATACTGCACCACGATGTACAACTGTTTAACTAGACTTAAAACACTCTAAACTACATAAATTACCCCCAATAATCCCCCTTCTCTCCAAATTCTGACACTTTTTTATTCCAAAACACTGCAATCTTGCTTTCTTCCATATAATTGTATAACCTACGTGGCTCATCACTGCCTCTCAAGTAAATAGAAGAGTTATGTTCCTTAGTACACACCTAGTTGCACATAATTTTATGTTTTCAATTGTTTTAAATGGAAAGGTAGTTGGAAATGATTGGAGGGTATATCTGTGCTTAAATATATGGCTTTGGGAAAAAAAAATAATAGCAAAAAAAAGAACAACTCATGAATCTAAATGTTATTTTTTAACAATTTAGCTTTTAATCACGGTCCCCAAAACTGGAGAGAAGAAAGTGTGTATTGGTTGGTTATACTACTGCTCAAGTAAAACAGCTCTAGCTTCATGAGCAGCCTTTGTGCAGGGGCAGTTTCAAAGGGCACAGGATGAGGGCCTTCAAACCACTGAATAAAGCTTCATAGTACATTAGAGCGAAGGTGAATCTGGGAATGTAGGCAATGAACACCACCAAGATGTGACACCCTCTGCCTATACTTGGCTTCCCTCAGCCTAGAAGGAAAGGCAGAGCTATCGCAAAGTTTACCTAAGTTTCTACCAGGGTCCTGCAAAAAGCAAGGATCAGAGCAAGCATGTGGGGATGGTGAAAAGGGCTGGGGCATCTTTAGCCACCTCAACAGCAACCTCCTGCAGTTGAAGGACATCAGTTAATTTATCTGCTTCATCCTTGGCAAGGATCTCCTCCTCCCCTTAGTGCCTGTCTGTTTCAACAGCAGGATTCAAATCTTCACCCTGTCCTAAGTCTGAGTCCAAGATTCAGCTTCATTATTTCTCCATACAAAACAGGCAATCACTGAATCACAGAATCATAGAAAGATTTGGGTTGGAAGGGACCTTAAAGATCATCTAGTTCCAAACCCCTGCCATAGGCAGGGACACCTTCCACTGGACCATGTTTCTCAAAGCCCAGGCCAACCTGGCCTTCAACATTTCCAGGGATGGGGTATCTACTACCTCCCTGGGAAACCTTTGCCAGTGTCTCACCACTCTCACAGTGAAGAATTTCTTCCTAATATCTAATTTACATCCACCATCTTTCAGTTTAAAGCCCTTTGTCTACTCTCTATGATAAGGAATAAAAACTGGATATGCAAAATGCAAGAGACTATGGCATGCATCAGTGAAATGTGTGATATGGAGGATGGGACATTCTGCATCCTCGTGGGTATCACAAATCTGACCCAGCCCTGAAGGTTAGATCTCTTTCTAGACTACCATCTCTCAGCATTGGAGAGGGCTTTTTCTAACCTTGGGGTACTTTTCCAGGTACCCACCACTTTCACAGATGGGGTGTACACTGCATCTTTTCATGATTCCTTCTCCAAAATTCCACATGGCTAAGTCTCAACTAATAAATATGAAGCTGTAAGCTTTCTTCTTTCACAGCATGCTTTCTTGGACTGTATGTGCCAGGATATGTTGGGAAGGGGAAAATATGAGTATCAAATCTGCTTGGATGTCAGGTAGATAATACCATGCTATTGGGAGGTCTTCACTTAGGGTCCAGGCCTGGAATCTCCTGGAGCGAGATGGCTAAGCCAGCCTACTAACACAAAAATTTGCTGCTTCAGACTTATATGAAGTACATTGGCTTTTGCACTTGGCAGTTAGAGAGAAGACAGAGTTTCAAGTCCCTAGTCTGTGTAAGAAGACCAGAACTTTCAGAACTAAGATTCATATTCTCCTCACCAGGTTGTATGTATCCTGGAGAACTTCAGCTTGGCCGAAGTTGGTTCACCACTGCTAAACATTCATTCATCATGCCAAACCTTAATCTGCACAGAGCTTTACCTTGATCCTGGAGATGGTCAAAACAATAGGTTTAGGTCCAAAGCTATTTCATCAGCTTTCCAAGTGCAGCTCCCATGGTGGGACTTTGACTTCATAGACCACTATGGGCTAATACGAGGGTTTCCTGGAAATTCAAATCTACATTACCGTTCAGTCCATGGTTTCAACAGGAAACATTTTGTTCCAGTGCAGGATATCCCCTACCCTTGCCTAGATGATGCCATTAAGTCATTTATGACTAGTGAGTTAGCTTCTGGGCAAGGTTTTAAGCCTTGAAAGTTGTGGGTGATACTGGCCTTGGGCTACTGTGTCTCAGAGCCTTTATTTTCTAGCTGTGTGTAATGAGATGACGAGGCTGGAAGGTATTCCAAGAGAACATGGACAGGATCAAGCCCTGCAGGCAACATAAACCTGTCAGAGCAAAGACTCTTAGTGAATCCATCTCCTCATCATCACTTTGACATGCAAAACATGGAAATAATTGACCTTCTCTTCTACTAGGATGTTAGAAGGGCATTGGTTTATAGCTAGGGAGATTCACAAACAGTAAGCAAGTAAACAAGATAATGGGACTAATAACCCAGCCCCAAGCCGTGCAATTGATTCACCATGGCTAATGAGTCCAGTGTGAAATGTACTTGAATGACAACCGAATTTGATGGAAAGATTGGCAGGTTTGAGAGGAAGAAGCATTGACCTAACAGGACTCCTAGTAGCTTATCAGGGTCCTATGTGAAAGGACTGACATTGGATATAGTAACTGGGATCAAACATCTATCCAAGATCTGGAGGCAAAGAAACCATGTTCTTCCTCTTCCCCCTGAGGCTCTGGGAAGTCTGTGATCTTGAGTCCTTTTGGGAATGTTGAATATCTGAGCTACCTGAGATTTCTAGGAGGGTAGTGAGACCTCCTGACATACTGACAGCTTTTCCCTAGGAAGAAATTCTTTCAGGGTCAGTGCTCAACCCATTCTTAAGTTGACATGTTACTACTCTTTAGTGACAATAAATCCTTTGGACAGGCTGGATGCTAGGCTGTAAAATAAGAATATCCTGTGCATAAACCATCCCTGACCAAAACAAGCTTTTCCTTCCCCCTCTCCCCTTCTCCATTTTCCAGTTTCTCCTGTAGACAGCAAACTTTCAATCTTCATCAGGGAAAAAAAAAAAATACAAAAAAAAACCAGTCCCAGCCACAAACTGACTGCAGCTCTGGTTCTCAGGACCACTGTCCCCAGGTGGGAAAAGACAGTGAGAAAAACCTGTAAACAGAAAATAGCAAAGTGACTCCCACTCATTGAAACTGCTGCCTCTCCATCTGAAGGCGGCACACGGATGAGTCACAGCAAAAAAAGCATCTTTCTCCCCGCAGGGACAGGGCTCTGCCTTGCCCACCTGCCTTCCCCCGCCGAGGAGGTGGGTAGTGTAGTCCCCCAGGCACTGCCTGTGAGTCAGGAGACCCTGAGGAGTCAGAAATGTCTCTGAGGAGTGAGGTAAAGCCACCTGCCAGCTTCTGCTCATCTGACATTTAAAAGGTATTTTATCCCAGCAGGGTAGAACAGTTTTAGAAGGGAGAAAAGTGGGGAAGAAGCCTCCATCAGTCTCTCTGTAACTCTGGAGAGTCTGTGATCTTGAGTGCTCTTGGATATGCTGAATATTTCAGCCACCTGAGGTTTGTTGGAGAGCGGTCAGACCTCCTGACACATTGACAGCTTTTCCTGATGCAGAAATTATTTCAGGACCAGTGCTCGACCCAAGGGCAATGTACATGTGGGGAAATTTCAGGTTTTAGCTACAGACCAGTATTGCTCAGAACTATTAAGCAGATAGGCATAACTAAATCTGCAAATAATCTTTGTGTTTCAGCATTGCTCCCTGGTTTATTTTATGCCTACTTGAATACTTATGATGGCAAAGGGGTTCCCATAGTTAGAAAGAGTCTAAATATAAGGCTATGAAGCAAAGGGCTTCTTTGCTATTTAATATATATGAAACTGGGGGGAAAACAAGGAAGCTTGGCTATTAGTCTGAATTTGTAAATTATTTCAAGATCAAACCCTGTATTTCTTTTAATAATTTGACCTAGATTAAAGGGTGAACTTCAATTATAAACCCCAGTAAAGGTCGTCCTGGTGGCTAACAGGACAGAGGGGAGCATGTCCACCTCCTAAAACTCACACTATCTTCAAAGCTGTATGTTTATCAGCTTTTAAAGTTAGTCCAAACATGTAGCTGCTGATCATTCAGCAACAGCCAGAGTGAAAAGGAAAAAAGACCAAAACAAAAACACAACACACAACACACACACACAAAAACCCAAACCAAAACAAATCAAAACCAAACCAAAACAACAAAAAAATCACACACCAAAAAAAAAAAAAAAAAAAAAAAAACATGTTGTTGTTGAAAAGTTTTGCAAAGAAGCAAACCGTGTGTACTGAGTTTCCCTCCATCTGCTGCTCTCTGTAGCAGTAACTGCATTTGCTTCTTCATTTCACTCTGTTTTTACAGTCTTAAGTAACAGGCCCCAACTAATTGCAGAATTTTGCCTGCAAATACACAGCCTGGTTGTTTTTAGCCAGCCGTTTTGTTTTGTTTTGTTTTGCTCTTTTAACATCTCTCCAGGATGAAGAAAGCCTGTAATTTTCCCACCATCCTAAAGCAAGAAAAAGTGAGTGGCAGCAGGTAGTGGTTGTGCCTATTAGAACACTAAGAGCCAGAAGGCTCGTAAGATCACGTGGACAACAACAGCTGGCATCTTCCCTAGATGGTGAAGCCTAAGAGCAAAACCCCCAAACCCTGAACAGCTCTGTTTGGGGTTTCATGCCACCTCTTCATCAGGGTGTCTTTTCTGCAGTGCTGGATGTGACCCACCATACATAGGGAGGATGCTGTGGACCCTGTGGAGCATTCATCTTCCCTTCTGGGTGCAGAGAGCAGTGCAAGTACACTCTCCCCCTTCACTTGCCTTCCAGCTACACAAAAATAACAATCTCCTGCTGACTCAGCCTGTGAGAAAGGGACCGGGGCTTCATCTGAGAGCTTTTTCCTCCCTGAGATGGGAGGATACAGGCTGTTAGATAATGACACATAAGGATTAAAAAAAAAAAAAGCAAAAAAAAACAACCTTCCTGTTGCCCAAGCGGCTGGGTTTGAAAAATGTCAGCCAATTATTGTATGTGGAGAGGGATATAGATACACATGCTTAGGAGCAGATACATATTTCTAAAATAAAAATTACTCTTTTCGTGGAACAGCACAAATATCTGTAAATCTATGGACAGATTTCCAGATAGATGACATTTCCCCAGTAGCGGGGGGAGTCTTTTGTTGGCAGAATGCTGTCATGCAGGACATGCCAGCATGTCTCCATATCGCACTCACGCTGACAATGTGAAAACTAATTGGAATAATACCCACACGCAGCTGCTGGGCTTCCCCCAGGAGAAGACGCAGCCCACACACAGTGTAGGTGGGTGCGTGTGATGTAGGTCATGGCACACCACTCTGCTTTGTGAGGGCAACCTTCCTGGTGGGTGTCTGACAAGTGTTTCCCTCCATCTTCAGCAAGTCTAGCAGACACTGTTAGCTCTGGGGTTGTCTAATTATACCCAGTGCGTTAGGACAAGAAGTAAGAAATGAGTCTGTAAAACTCAGAGCTGAGTGAGAAACTGGAGCAAGGATACTTTCCATTTTGCCCCTAAATGATTTTTTCAGCTCATTCTGGGGCAAGAACATTGCAAGGGCAGAATAATAGAAGCATAGAATCACTTCTGTTAGAAAAGAGCTTTAAGATCATTGAGTCCAACTGTTAACTCAGCACTGCCAGGTCACCACTAAACCATGTCCCTCAGAACCTCATTTGCATAACTTTTAAATACCTCCAGGGGTGGTGACTCTACAACCTTCCTGGACAGCCTGTTCCAGGGCCTGACAAAAAAAAAGTTTTCTATGCAGGCTGGATGCAAACAAAGTCAGGACCGAGGTGGGTGAAACCCTTCCTTTCCTGAGAAGTTCCATCTGGATCTCACAAACACCTAACAAAGTCCAAATTGCTTAAAACTCTTGACCAGAGGGTAATGTCTGCAGTGCCCCATTATTGTTATCTGATGGCCTGGCTATAAAACTAAGGTGACCATCTGCATCTATGCATCTTCGTTTCTCTTAATCTGACACAGTCAATTGGGCCCAGATACTGAACTGTTGCACACACAGCAATAAAGTCCTTGAAAAGAAGAGTTCATTACTGACTGAGAAGCTTTCAAGATTTATAGCTCATAATACTACTAATAAAAAAAGGAAAAACAAAGGAGCCATATCTTGTCTGTTTCCAGCTTTGAGTCACACCTTTTGCCTTTGGTGCTAGATCTTTCCCATCGGCTTAACCTCACCCAAGTCCTGCCCTCTCCTAGAGCCCTTTTCACCTGAGTCGATACTGAGCTCCATGTCCCATCCCAAGCATGACCTAAATGTCTGGCTGTTTGGAATCATCAGATACAAGGAAATGAAGCTCATGGTGTGCCTTAGTCCATCCAAGATGCATAAGTTTTAGTCGGTGATTTGGGTGTCCAAGGGTTTCTGCAAATAACTGAAAATATAGCAACTCCTCTGTTTTGGACAAAGGTTCCATAGGTGCTTTAAGCACCAAGCTACTGCTTTTCATGGGAAAGAACTGCCACCTAAACCATGCAAATGCTGGTCAGCCTGGACTTCCTTGCTAGGAAAAGTGTTGATCATTCCATGGAGCCTTTTCCCTCTGCTGACTGAAGAGAGATCCGAGTGATCAGCACAGGATAAACACCACATCGTCGGATGGCTTCACACAGACAATTAATTGCTCCCCACTGAAGAACATTTTCAATATACCTCTCCTCCCTGGCATTAGTAATCTGGAGACACTTTCACCATCACCTTTCCTTACAGCTGCTCAAGGTGTACAGGTCTTGACAGGCAGGTGCCAGCAAGCACGTGCTGTGACTACCTTCCTTCATTGTTACAGGGAGGAAGTCTGGTGCTATAAGCTTGCCTGTAAAAGTACAAACACATTTCAGGACACCAAAATCATGGGGGACAGTTTTGTTTGTGGAGAAGTCCTCTTTGTCCAGAGGAGGCAATACAAACCTACCAAGAAATATCAGGAGTCATTATTTCTCTCAGAGGCTCTGGGATTTAAAAAGGGAGAGCTCCAATGGTTTCATTAATGCAACTAAAGGCTGTTTCTTCTACTTGATATGTCCTTTCCACTTGTAAGGATGGTTTGGGTAAAGGGCAGTGAATCTGAGTCTGTTCATTTTAATGCAACCAACTGCTAATTCAAATGACAGGGTCTTTATTAAAGCTGGAACAGAAGATAATTTTCATTTAGGAAGAAACTCTTTAGCATTAGCTGAACTGACACAGATAGACATAAAGAAGCATTTAACTACAAATGTATGAAAGACAAGTAGCTGCAAAAGCTTGGTTTAAGCTGCAAATTTTAATCACAGTGAATTGGAGTTCAGACTGTTTATTCGTGGTCTAAATGCTGTAGTTCATGTCAGTGTAGCCAACATGCTCCTGTGGGTTGAGTCCATCTGACTTAAGTGGGAATCTGAGAGATAGATCTTCAAGAGTCTCATCACATATCTCTGGATTAGAGCTTTAATTTACATGATACTTGGGACTTCATATATATGCAAATTAATGGTCCTGTCTATCCTTATTCCCCATCTTCCACCTTAAGTTCTTGCAGATCAGTAACCAAGTGCCCATTTGCACCTCCCCAGATGAAAAGACTCATACTTAAAAAAAAAAAAAAAAACAAATTCAGCAGAGAAGTGATTGGATATAAAGAATCCTGTTGCAGCAGGATTTCCTATAAAGGCACCAGAGACCTATTGGAACTTCATAAAGGCAGAGCAGAAATTACAGATTTTCATTCATCCCTTCAGTTTAACAAAGTAAGAAATTTAACTAAACCATAATTTAGTGGCAATTAATAAAGGTGATGGTTTTTATTGATAATGTAGTAACCTCTTTAAGTCCCAATTCTATATGCCAGACAGATGTGGAGGTCACAGCTCTGAAGAGCACTTAGTTTAAGGGTCCAGCCCAGAACTCATCCCACTAAAGGATTCCACTAAACCTAAATTCTTGGGCTGAGAACTGCTGAAAAATGCCTGATATATTCAAAATTATTCTGGAGTTTGTTATGTTCACAAATCATTTGGTCTCAGACGGATAAACAAAAAACTTATAAGGAAGCACAAAATCCGTAGGAGATAAAGCATCTCATTTAAAAATAAAATCTTTTGATTTTTTGATTGGAAATGACATTTCTTCAATGAGAAGTATTTTTTAACAGAAATCAAAACCTGAGCACTGAAGTGAAACATTCATTGAAGTGAAAGCATTATCCACTTTTTAGCTTACCAGAGAAAAAACATTTCATTGGACTCTATGAAAAATACTCTTTTGGGCTTTTTCTTTCCCACAGATGCTGCAGACCACATGAATAATAATAAACCAGTTTTCCACACAACACTTATATTAAGGAGGTTAATATCTGTGTTGTGAAGTGTGTTTATCAACAATGAAGATGCGGGATCTGGGTGGAACTCATGCAACTTTTATGCACACTGATGAAGTTTCCTACTTCTAGAATTTATTCAGAAGCCTATAACTCCCTCAAACATCAATATTCAAAGTGCTTAGGAGTTCATTTCAGTATTCCCCACACAATCCTTAATAAATTGTCTGGTCAGCTAGCATGATATAAAAGCTCCAGAAAATATGATAGCAAGTCAGTAAGGTACAAAGACGACATTTTAAAATGACTCTGGGTTGTCCCACTTCTTCAGCAAGTTCCTCAATATGTGCATAATTTCAAAAGTTGTGCTGTGTGAAGATAAAATTCCCAGCAGAGATTTATGGAGTGGACTTGGAGGTGCTTAAGGAACTGGGATTTCTGCCTTCCAAAAGCAGATTTGCAGGCGTGTACACACACTTCTATTTCTGCTTCCCTTCTAAGTAGAGCACCCGCTATACATACACCGCATGAGGGAGAAAAACATGTCTACATTTCACAGGCAAACTAGGTAATGTCAGAATCTCATCTGCAGAGACAGGAAAGGGCTTGTTTGCACATTCAAATGTACATGAAAATAGCTAAGAATATGTATCAACTTTAGTAATGGAAAGTAGATTCCTGAAGGCTGTCTGGAAGGGGTTGTTTGGTCTATGAGCATGTTTTATTTCGGAAGAATCTTTTTTCTTCCCCTAATGTAGGTAGGGGAATTTTATAGCCATAAGGGTAACTTCTGTTCTATGCTGCAGACCAGAAAAATCAGATTTGTGCCTATTGTGCACTGTGAAACAATGGAAAAAACAAATCCATTTTATTCTCAGTGGTGCCTCTCACGTTCATCCTGACCTCGAAAGTTTTATTTGGTGGTGATCTAGTCTCTTTGTTCAGCCCCAAGAAATTCCCCAAGTTGCATCAGGGGAAGTTTAGGTTGAACTCTAGGAAAAATTTCTTCCCTGAAGGGGTTGTCAAGGTTTCTCCCAGGCTGCCCAGGGCAGTGGTCAAGTCCCCATCCATGGAGGGGTTTCAAAGCCATGGAGATGTGGTGCTAAGGGACGTGGTTTAGAGGAGGCTGAGGTGAGACCTTATCACTCTCTACAACTAGCTGAAAGGAGGTTGGAGCAAGAAGGGGGACAGCCTCTTCTCCCTGGTGACATGTGGCAGGACAAGAGGGAATGGATACAAGCTTCGACAAGGGAGCTTTAGGCTGGCTATTAGGAAACATTTATTCACTGAAAGGGTTATCAAACATTGGAATGGTCTGCCCAGGGCAATGGCGGAGTCTGTCATCCCTGGAGGCATTTAAGTGGCATGTGGACCTGGTGCTTAGGACATGGTTTAGTGGTGAGCTTGCAGTGCTGGGCCGAAGGTTGATGATCTTGAATGTCTCTTCCAACCAAGGACATTCTGTGATTCTGTGGTGTTCTTGGACTTAGAAGTGCTGGTTGAACAGTTGGACTTGATCATAAACACCTTTTCCAACCAAAATGTTTCTATGATTCTAAATAAAAGTGAAATGCAACTCTCTTTTATAAAGCAGCTTTCATCTGAAGGTAGCTTAAAACAGTCAAAAATTATGAAGGTTCTTATCTCTTTTCACTAGTTTATACAGCTTTCCTCATTCCTGTAAGAAATTTGTCCAACCTGAGCTCAAAGACCTGTGGTGATGGACACTCCAGTTTCTGGGGAATCTACTTCACCATTTCACTAACTTTAGCATTAGGAAGCTTTTCCCCAGTTGTTTTACTGAAGGGCAAACCTGTGGTTTCTTGTGGCACTTACCACAGTTAAAAAGAATAACTTCTTCCTTTGTGCTAGCAAGTATATAAACTGAAACTACTTCTCTTTAGCAAATATAACCAGCCTGGAGACCTAGATGAAATGTGTTTCTTGAACCATGATTTTACAGGTCTGGAAATAAGTCCATCCGTTCCATTTTTCCCACTCCAGGGTTCAATAATTCTACATTCAGTGAAAAGGACTTTGGGACCACAAATGACACAATCCCTCTAGATCTAACTACAGGATGTCAAAACTTTTTCCTGAACTTGAGCAAGGGTTCTAAACAGCCAAACTCTCTAGCGCTAGGTATTAGCACCTATATTATAACCTACTGGAGCATGCTGAGCGCCCGAGCAAGCCAAGAGGAAGGAATTCAGAGCTCCATTAAGAAAATTCCAAGTCTCTCTGCACATGCCAAAGCAACAGAGGTGGAAGAGGCACAGGAGTTAACCTTTGGTCTGCCTTCTGGATCTTGGGTACCTGGGAGCAGAAAGCAACCACCCTCTTCTGACTTTGTAGAGTAGGTTCAAGCATTCTGGATGCAGTGTTTCCTCAGCCACCCATCTCTAAGGAACATATAATGGAAATGGTATATTTTCATATTTTACATTTTACTAGACACAATGTATGGACCAGTGTTTGAGACAGAATACTGTCCAGACACTCATTTGATCTGGATGCAACAAAATTTCCCATTATTTGTGATCCCCAGGACTGCAGCCAAAATACATCAGTTGTGTACACAGCGAGTGTTGCAGCATCCCCAGTGCACCCATACTAGTGTGTCCCATCATGACAGTAAATGTCCCAATAGGTTTAAGCTGATCTATAAACATTTCTACTAACTGAGGCCACAAGCATTACAAGGAAATATTTGAGAACTTCTGCAGCATGTATATTGATACTCCAACTTCTTAGAAAAATCGACTGAGTGTTGGAAGCTGTTTGAGAATTGCATTAATTTTAACACATCTTGGAAAACTGGGGACCTTTCAAGGGACTTCAGGCCTTTTGGGCACTTATGGACTTAGATGCTGGACTGTAAAGACTGATCCTCAGCAAGCAAAATCACTCTTCACTCAGAAGCTCATCAAAAAAGAAAATTCAAAGTTAAAAATATCGTACAAGACCAGATGACATTGTTTCCTGGAAAGTAGGTCTCTTCAAAGAAACCTGTTATCTTTTTGAGATTTCATGTCTGGTTAATAAAGAAAGTCATAATGATATAAGCTACTTTGGTTTCACTAGATTGTAACCATGTGCCTTCCAGACTGAAGCTGCTGTCATATTAAAAAAACAAACAAACAAACACATCCTACATCGATTAAAACAATTTTCAGTACATTAAACATTATTTTGGATGGAGGCAGAAGGATTTTCTCTGCATCTTTTCCCTGCAATCATCCTAAAAATAGATTTTGAGAAAACTCTGCTTAAGACTTCTTTTTTTCCCTGATACATAAGTGCTACTTTTTTTTTTTTTATTTGTCCATTTAGTGAATGCTAACATACAGCATAAGAATTATTCTGTAATCAGTAATAAAGAGGAAAAGTTACCATTACTAAAATACCCAAAACCACACTGATTGAAGTGTACTGAAGGAAACCAAGTAAAATGTGGTTGTTTTTTACCTCTGGAGACAGAGAAACTGAAGGAATTTGGAACCTGGATAGGTCCTAGAAATCATCGAAACAGATGTACCATAAGTTCTTAAAGAAATCCTCTAATAAATGCTCTAAGACAGTCCTGCAACATTTATTTATTAGATTAATTATTGATATAATGTTTCTGCATGCTGTATAATGAAGGCTGCTCCCAAAATTACACTTGAAGAAAAGTGTTAAAAAAATGCAACTTTTCAAAGAAAGGTTTACATTATATCAACTTCAGGGTGCAAAATCACATCAGTTGATTAAAGTGAATAAAAAGATTTTTTACATAGTTTTTCACAGTTTAACAGAGTATCTGAGATACTGAAGAGGGCGAGTTTTATAGTTTCAAGTCTTGCAAGAGAAATTCCTGAATCAAATAACTGGAAGTTGAAGTTAATTGAATTTATCCTTAAAACAAGACAGTATTTCTAAAAAGTGTCAGCAAGTACCTTTCGGGATAATTTAAAAGTGGAGGTGGTGAACTCAACATTCCCCGGAATCTCTGAAATGAGAATAGACAGGATAGATGGCTGAAAATATGGATTTATGATTTGATGGTCTTTTTGAAAGAGGCTTTCTTTGCCTGTGTGAAGAAGAAAGCAAAATATCATCTCTATTTCCATGGAACTAGAAATTCCCAGGTCCCAGAACTTGTGCAGCAGATCTGACACTCTTGTGTATTTCATTACTAGCTGGCAATTAACAAGCTTGTTAAATGCTAGTTAATGAGAATGCTAATTTCACTGAGCAGCTGCAGGCTGCTTCCAGCACACCCAGCTCTGGGGCAGATCCTCCATCTCACTGCCCAAGGCTGGGAAATCTCCACTTTTGGAAATCCCCAGTTCTGGAGCAGCCCCATCAGAGACTTCTGCTCCCGAGCTGGAGAGGGTACAGCAGCTAAAACATCCGGCTCTGGATAAACCCAGGAAAGGACTAAAAGGATGTGACAAAAGGAATGTCCATGGCTGTAAGGTCACACTGCCAGCCTGCCCCTGAAACACAGCCTGGGACTTGAGCAGAGTTCATGGGGCCTGAAATATTTCAAAGAAAAATCCAATGGATTCGCATTTTCACGTGCTTCTGCAGCAAAGGGAGCATGATAGCACCAGTAAGGTTGATCCCAGGGAACTGCCAAGTCCTGAAGAGGGAAATCGTAAATCCCACTGGTGCCTGTTGCAGAGCATGACCTGGTGCACATGAGCGTTTGGGAGGGGAACTCAGCCATCTAGTCTCTGGATTGCAAAGGCAGGCCCGGTTTGAGTGGCTCATCCTCCCAGAGCCCTTATGCTTGCGGCTCGTCCCAGTTCTCTCTGTGTGATTTATGCAGCATGGTGGAACTGAAAGTACAGATAAACCTCTGCACCTTTTGGTGCTAATTCAAGGAGAACTTTCTAGCATTGAAAGTTCAGCGTCATTATTAATATAAAAACCTTTGAACGCAACCATACACCCCCAGCCCTGCACACCACACACCATTGTACTTACTTTACTTTTACTTCTTCTAATTACAAAGCATTACTCACAAGAATGACAGATTTTATTACTCACTATTATACAATTTCTTTATTCTCCAGTCCTAACAAAAAAGAAAGTACAGAAAAAAAAAGGTATTCGAGAAAGAGAAAAGAATACCCCTAATAACAAATTACTTAATTTTAAGGAAGAATTTTGATGCCAAGACATTACTTTTGCTGAATTTGCCAGTTTGGTTCAAACTCTTGCCACGTTTGACTTCTGTAATAAATGCCACATGAAGTAATTTTGTAGTTAGCTTAAAATTTGTCACTCTCGTGACTAATTCCTTTTAATTAGACTTAACAACATCTGAAAAAAGAAAATGTCATCATTTAAAGTGAAGTCAAGTAATGTATTGATTGTATGAGAACTTAACAGCATAAGGAGTCTTATAGAAAATTATTCAAGTGAGCATGCTTTTAATTTCAGGCAGTTTTCTCTCACTGTCCCGGGCCCTACTGTATATTACATCTCATGCTACTATCCTTCCAGCTTTCTGTATATGTACACTCACAGGTGCACACGTACATTTAGCAATTCTATTCATACAGACAGTCAAGTCAAGTATGTGAATTAAAATATTTAACCATTTGGTAATGCAATCAAGCATTTTGAGAAAATTCCAAAGGGAAAAAGCCTTCTCATCCCAATAATTTTTGACTGTAGTTGATATACATCTATAACAGCAAAGGCAAGAGCAAGGGAGTTTTATCCCCAGGTAGCCTAGGAAAGAAAATTTGAGAAGGTATATTGTTGTCATCACCTTTCATCCATATACCCATGACATGGCTTGGATTCATCCTGTGCCACTTCACAAAATCATAAAGTTGTTTGCAAGCCTCGCTGCTTGCGTAGAAATATCTGAAAAACACCTCTTTGAGTGTTAAGATTAAAGCTCAGTCTTTAGGCAGCTCTATCTAGTCTATGTTCAGGATTTCTCTCTTTTATGTGACAGCTGCCTTCAGCAAAAAAAAAATGCCTGAAATATGGAATCACAGAATAACAGAATGGTAGAGGTTGTAAGGGGCCTCTGGAGATCAACTCATCCAAACCCCCTGCCAAAGAAGGTTGACCTAGAACAGGTTGCCAGGATCACATCTAGGCAGGTTTTGAAAGTCTCCAGAGAAGAAGACTCAACAACCTCTCTGGGCAGTCTGGGACAAGGGTCCATCACCCTCAGTGTGGCATCTTTACCCATATGTTTACAATATGTCATTGCACTCTCTTTTTTAACATCATGATGGTCATGAAATCACATTCAGCAGATGACTGTCATTATCATGTTGCCTATGTTTGCTGGAAAAGACTTGCCCTGGAATCTCCATCTTTTGTTCTGCATTTTGTATAGCAAACCTAATGAAATCTTACTGGATTGTCCCTTAAAATAGCCCGACAAAAGCATGTAGATCCTGTAAAGGCTATCCAGACTAAAGCCATCCTTCAACACCTATAGGCAGGTCCCTTCCAGGCAATGTAGCCTCGAGGGATGGCTGGTGAGTTTGCAGGATCTTTCAGAAACTCAGGTAATTGCCAACATTTGTTTGCAAACAGCTAGTCCACCCTAAGCCTTTTGGGTCTTCAAACAACTCTTTTGGGAAGAAGGGTAAGAAATTAAACAAGGTCGAGAAATCAGTCTTGCATTTCTTCTCTCCTTTCTTTCTCTCCAAAGTGCTGAATGATTACTCCCGTGCTAATGATCGTCATTGTTAATAAGAGATCTCCTGAATTACTTAGCAAAGCAGTGCACTTGGCCTCTGTGTCCACGGCCTGTAGGTGATTTACAGCAATTTGTGAAGAAGCCAAGAACAGGGATAGTCCTGAGCCCTGAGGCAGGCCATTATTTTGAGACTGTAGTTCCTTTCAAGTCCTGGAATTTCTCCACAGGAGTTTTGAAACGTGACAGATCACAGCACAGAAAGAATGGGGAACATTTATTAAACCTATATGACACATTATAGCGCAAATATCAGGTAAACTTAATACTGAGACCGCAAAACCAGACATGTGCTGAGTGCCAGTTCCTGACCAGCAGCAGCACACAGGAGGATTTGGGGACTCCACTAGCCCATCCAATGCCCAGTACACTGACTAAGAAATCTGAACATAACATCCTGTCAAAGAAGTGAGGCCGTAACTCATTGGTGTCCCTGTCTGTCACTTTATTTCTAGCCCTGGTCTTCCTTCTTGGAAGGAAAGTTTACTAACTGCTAGTGGATTATCTGCTTGTTTTTTAGTAGCTAAAAGAGACTGGTCTGTAAAGTTGAAGTAAATGATTTATTTAATCTCATAGGTTTAACTGTAAGGCTCAAGCAAACCATCTATTTCAAGTCACTAATGCAGGTTTTTATGGATACAGTGGCAGAATGCACTATTACAACCTAAAAGCAAGAATACACTGAAACAAATTAGAAAGCATGCTAAATATTATAAATATGTATGTTAGTTAATCACCCATGTTTCCAAACTTACAGCATGCTAAGCACTTGCTCACCACTCCAGGTAAGGTTCTCAATCTTAGAAAAGCCACCTTGGACGATGTCATGACCAGGGGGGAAGGGTCTCCATACAGGTGAGTGTTGGAGAGGTGACTTCCAAGGTCAACCTTAGGACTTTTATCCCCTGGTTTACAGGACTTGGTAAGGTTTCCTGACTTGGTAAGGATGCTGTAGCAAGGTAAAAACACTAACTGTTTAGGCTTTGGGGTTCATGTTAGTGTCATCGATTCTGAAGTAACTTGTTCTCATGTGGCCCACTGGAAGACTTTTGTCCATGGGACAAAATCTGACTTCGTCAATATGGACATTTGGAAGAGTTCAGTGGCTTCTGCAGAAACTTCTTTTGGACTAGTTTTGGGAAAGACTTGACAATGCCATTTGAGACTCCCATCTTGTCTTCTTCAAGAGCTGCCCAATAAAGTGGTGGAGTCACCTCCCCAGAGGTATATAAAAGCCATGAAGATGTGATGTTGAGGGGCAGGGTTTAGTGGTTACCTGGCAGTGCTGGGTTAACAGTTGGATTCAAAGATCTTAAAGGTCTCTTCCAACCAAAATGATTCTGATTCAAAGAGTAGTGTTTTACAAGATTTGAGTTAAGTAAATAGATTAATTCATAAAGCTGACCAAATGGCTTTCTTTTTGTTCCAGGTGGGCTTTCTAGTGATAATTACGGTGTTTATGACTTCTTCACTGACTGTAAAAAAAAACCAGCAAACCTTGTTGATGCTTTATCTCTAACTTGAAGTGCATAGTTCACTCATCTGTTACCCCAAGCATGGTCAAAGAAGAATTTTACCCATGTGGTTGAGTAAAGATAAAGTAAGGTTATGAAGCAAATAAGAAAGTCAGTTCCATGTTGATCAAGATTTGAATTCAAGCCTTGCTCAACACCTGTGCCAACAAACCACTTCAACTCATTTTCATTTTAAAAAGGTGCCTAATCAATAGATCAAAATTGTACAGTGAACCTCAGATAAAAAGATACTTGACTGTGACTTAATACAAATTACTTCTGGCAAGAAATTGAGCTTGGCTGGTTTAAAGCTCAAGATGCTTTCCTAGGCACTGGGCAAATCTTTTTCACATTAAGCTACCCCTTTCTCTCCCTTATGTTTGCTTCCCAAGGATACATGTGCTGACTAAAACTGGGAGATTCTTGAAATGTGGGACACAAAGGTGATGGCTCTGCTGCTGATGTTTCCAATGCCAAACAGCCAGCAGGACTTAACTTGTGCTGATAGCATATATTAATAGGCATGAAAAACACAATCCATCATACAGCTATCACAAAATTTATCTCCTGAATTCTCTAAAAATGACTGAACTGGCTGCTTTTTATCCATACAAAGTTCCCATGCCAAGGCAGTATTGAGAAACTTTTTACTGCATTTAGCAGCCAAAAGGATGTTCTCAGAGGAGATGGAAAAAGTGTGTTGCTGAAGATATTTTAAGCATGTTACTGAAGATATTTTCAAGCCAGTCTGAGGAAAGTGTGTAATGCTCTGGTGGGGTAAATAATCCTCTGAAAGTGAGTCCAAACAGCTAACAAGTCTAAGTTTTATAAAGCTATTCATCCCCCCCGGTGCAGAACAATTTCCAGACATAATCTTCCACTCAGCCTCTAAATCTCCAGGCAAAGCACATTGGGTCACACTGCTCAGCATGGCTGAGGGCTACAGCAACAGGCCTTCATTCCTCCTTTGTGAAAATATTTCCTACGAATACAATTTTCTGAATCAACTAACTCCTGGGAATGCTCAAATGTGAACAGAATCACCACGGGGAGGGTATTGAGAGGTCATTTCTTCTGTCAAATGTTAATGAAATCATCTGAGAGTTACTTCTGCTGAAGAATCCATCAGAGTCAGGTGTTCTTTGATGAGCTCCAGGAGTTTTTAAAGCTGATTGCAAAGACATTAGAAATGAGAGGAAGTGTGGTGAGACAGAGAAAGGAAAAATGTCATCCTCCTATGTCGCTGAGCTCATAGTGAGTAGTGACAATTGTACCGTTAGCAAGCAGACTCTTTGTTCCCCGAGCGGTCTGTGCCACACTGCAAATCTGTATGGAGACATAAAATTCATGGTATGCCTCAAATTGCTCTTCTTCCTTGGAGGGAAACAGTTGACAGATACTCAGCAACACCTAATGATGTTTCTTATTATCAACATCCCATGTTGATGTCAAGAAGAGGTAAACAGAAACCATTTCCTTGGGCACCAATTTGCAACTCACCTGGTATGGCAGTAAAACAAAAGACTTGTCAGAAAACTGAAGCCCATCCTCTTTCAGAAAACAGCAGCCACATCCTCTTTCTCTGTGGTGACTGGATCCCATTTTCTGAGCTGAAGGTTAAAGGGCTGAACTGGAAATAGTCCTTAAATAATACATCCCCTCCTAAGGATAGCATCTTCTTGAAGGCTAGAAAGTTAGAGCTTTATATCTCACATCATGAAAGTCTGTGTTCCTTCTACTTCCTTTATCTTTTCACCTTTTAGCTTGATTTCCTGATGTTGTACCATCTCACTTGATGTCTATCACATCATCTCCATTCCCCCAAATACCTTTCATCCACTTGTCAAGTTTGACTAAATTTAACAGGAGAGTACAAGATATTAAAGTATTTAAATTCTATTATAAATCAGTTCTGTAGGCTGTGTGTATCTCCTCCAAAGCCTTTTGGCTTCATTCAGTTGAAACTACGAGACAGTGGATACTATTGGCATGATTCACCTCCAAGAGACAGGGCCCAGTTGACCATTAAACCCTGTGGAGAGCTGACTAGCTGCAGCACAGGCAGCATTTACCCTGTTGACTGGTGGCACGCTGACTAGCAAGAGGCCATAAGTAGACTTGACTATGTTTCTAGGTAAGAGAGGAGGATGAGAGGACTTAGAGGCATTGCTATGGAAGATCTAGGGTACGTGGAAAAGCTTTGGAAGGAATAGAAATTCAGATGATAGAGCTGAGCAAATAAAAAAGCAGCTATATGTGTCAGGTTTTCATAGCCTACTTCTAGCAACGGTGTTGTATTTAATGTGTGAGTAATCTCACTAATAAATGGACAAATGAAGATGGATTTCTGGGACGCTGAACTGTGAATGACCTGAAGAGGCATTTAAAAATAAAATTTAAATTTCTATATTCTTCCATTAATCTTGTTATATAGAAACATTGGTGAAAAAGTAATGGAAAGAAACTACTTGAATTATAGGATCATCATAAAATATGATTTGTTTGGGAGAGACCTTTAAAGATCATCTAATTCCCACCCCTTGTCAAGTCCAGAGGCATCTTCCACTAGACTATGTTGCTCAAAGCTCCATGCAACCTGGCCTTGAACACTTCCAGGGATGGGGCATACACAACCTCAAAATTCATGAAAGAGATGGAGTTTGAGAAAGTGTAATGGTTTGAAAAAGCAAAAACAGCGAGGGACTCAAGTCAGAAGTACAAAACGAGTTAAATTTAACAGTACAACGAAAGAACACCCGAAAGAGAGTCCGCATACAACCCGACACTGCCGGCTGGGGGGGGAAAGGGGCAGCAGTCCCGGTNGTAGGGCTTCATTCAAATGTGATTATTATTGCATCATTTAACCATGTGCACCATGTCATAGTGTTGTGCTTTTGGCTGGCAATATTGAAAGGTACTTCCATGAAAGTCAGAGTTCCGGCAGGCCCATGAAGGCCCATCTTACAGGGGGATGTCAGACGAATTCCCATCAGTTACGCCTTCTGGAAATATAAGAACATAAACATCACCTTTTATTGATACAAAAAAAGTGAGTTCAGATAAAAGCTATGGGGCATTAAGATGCAATGTCTGTGTATAATTAGAGGTTCAGTTTGTTTAATGAGTTCACATTAAATTTACACCTTTAATTAAGTAGGAACAAGAAACAGGAGGGTTTTCCTCAGTCATCAGTACAAGTCCAACTACATCCAGAATCAGGACACATTTTGTGAGCTGATGAAGCTTAATTTTAAAGCCCGCTCAGATCGCTTTGTACCATGTGTTCCTTTATACATATATCCTTAGCCTGAGGACAATGTGAAAAACCTTCCTGAGGACAATATCAGCTCCTTTGAAAAGAGAATAATATCAGCTCCTGGAAAACAAGGTATTTTTATTAATTTGTTTTTCCGAGAAGGCTTTTTGTTTGCTTGTTTGTTTTATAACTATGGGCAACCAGCTGCCTCCCAGCATGCTCCCAGAAAAAGAAAGTGCTGTGACAGACCACACAGAGTAACCTGAGTTTCAATGGTGAACAAGTGTTTTGAGCTATTCTTAAGATGCCTGGCAAAGACAAAACAGCTCTGGTACTGCATTAGAATGAAGAAAAAAAGCACTGCAGGGAAAAACAGCCCTCTAGAAATGACAACCCTGGGAAGGCATCCTTCTGTTTGAAGATTTCTGTGGATCACATCAGGCTTGGTATTAAGGAGTAACAAATAACACGGCCCTTTTGAAAGCAAATTAGCTATACTTGAAATGCTGGGCAGGAAAGGTTGGGGGATGAATCTGTCCCAAGTCAGGATGTGGAGCAGCATAGTGTACATTCTTATGGTCTTCTCAACAGCAGGAGCAAAAATAAGCCTCAGAAGTTGCATTCATGCAACAAATGAACACCAGTTTAGTGGACCTGAGATGTCCAGACAGTTTAAGCAATGTTAAAGAAGCATACTGACTTGTGAAGTTGGCCCATACCACTGGAGACAAAATCAACCACAGTGTAAAGAAGCACTGAAGCCCTCAGTTGTTAAAAAATGGGGCTCACAACTCCACTAAGCTGCAGCACAGTGCAGCTCATATAAATCTGAAGTGATCAGGTCTGACTGTGCTTGTGCATTTCTACCAAAGATCATGGCCCAGTGATCAGGGTATCAATTTCAGCTTGCTCACATTTTCTGGGCATCCAAGAGGTGACCTGGACTTGGGAGCACTTCTGTGTGAGCTGACTTGTTCCTTTTCCCATGCTCAGCTCACAGAGTTGTTGTGGCATATTCAGAAGACATGAAAAGGAATATAATGGCTGCCAGAATCACCAAATGCATTTAGGGATTGAG
Source organism: Chloroceryle aenea (assembly GCA_013399075.1). Classification (NCBI taxonomy): domain Eukaryota; kingdom Metazoa; phylum Chordata; class Aves; order Coraciiformes; family Cerylidae; genus Chloroceryle; species Chloroceryle aenea. The sequence continues at coordinate 31,510 of VWZY01009520.1, forward strand.
GTACCAATTTCTTCTTCTCTCTAATGTTCTGTTTAATACACTATAAAAAGAGAAAAGAAAACAAAACAAACAAACAAAACCCACAAACAAAACAAACAAGCACACACCACAAAAAGCCTTGTACCCTCTGTTTTTCTTCCTCATTCTTTCCTAAAGGGGAAGACCCTCCAGTCTGCTCTATGTCAGCAGAGCATCATCTTTGTAAGAACATGTGACATACAATCGTCTAACAAGAGAAGGAAGGGAGGCACTGCCATCTGTATGGATTGACAGCAATTTGCCTGGGGAAGCTGCTTGCTTATTTCCTTGAACACTTGATGATTTGAGTGCCTGTCCTTCAGACAGAATTGACAGGAAGAAGACATTCCTATCACAGAGCAGATCATCAACCTTTTAACCTCATAGCTTGTTTCTCTCAGTGGCAGGGTTGGTGACCTCCGAGAGCATGTGTAAAATCAACTTCTTTGCAACTTCTGTGTGAATTGCCTTAGTGTGTCATTTCTCCCGCATCTCAACTGAGGTGGCAGGTGCACTCGTAATTCCTTTCTCTCAACTAATACACTGCTGATTTATGTTTATTCATGTCAAACTCTGGTTTTCTGTGGGTTTTTTTTCCTATTTTCCTATCCCTCTGTCCTAACATTCATAAGCAATCTAAATGAAAAAATATCTCATGAAAGTTAGTTTACTGATGACAGACAGTAAGGCAATGTGAGAAGGAAATACAGCAGCCTGAAAAACAATGAAAAAAAAAATCAACCAAACACATAATCCCTCCAAAGACCTTGCAAACAATTATTTAAAAGGACATGTCCAACAAAACCTTTAAAAAAACCAGCCTATTACCCAACAAACAAGACCAGTTAACAAAACTGCAGTACATGAGCCAGAAAGAGGAGGAAATATTCTGAGGTTTCATTTGCTGATCTTCTGGCATAGGAATGCTGGTCATGATGTAACACCAGCCTGGAGAAATATGAGCTTTTATGTGCAAAAAGACAGCAGGAGATGAGAAAGCAACTCCTCTGATGGATTTCCTGATTGCACTGTGCCCCCCAGAATGTAAAGAATGGTATTTTTATTGTATTGTCCACTATCATGGCCAGAGATTTAATGGATATCATTTACAGAGATGATAGGATATTTAATTTCCAGCACAGGTTTCTTTCAACTCTATTTTTTTTTTCTTTTAGTTTTAGCTTATATATAATCTTCACCATCAAAACTAGTATATGGAAGTGCTCTTTTTACAACCTGGTCAGGGAAAAGAAAAACAAAAAAAAAGAAATCCCCAATAATGAATTTTAAGCAGAATTAAAAGAATCTTAGTGATAGTCCAGTGAAAGACCTGTCTCTTAAAGTCTTTAAGTCAATGGCTGAAGGCTATGTGACACTTCAAGAGACACTCTTCTAACCTAGTTTCCTCAGGAAACAAACTTAAGCTATTCCTTTTCACATGTGTGCAACCATATATATAGCCATTTATCCAGCTACACCTGTGTCATACAAGGAAGCAGAATTTCAAAGTTATGTTGATTTCATCCACTGTAGAAAATGTTTCCGAGTGAGCACAAATCTTTTCAGATATCAGAGGGACCATCATAAATTAAATAGCTTATAGAGCACATCAAGGAAAAGTAAAACGGGTCCAGTGCTAAACATTGTCCATACACATTATCAAAGACTATCAGTATGTCCAAATATTTGTAAATGAGGAAGAGAAGGTAAATAAAAGAGATGAAAAAAAGGAAACTTTTTTATCCCTGTTTTAATGATGTGTAGCAATGATGGAGAACTATTATGTGATTTGCCCAAGGTTATATACAGTCAATGAGGAAAGTGGCAACCACTCTGAAATTTCCTGACAACCCGTATAAAGTGGGAGAGGTATTTTTTTCCCACTTGGCGATTTAGTTTTCCATTCCAAATGGGTTTATGTGAATGAATTACAGATCAGCTAGCATATTGCCATATAACTCCCAAATCTGGTTCTACATTTTGAAGGAGTAAGTTCCGTTAGCAGCTTGTACACCTCTTCTGAGAGATGAGAAAGAAGAAATAAAATCTCTTCCTTTTTCCCTCATTTCCAATTCTGTGGGGGTCTGAGCTGAAGGCTTCAGGAACTTAATGCTTGTGTCTGCCAAGAAGAAAAGCAAAACACAGCAGCAGAATTTCCACTGTGTGTTTAGCTAGCAAGCATTTGAACTGAGCATTTCCTGCTCTTTGCTTTTGTACAGAAAGGATGTTCCAAAGAGCACTGTCTTCCACTGACACCAGTTCAAGCCCCAGATCTGCTAATAACAATGTGGTTTGGATAGAGCTGGATCTAGCCTAATACCCCCACAAACATGTTTATCTGCTTTATCACATAAAATTTGAGCTATAACCAGTTGATATTCTGCAGTACGGACTATCCGTGCATGGGTGTCAAGACTTCAGGTCAGAGCTGTTCACTATACAAAAGACAGATACTCTCTATTAACCCCTCTTCTTTCCCAAAGGGGAAAAGAAAGGCAATTAAGGAGAGAGATTTATGGAATAGAAAATAAAAATAAGACAGCTTTAAGGAAAAGAATAAAAATAACTTGGAATTGTGGTATATGCAAATATAAACAAAACCAGGATCAAACCCAACCCCCCTGTTCGTAATTACATCACCATCGTCACTGCTGTGGATCAGGCACTGGGGAAGTCTCCAGCTGGACTCAGGACCAGATGGGAACCAGATTCAGGAGCACACAGATTGAAGATGGAATGGACAGAGTCCTCCTCAGATGCCAGCCATTAACAACAACAAAAAAATAGCCTTAACCTTTGTGATCCCTCAGCTTTATACTGAATATGATGGGGTGGAGTCCCTTATTAGTCAACTGAGGTACACCTGTCCTGGCTGCTCCTCCCCACAGGTGCAGCCTTTTACTTCCAACTTAGTGCACAAGACTTTGCAGTGACCTTGATCTGCAGAGTAGTAAGTATAAGCAAGAGCCTTACTGCACACCCCAACCCCTGGTAGTAACTTTAAAAATCAAGTGTTATCACTGCTGGAAGCAGAGACTGAAAATCTGCTGTTAACTTGAGAAAGTGCAGCTACTTAAAAGAGGCTGAGCTGAAAAGTAAAATCACTGTACATAATTGTTCTGTTGTAACTCAAACCAGGACGCTAATAAATATTCTACCCAATAGGCTCTGACAGCCAAACTGTTACCAACAGGAAATGTCAAATGTGAAGACCACTGTTTTTTTCAACATTCACATTAGAGCAGCAGTGCTGGAGCAGAACAGAGAAGACAGAGTTTCCCCAGAGAGGGGGAAAGAAAAATCCAAATTAAACTGCTTCTCTTTTCATCCTTTTAGACTGGAGCAGATAACTGAAAATGGAGACTTTAAGGTTTAGGGGGTGAAATGCAGCATCTCTGTTTTGTCTTCATGACTGCCCACACACTTGTGTGTCAGGTGGCTCAAATCGGCTTCATCACTAGGGAGACTTAATAGTCCAACAGTGATTGTTCAAGCACTCAATAGACTTGCAGCACTGGCTTGTGTTAGAAGAATGCAGACACCAAAACATATTATTAGTGATGCATTTAATGATAAAATAGTTCTTCAGCTGATCCAACCCCTCTACTAAATTTCGCTCTCACTGGATAATCTGGAAATTCTTTCAGTTACTGTAAGATGGAGCTTTCTTGTGTAACCTGACTGTGATTTCTCTTTTCACTATTTTCATTGCTATCTCAGCAATAAAATGAAAGGCATAAATAATAATAAACTCAAATATATCTTTTCTAGTTCCTCCTAAGGTAAAATGGCTTCTTTGAGAAAATGTATTTGCTCAAGTCCAGCTTCAGGTACTTATCATCGCACAATCTTGAGATAACATAACTGTACTTATTTGCTTATTTTTCCCCAAGGTCTTTTTGATCAAAATGTCTATTTTTTTGTCTGCCAGAACATGTGCCTGGTTTTGTCTGCTTCCCTCCCTTCCAGTTGCCTCCAGAAAAAAAAATATTTTTTTTATACCATATTATCTTCTAGATTTATTAACAAGTTTTATTTTTGTCAGCAAAGTTCAAGAAACAAGCACATTTTGCAGATGATGCAATTTGAGGGATGCTTCTCAATTCCTCCTGTAGTGTGTAAGAACTCTGAAGCAGATTGTCCCACTCCAACTCTTGGGTTTCAAGAGGGTTTAGTATTATTGTTATGCTTGCTAACCAAAAACAAGTGGAATGAATTTTCAGATCATTGAAAAAAGAAAGTTCCATCGAAACGTAAACATTTGGATTAATCATACCCATTTCTGTGGCATTTTCCATTTTGTTAAGAAAAACATTTCAACCAGCAATTTAATGAAGACTTTTGCAGCTAGTTTTTACATTTTAAAAAGCTGTACACTTTCACTTCTCTTTGAGATGTCCATTTTCTCAGTTTCTAACTTCATACTGCCTGTCTTTTTGCCATGGAAATTCAAGAAAAGGGGAGTGGAATTAAAGGGTTCTTTATTACATTTTACCAATGCTACTTCTCTCATTTCCATTCTTTTTCAAGGGAAAGGACAAGGCTGGATTAAAAAATTAAGAGAAAGTTAATATTGTAATTATTAATAAATTTTTTTTTTTTCCCCCCACTGAAAAAAACTAAACTATTTCAACCAGTGACTTCAAAGAAAATCTTCCTCTGTTTTCTTGTTCTTACCTGAAGTCCAAAGGAAGCTAAATTTAAACTATTGATGATCACCTGCCATGTGTGTTTACTTCCTTATATTCCATTTTTATTTTCCTCCATGTTCACATGTTCTTCCTTAATAACTTATACAACCAGCAGACAATTTCAATCTTATTTAGGAGAGTTAATTAGTAAAGTGCTCCTGACTTTCTGTGAAACATGCAACTCAAAGAAAGGAACAAAGAGAGAGGTGTGAGATTCGTCAACCCCTCACAACCCTAATTTGGTATCAGAGTATCCACCTTGGTGCTAGACACCAAGACAGATACCAGGAAATTGAGGGTGGGTTTGGCTGATTTAGGCTGTGTGGTTTTGATGCAAAAAAATCACTGGAGACTCCTTGCTCCATCTCTGGTGAGCAAGGCAATAGGGTCAGTGAAAATCAACTTCTGCACTAGGTGAGACAAATGATGTCTTACATTCTGCTCACTTGCTCTCTGGAGATTATAAAAACAGGCAGCTCAGTGTGGCATGCTGAGATCTGGGGTTAGGTGGTAGAAACCCAGCCCTGGGCTGGTTTGTCTGCCTTTACAACTGTTTTGTTGTTTTCCTTTTGGAGGTATCGCAGGAAGCCAATTGCATCAGGGGTTCCTAGAGGTAGTTCCTACATCAAAATCACATGCTTTCTAGCAAAACACCTAAACAACCATCCTCTCTATGACTAATACATCCCTCTAATTATGTCTTTCAGCAATTCTTTTGCTGTTTTGTCCCTCAGATGAAGGTAAAGGGAAGCAATTTAGCCCTTTCCTCTCTCAACCCTTCCTCTGCTCTGACTCACCACAATGGAGAAATGTTGGCATCAGAGTCCACCCCCCCTCCAAAAAAAACCAAAAAATGGAATGATGTCACAGATATGGGTTGCCTTTAGAAGTGAGTCAGATGGGAGTAGGAGGAATGTGATTGTTAATATATAATAAGAGAGACACTCCCTATTAGTAGGTAGCCCACTCTGCAATAGGCTGTGATGGAAACAGGAGAACAGGAAACAGTGTCAGAGAGATGATGCAGCAAGAGTGGTTATTACTACCTGTGCACCTCAACGGCTAAGTAAACCCACGGTTTCCTGTATGTGGCATTATCATATGAATGATACGGAAAGAGAAAATTACAAGAGCAAGTTGGCTTCACAATAGGAATGACTTCAGCTGTCAGCAGTTCATATGCAGTGTCGGAGGTCCGGAAAAGGGATGTAGGTGAAGAGTGAAGATTCTGACAGCTCCTCCAGCTTCTGCTGTAAATGATGTATAGATGTCTTGAGCCATAATTAATGATCCCCTAATTAGGCTTTTGTGTATCATTCTTCCTCGGCAATCTCAGCAGGGATTATGTCAAGCAGTATTATGTCATTTTACATGGCTTCAGATTTTCAGAGGGACTTCTTTTAAACTCTGATGCCTGTATATTTGCAGGTAGAACAGAGCAATTTAAGTATGTAAAAACTGGGTGGGGGGGAGGTGTCAGCAAAAGGAGAAAAAAATTTCCCTCCATTACCAGTGTTCCTTCCCAAGGAGAAAAAAAACCCAAAAAATAAAACATAATAATGAAGTGCTTGGATCATCTTCATGTTGCTTAAACTATAGAAAGATTGACCATTTATTTTATATGGAGGTCAATTTTTCAAATTTTAAAATGCTGTTTTGAAATTAAGGGTGAAAAGGTTTAACTTAGAAAAATGTCAGAACAAAGGGGTTTGGCATTTCCAAAATGAAACATTTCATTTGGAAAATGTCAAAGGCAAATACACTGACATTAAAAAAAAAAAATACCACATTACTGTTTTGCAATATTTTTGTCTAAATTCAACCTAATTTTGTGAAGCTTTTCATCCCTCTAAAATTTGTTTTTATTTGGAACTATAATGTACTGAAATGCAAAAAAAAGAAAAAAAAAAAAATATAAATCCCTATGTTCACTTGGAAAGAATTTATAACCAAATTTATGAGTGTGTACCAACAATATGATGTACTGCTATTCAGTTTGAGGCCAAGGTGACCTGTTGCATTTGGGTTTCCCAACCAACCCAGATGTGCAGATCGTATTGAAAAAGGTCTATATCAGTCTTTTTTTCATATGTTAGCTTCTCATACACATGCATTAAGCAAGTCAGTTCAATGCCAAAATATCACCTGAAATAGAGTCTTGAAGGAATTTGCATAGGAAGTTGTGGCCCAGATGTATAACTTTTCATTACGAATCATAGAATCATAGAATTGTCAGGGTTGGAAGGGACCTTAAAGGTCATTTCGTTCCAACCCCTCTGCCAATGGCAGGGACACGTACCCCTAGATCAGGTTGCTCAGAGACCAATCCAGCCTGGTCTTAAAAACCTCCAAGGATGGGACCTCCACCACCTCTCTGGGCAACCTGTTCCAGTGTCTCACCAATCCATGATGAAGAAATTCTTCCTAATGTGTAACCTGAATCTCTAGTTTTAATCCATTTAATCTATCTCTAGTTTTAATCCATTCTCTCCAGTCCTATCACTGCCCAGCAACCTAAAAATTCCCTGTCCAGCTTTCTTGTAGCCCCCCATAAGATACTGAAAGGCGACAGTAAGATCTTCTTGGAGCCTTCTCTTCCCCAGACTGAACAACCCCAACTCTCTCAGTCTGTCCTCATAAGAGAGGTGCTCCAGTCTGACAATTATCCTCACAGCCCTTCTCTGGACATGTTCCAGCTCATCTATGTCCTTCTTGTAATAGGGGTTCCAGAACTGGATGCAGTACTCCAGGTGAGGTCTCACAAGAGTGGAGTAGAGGGTGCTTGATGCAGCGTGGCCAGCAGGTCAAGGGNGTTTTGCAATATTTTTGTCTAAATTCAACCTAATTTTGTGAAGATTTTCATCCCTCTAAAATTTGTTTTTATTTGGAACTATAATGTACTGAAATGCAAAAAAAAGAAAAAAAAAAAAATATAAATCCCTATGTTCACTTGGAAAGAATTTATAACCAAATTTATGAGTGTGTACCAACAATATGATGTACTGCTATTCAGTTTGAGGCCAAGGTGACCTGTTGCATTTGGGTTTCCCAACCAACCCAGATGTGCAGATCGTATTGAAAAAGGTCTATATCAGTCTTTTTTTCATATGTTAGCTTCTCATACACATGCATTAAGCAAGTCAGTTCAATGCCAAAATATCACCTGAAATAGAGTCTTGAAGGAATTTGCATAGGAAGTTGTGGCCCAGATGTATAACTTTTCATTACGAATCATAGAATCATAGAATTGTCAGGGTTGGAAGGGACCTTAAAGGTCATTTCGTTCCAACCCCTCTGCCAATGGCAGGGACACGTACCCCTAGATCAGGTTGCTCAGAGACAAATCCAGCCTGGTCTTAAAAACCTCCAAGGATGGGACCTCCACCACCTCTCTGGGCAACCTGTTCCAGTGTCTCACCAATCCATGATGAAGAAATTCTTCCTAATGTGTAACCTGAATCTCTAGTTTTAATCCATTTAATCTATCTCTAGTTTTAATCCATTCTCTCCAGTCCTATCACTGCCCAGCAACCTAAAAATTCCCTGTCCAGCTTTCTTGTAGCCCCCCATAAGATACTGAAAGGCGACAGTAAGATCTTCTTGGAGCCTTCTCTTCCCCAGACTGAACAACCCCAACTCTCTCAGTCTGTCCTCATAAGAGAGGTGCTCCAGTCTGACAATTATCCTCACAGCCCTTCTCTGGACATGTTCCAGCTCATCTATGTCCTTCTTGTAATAGGGGTTCCAGAACTGGATGCAGTACTCCAGGTGAGGTCTCACAAGAGTGGAGTAGAGGGTGCTTGATGCAGCGTGGCCAGCAGGTCAAGGGAGGTGATACTCTGGCCACTGTTCCCAAAGATGGAAATAACAAATCTAAATCCCATCTACAAAAGATGGGATAATAAGTAGTAAAGTCTATAGAGAGTCTGGGATATTACAGTGTGGCTTCACAGCAAAAGGAGTAGAGTCTGCAGTAAAGAATGAGGCTGCCAAGTGTATGGTCTATATGGACTGCAGGGAAAGAGTCATCGTGGCTCTGTGTAGAGAAATAAGCTGCAATTGAGGGAGGGTAAGAGTCCACTGGAAATTGAGTGGAAAAACTATTTTTGGACTTCCAAAAAGCCCCCGAATAAAGAGCTACTTGAAAAAAAAGTATTATATGCCACAGGACTGGAGAATAGCTTCTTTCATAGGCTAATATCTGGTTAAAAGGAGAAGTAGGTCTGAATGGTTCCTTTTCAGGACACAGAAGAGGGGGGTGAAATTGCCATCGTGCTGAGCTCCAGAAGGACCTCACAGGATTGCATGAGTGGGCAGCAAGGTGTCAGATAAGCAACAATAAATGTTATGTGCCTAGGGAAAAGCAATCTAAACCGTGTCTCCATGCTGCTGTACTCACAACTGTCATTTAAAACTCAGGAAAGACATCCTGGATTTCTCGTTGGGAGTTCCCTGAAATCACTGGTTTTGTGTGCCACAACAGACAAAAAATGATAACAAAATGCTGGTCGTCTCGGGAAATGTTTTTGAAAACAAGACAGAAGGAGTAATTTTGTTGTTACACTGAATTCTGATACACTCACATATTGAGTAAACTGTTCAGTCCTGGTCTCTGCCTCTCAAGAAAGCCCCAGTGGAGGTAAGAGAAGGTCCAGATAAAAGCAAGTAAGATAATCAAGAGGATGGGGTAGCTGCCTTAAGAGGAGAGACCAAAAACAAACTAAAAACAGGGAGAGACTCTTCAGTCCAGAAAGAAACAAGATGGGGACGTGGAGGGTAAGGCTGAGGATTATAAATTCATGGCTGATAAAACAAAAGGGGAACTGTTTTTTTTAACAAAATTTTTAGATCAGAAAAAAGGCCAAATTGCTGCTTAATCCAGCAGACAGAATATGAGACTCGCTGCTGTATTAAGCAGTGGAGTCAGACAAAATTCAGGGGCAACTTTTACTCAAAATAGATAGAAGAAGGGATTGGCAGACATGACCCCTCCACCTTCTGTAATACCACAGCTGTGTGTGGAAGCACAGGGAGCAACAAGGAAGTAGACTGCAGAAAATGGTCAAGATTTTTCATCCCTCAACATGGCACTTTCCAACCCCTAATTCTAAACTCTGTGTTCTGGCTGGAGGTCTAACCAAATAAGTAATTTCTTATATCCTTGTGCAAGTACTGGGCAACAGCATGACATGCAGATTGTTTATTTAATTATTAACAAACACATTCTGCTGAGGTTTGATGACAACATTTCCCTTTTACCAGTTTGAATATAGCTGATTTTTAAAACAAGATTTCATCTGGGCACTGTAGTGACCCAATTACAATGATGAAAATATTATAAACACATGAGTAACAGGAGTATTCAATTGTTCTCTGTGGTTCTAAGAAGTCAATTTAACTCAGGAACAACTGACAAAATATGTATTAAGCCATCTATTAATCATTATTACTTGTGAGTACAATTTTTATAAATACCAAAACAAATGACCTATATTTCAGTTGCTTTGCATTGGTTTTATTCTTTGGATACTTAAGTTTGAGAAAACAATGGATTAGTTGACCCGCTCGAAAAGTTCAAGTACTTGAATTGGATTCTCTGTCATGGAAGCATTCTGTATATTTTCAGTGTCTTATTATTGGCTTTATCATTCTGGGGCTTGAATTTCGAAAAAAAAAGTTCCCTAACAGTTAATCCTACTTGCCTTAGGGGTTTTTGTTTGTTGGGGTTCTTTGTTTGTTTGTTTGTTTTGTTTTTCCTTAGAAGATGCATACATGGAAATTTAAGAAAATCCAGATGATCTTTCCCAAGTGGTCTAATGGATCCACACAAACCTGCTGCATGGCACTTTACTCATCACCTCTGTGGAGGTAATTTAGGTAACCAAGTCACTCTGTCCATTTCCAAGCAATGATTATGCATTTCCTCAAACAAACAATCCTGCTCAGGTTTTTTTGCTACCATGGGAGTCCAGACCTCAGGAGTACCTTGTACAGACCTTTCAGTGGCTATGCATGGTCTGCCTTTCAGTTAGGATGTGGCTCAGGTAGATCTTAGGCTGGAACCTATGACTGATTTTATTGTTGCATGCTACCACTAGCTCACATACACAGATGTGGGCTCCAATTCAAGCCTCCAGACTTAAATCTGAAAGAGAATTAAAATAAAATAAATCAGGTCAGATTTTACTCTGAAATCACAAGCACATCCACTTGCTTGTTCAATATGTTTAAAAACTTCCAAGCCACACTTCCATACGAATTAAGTTCCTGATGGTGCCTCCTATGAAAGCTCTTGCAAATAATTATATCTTACTGAAGCTTATACAGATTCCTTATGGCAATTTCATCAACTGCGGGCATGGGACTTTTCATTCTTCATTTGGATGTCAATTTTCTATGTGTGTCTGTCTCACTCTCCATCTAACTCATGTCTTGAGACAGACATGCTTCCAGATGGCACAGACTCGCCTGGGTCATGTGTCCAAATGTGACAGTGACAGCAACACTTACAGTGCCTCCACATTGACAGGAGCAGACGTTTGGCACAGTCCCACACCAGGAGAGGTGACACATCACATATCTCCTCAGCTCTGGGTATTATAAACGGAGATAGATGCAAAGACTCTACAGCCTTCTGATCTGTCTGAGGGTGACTGGGCCATCTGTGTTTGTCATCAAGGGCTAAAGAAATAGCTTCACGTGGAGGCCAGTGTGCAGGTGGAAGAAGAAAAAGACTGTGCAACTTTTTGCCCTACATTTCTCCTGGAGAATTTGCTTGTTTCCATGAGACTGTAACAAAGTGGCCAATAACAAACTACAAGGCAATTAAAAGGTGGTGATTGAGGAGAGAAGTACATTAATGTTTTAACTGTATTGTGCCTAGGGAGACATAGAAAATCTGATGTCAGTTTGGATGGAGAACAATCAGTTGTGCAACCTGCTAACCCTGCAAACTTTGCACAGGGCAGATGGTGCTAAGGATCCTGAAGCAGCTCTTCAAAGGCTATAAATTGGAATAACTGAGGTCACTGCTTGACTCCCACCAGGGATTCAGCCTACCGTGTGCTGGCCTGCACCCATGTTCCCTGAAGAGATTGAGAAGGCAATCATGCTGGAACTCATCTTACACAGCAACTCCAAGGACTAGCAAAAAACATTGCTTGCTTGGACAAGAGAGGATTGAAAGTAAAGGTCAAACAGAAGCATACCAGGAAACATATGGCAATTCTTCAAAGAAAGCATTTTCTTATTCATCTTCTCCTGCAATTGCAGCACTTAGGAGTATGGAGTGTGTATCCTGGCTCTCCATCAAGATTTATTCCCAAAGTATTTTGCTATTTTCACACTAAAAGCATCTCCAGGGACTGTTTTAACATAATCCTCCTCAGGCTGTGCTGCAGGGCAGTCCACTCTCACTTGCATTTGTCTTCACTGGGACATCCAGAGTATATCTCCCTGCCTAAGGAAAGTGGGGCATGGGGTGGAGGGAAGGGGTTTTACTCAGACACAGGATCAGGAAGTGATCAAAATGCACAATCTGAGCTAGGACTGCAGTACAGGCTTAGAAGAAACATCCCTCAGGCAAAAAAAAAGTGTATCCTTCCCCTGAGTGATGTCTGTTTTCAGATGTGTCCCATTGGTACAAGCAAATTAAAAGGCCTGGAGCTCTTCTCTGGCCCTACCTCTGACAGAGATGACAGTCTGATACCATGCTCCTCACTCTTCACCATAAACCAGAGCGGATTCATCCCAACTGTCTTTCAGGAAAGGTTTCCAGCTTGTTTTAACTCCTAAATTACATCTGGGTTGATTAGTTGGTTGTGTCCTTTTTGTTTGTTTTGTTGTTTTTTTTTTTGCTGGTTTGTTTTTAAGAGGCAGCTATTAAACTCAGACTAAATCAATGCCAGGAAGCATCTTGATAGTTAAAAGGTGTGGAGGAACATGGATCATTGCGTCATCCTGTGCTCTGGCCCTGTTTACTTAGCTAGTGTCAGTACAGATATTGAGTCTAGTTACACCCCATTTATCATACTATAATATCTGTTCAGGGGAGTTTACCAAGTGTGGATTTTACCCTGCCTTGCAATTCACACCATCTGGTATGATACCCATCCCTGCATCAGATGGACACTGTCTTGACAGCAGTTTTGAAAACCTTCTGTTTCTCCCTGTTGAAAGGGAACAACTTCCATCTCTCCTCTTAGACCTTGGGATAGAGGCCTGTCAATAGAAACGTTAGTATTTATATTTGATAATAAATTTAATAAAAACTTTAGAAGAGGATGTTCAGGAAGGCCACAGTTAAGTAATTAAGCTGTCCTGTTTTGAGTGAGAACAGAACTACTTCTGTCCAGTGATTTTACTTTTCATCTCAGTTCTTGTAACTCACTGCACTGTCTGTAGCCAGCAGCCTGTTTTCCCAGGCAGTGTCTGCTGCCAGCAGTGGTAACACCCCATGGTCAGAGTTACTACCAAGGGCTGGTGTGCAGACCAAGGCCACTGCTGGACCTTGTGCACCACACTGGGGGTGCAGGGAAGTGAAAGGCTGCACCTGCAGGGAGGAGCGGACAGGGCAGGTGACCCCAAACTGACCAATGAGGTATTCCAACTCATATACATCATATTAAATATAAAGCAGAGGGATCTGGAGGGTCTGTGGCGCTTCTCCCCTCTTGGGCCTCTTTGCCACCTCTGCTTGGCTTGGCTCAGGTCCTCTTTTGGTTCCTCCCTCGGACCATCCAAGGAGGAGTCTGTCCATTCTGCCTTTGATCCCAATCAGTGTGTTCCTGAATCTGGTACCAGAATCCAGCTCCTGTCTGCTGCTGGGCCCTGTCTGGGACTCCCCTGGTGCCTGCTCCACAGCACCAGTGGTGACAGTGATGTCATTACCATCAGGGGGTGGGGGGTGAGTTCGATACTGATTTTGTATGCGTTTTTATATGCTCTATTTTTTTAATTACTATTTTCCTTGTCATTAAAGCTGTTCTAGTTCCCTTTTCTAATGGCTGAGTTTCTCTCCTTTATTCCCTTTCTCTTCCCCTTTGGGGAGGGAGGGGGGTTAACAGAGAGCATCTGTTGTAGGTCTAAGGGGCTGCTGCCCTGACCCTAAACCCTGACAGATTTATATGGATGAATGGTTTCCTCCATGAAGCAATGTAAGAATATGAGGATGAGTGACAGTCAGGGCCAACTAATAAGTGTCCTGGTGCTTCAGTGTATTATAACATACTGCAGATGAAAACTTCTGGTTCAGAAATGCTGAAACATTTCACTTGGATACTTTCAACATGATTGAATCTTCTGGGCTTTTTGATTTCAAATTATACTGGTCCTTTAAATGTTACTGTGAAGAAAAAGATGGTGAGGTTAAGTAGAGGGCTCAAAAAGCCCTGCTGTGAAAGAGAAATTATGGATGAAATAAAGCATTTTAGACTGACACAATCTTTTTTTCCCCCATTTGGCCAAGTTTGCTGCTCTCCATTTTGGTTTGCTTTCACCTGTACCTATCGCTCTCCAGTTTTTCCTCTCCTTTCAAACTATTTTTTTTTTGTTGTTTCCTTTGGTTGTCTTTGTGCTCTGTAAATGCTTTTCACCTCCAGATCTTTTCTTCACTGTTATTTTCTCATTCTTTTCTATTCCCTTATTTTCCCACAGCAACATTTCTTCTTCTTTGTCTCTGCACAACCCACCCAGTTCATTGTCTCTCCTAAGCAGGACAGATCCCTTTGCCAGCCTGAAGAAAAACAGATCTGCAACTTTCAGGCACTTGTGCTGAGACTCTGACCCATGAGCTCTGGTAGAAATTCCTGAGGATTGAGCATGGGCTGACAATGATCAGACTCTGAGCAACCTGATTTAGTTGAGGTTGTCCCTGCTGGTTGCAGGGGGGTTGGACCAGATGACCTTTAGAGGTGCCTTCTACCCCAAGGCGTTCTATGATTCTGTGACGTGAGGAGAGCTGACATGGACAGGAAAGAGGCAACTTATCACAAAGAGATGTGAACTGGCATCTTCTCTGGAACTTTCCCATACAGGTGGCAAATCCAAATGCTCCCCTATTCAGTACAGTCTGCCGGAAATTACTTTCTGTTTGATTTCCTGGCTCAGCCACTGGTATAAATGCTTTTCGGCCTGTTTTAGGCAGGTGCTGTTATTTTCCAATGCAATTATTACAGCATGGGAGGATGCGTGCTGCCAGGCTGTCCAACAGCAGTTTTTAGGAGGCCTTATGAAAGTTGGTGTCATCATCTCCATCTGCTGGCCAGACAAACTTTATCCAGTTTGGGTGAAATCTGTGATCCCTAAAAGCAGTGACCATTGAGATGTTACTTTCCTTTTCAGAAGTTATGTCTCTTTGTTCTCCTTCGAGGTGCAATCTCAGCTTTTGCAGAGTGGAACATCAGCCAAGCATTCTTGTGCCAGCTCCTTAGTCAGAAAATTAACAAGATTAAAATTATTCAGGAAATACCCTGAATTGTGTGATCTAAAAACACAAGGAAAGCAATTATTTTGTTAGCAATAGGCAAGGTTTTTAGATAAGTATTTTTTCAATAGCAGCATAATGCCTGTGATGGCCCATGACTGTGTTGATGAGCTGTAAGAATTCTGCATGATTTGAAGCACCCTCAGGCCCACAGAGAAAGGTGTTAGAGACTTTGGGGTGTTAAAGAGAGTGAGGAAAAGCTGAACTGTTTGGTTTTTTGTTTTTTTTTTTTTTTCATTTTATAATTTCTGGTAGCAGCAAGCTCTTTGCAGGTTGTTGAGGGAGTTAGTGTCCTGGGAAGGTCATCAATGACAAGCAGTCATTTGGTGATCATGTTTGTGTCCAACAGCCATGTGAATAGGTAAGGGAAAAAGTTAAAAATCCATCTTCTGTGTTTCCCTTTGTGCAGAAGACAAAACTTTTTTTTTTTTTTTTTGTCCAGCTATTTGAATGGCTGGTTGAAGATGAAAATCACAGCAAGTGCCAATTCCTCCTCTCTGTGATGAGTTTGCCAGAGCTCTGTAAGTCTCACTGGATAAATACCAGTCTCAGTAATTTCATTCCACAGCAGATTACTTACCCACTTTGTTGGTTAACAACGAAGTAGGGTGGAAGTCACACATTGCAACCAAAGACCTTGTGCACAAAGAAATGGTGCAAAACTTCCTCCCTGCTGCTGCCTTCTGAATCAGTAACAACCTGATGTTTTCTAGCTTCTTGTCACACAACCCTTGGAAGCGCAACTCTGGACAGTGTAAAAAAGTCTTGATAGTTCAGATTAAAACCCAGTCTAGACAAACTCATGCATGCTAACAAATTTAACTGGCTAAATCAGTTATTTTATTATCATGGCTTAGCTGTGCCCTCAATAAAAACACTTGGGCTCTGTGTCCCACTCCCCCCCGCAGTCAGAAACCAGTAGTTGTCTCCTCCTGTGACATGATTATAGAGCAGGTGTTGATGTGTGAAAGTGGAGCATGTTAAATAGATTGGTTAGAAATGGCCTGCTGATTCATTGATGAAGGAACATTTTGTGGGTTTTGATTAAATAGATCATGGGAAACAGGGGGAAAAAAAAGAAAAAAGAGATAAATCTTCCACTATAGCTGAAACTTCCTCTCGGACCTTTCCAGCAGATAACATTTTCATTGTTCATTTCCAAATTACTTTTGTTCTTATTTTTTTCCTCCCTCTGACTGTATATTATTTTAAATCATATAGAATGAAATGAAAAAGTAAAAATCAGAGGTACACATTTCTACTTTAATTAAATTAAAATGTTTCAATTAACCCAAGCTTTTGGCTTCAAAAGATTGTAGGATGTCTTGCCACTACCTGGTTCCAAAATGGACCAGAGCCTTGTCCACCCTCATATTGAATGTTTACATTCCAGGTAGTTAGAAACCTATTTTAATGTGGGACATGTACCCCTAGCAAAGTGATCATGACACCCTTCCAGTATTCCTCTAAATTCTCAAATGGAAGTGGCAGTTTTTAGTTCTCTCATACCAAAAGGTCCAATTCTGTTTTATTCTAATATTGATGTAGGATGACAAACTTCTGAAATAGACTTTTATACAATTTTTGAAATGTTTTCTATTCCGATATTGTGAAGATGCTCTTATACAGAACACCAAAAACATAATCAGCAAAATCTGGAAGTACAGGTACCAATTAATGTCTTACTAGATGTCTTGGATATATAATTACCAAACATATGAAGTACTTCCTCTCTGGTTGTACCATCCTATGCAATTTCCCACCTGACACATGTTTTGCTCAGCCCTGTCCACTTTAAAGAGCAGGTGATTACTCTGAGGACTTTACCCTAAAACTTCAGTGTTGCTCTGGCACCCATAGGGACTTAGACTTTTGAGTAATCTACAGGAATTTGACTTAATTACTTTCTTCTCCCTTGGAAAATATCCCCCATGGGAATGAAGTGATGAGAAGGGTACAGCACCATGCTGCAACATCCAAGCTAGCTTTAAAAACAGTTATAGGGTAAACTTAATTATATATACATGCTCTGCACTGTTTCTGGTCTTGCCAAAGGTAGAAACAGCTGCTGATGTCCAACCCATTTTTTCCAAGGTCAGACAACAGTGCCTTTGCTTTATCAGAGATAATAACATTGATGTGTTTAGTATCATGCCAGGGTTTAGCATGATGACTCATCACCTTCACCTCTCGGTAGGCTGACAGGAACACAAAGAAGCTCCATAAAGCATCAGGCTTGATGTGACCTCCTCCTTAGACGTTAGCTCCTTGCACATAGGTCAGTACCTCATGCATTTCTGGCTTCTGTCTGCTCTGCAGTCTACATCTACATCACACACAGCTCAGTGACCTGGTCTGCGAGCCACTGTGTGCTGAACGTAGTGGTGATCTGCAAGGTAGTATCTGTGTCAACAAAGCATGAAACTATTGAATTATCTCAGATTTGTTCCTGTCATTGTCCTACCCATCAGCCACTATCTCACATCATCCTTGCTTCAGCTCTACCTCCTTTTCATAGTGTATGCATTTGTAATTTTACAGAGGGGACAAGGCACTTTCATTGTAGAGCCTTGCACAGAGAAGATCAGAGAAAGTCAGCTAGTTCTGTGACTTCCCTTAGTGAACCACAGGGTACTTCATACCCAGAGTACAACTTCACTGAACGCAAACTGTCCCCTGCACATCTCGCAGCACTCACAGCATAACAAAACTATTTCCACCTTTTTATGAAGTAGACTCTTGTGAAGTTGTGAAAAACCAAACTCCCGTAGCTTGCGATTCCCTATCGCTTTGTGAATACATTACCATGATGTGAGTCACAGCAGCCTCAGCTCTCACTACACTGAGAGTGGCATCATGTTCGGCTCCATGTTCCCTTCTGCTTTCAATGTCAGCGCTGTCACTTTCAACTTGTACTGATAAGTCGAAGAGCAACCAGGTTTGACAGTCCAATCACAGAATTTCTGTCTAGAAAAGCAACCAGCTTGGTTGGGACACCAGTGGGGTTCCCAGCACAGAAACACACACTATCTGCATATACCTGGGGCTACAAATGCACACGTGGATGGGTCCCTCACCACAGTCTGTAAGCCCCTGAAAGCTTCACTGAGTCCCACTTAGCTTTAGACACTTAATTGAGTCATTGAATATATATAAAGCCTATTCAAGTAAAGGAAAGACAGCAAATTAAAGATCAAGGTCACCTCTAGAGATGTTTTCCTGCTTCCCTTTACCTGCAAACATAGCCTGGGTAACCAGAATCCTAATTTAATTAATCACTAATAGATAATTGTTAATTTAAGCACCTAAGAGGTGGTGAACCTAGGCCTGAAGCGCAGATGAGAATTTGCTGGCTAATTCCTATTCACTAAAACCTCACTTTCTAAAATAGGAGTTCTTTAAAATCACATCCACAGAAGACAAGCTGAGCTAAATCTAAATATACTTTCCCCTTTCCAGAGAGCCAGTGAAAGACAAATTCACTTGCCCGTGGTTATGCCCTTGGCAAAGGTGAGAATCAAACCCAGCTCTCTTGCATTCTCTCACTTAACAGCATGAAAGGACCCAAGGCCTGAAGATTTCTGTCAAGCTCAACTTTTCTGAAGGTACAAAAGGAAACAAAAGGAGTTCCAGCTCCAGAGTTTAAGCTTTGTGACAGATATGGGGATAATAATATTAATTAAAATACTATTACAGTGCTTAGTGGGAATTATTTGGCTGATATAATTAGGAAAGACAACATGTCATTATGCCATCTCTATGATGCACAAACAGTAACAGCATCTACTGTAAATTACTATGGCAATAGCAATTAGCTATAGTTCTAATCTAACTTATTGTAATGAGCCATGAAAGGAAACACAGGGCTCAATAAGAGACAGCAGCTGTTGAATCCTGGATAGATCCCATCCGTGGTCTTGGTGTAATAAGGTAGTGGAGGCTGAAGGTTTACAGGGTGACAAAGCTGACATGGGAATTTAACCTCATTTGTGAATAAGGACCCCCGAAGAGCATGAGACAGTCTTCCAGGATATAGAAGCATTGTATTCAGATTCTTTCCACTGTTTTCAGTATGTTAACATCCCTGGAACTTGAATCCAATACCTGTTTTGTGTGGACAAAGTCCCTCTGTCCTCATATGCTAGGATTATCTTGTGGACTTACCTTCACCTCACCTGCTCCAGCTCTGGAAATCAATATTGTGGTCCATTAGACAGTGTTGTTTATTCATATTTCTTAGATATTAACTTTTCAGGTGTATGAAATAGACTTGCCCTTGACAGTGCGTCTTGTGTCCAGAGCACAAATAGCTCCAGGTGTGGACTGTGCTGATGCAAATTCTCTCTACATCCCCTCTCCACCTGGGAGACTTGTTCCTTCTCTCAAATGCTCCTCGTGGTCTTCTCTTCCCCACTCTTTTCCAACACTCACCAGCTTTCTTCCTGTGCCCCTTCCTGGAGCCAAAACATAGTCTCTCAGGTGCTCTTTGGAGCTTGATTTTGAGCTCATGGAGGGTCTGACACTCTCTTGACTTCCTCAGCAAAGATCACTATCCAGCCGTCCAGTGCAGAGTATGATGGCACCAGGCTACATGGCTGCAGGCAATTACAGCTCCCTGAATTCCCTTGTTTCCCGTATCCCAAAGGGATTCCACTTGCAAGAGTCAGAAATGCTAAGATAAGTCGCTTCACTTGGCCAATGACCCACTGCAGGGCTTTGTTTTTTATCTTACTATATTTTCAAAGTGCCTAGAGGTGGAAAAGAGAATAATTAGAGCTATGTGAGGTTTCTCAGCTAAACAGGCTTTTCCACAAAGGGCAGTTCTCCTCTGCAATATCTTTCTTTTGTCTTATTCTGCTCACAATAAATTACAGACCAATTATTGCTAGCTGGTGTATATATCAATGGGAAATGAAATGTGTATCTCTTTGCCAGAGCAATAAGAAGAAAAAAAGGAGCCAAATGTACAGTTATCTCCTTTTAGCTCCTTTTCACAGGTAGCTGAATGCATTTCACTAATTTAATCTAGTCCTAAGTACTGACTGTATTTTATAGAGATGTATTTTATTGATGGTATTATTGATATTGAGAGATATATAGTGAGCTTTTCAGTGGAATGAGACCCACATCCACCACATTGCATTTTTACTGCAAAATTGAAATTTGCAATATAAAGAAACATTGATTTAAGGATCGTTATATAAATACGCATATATGTTCAGTAATGTATCTGAAAACATATTCAATAATATGTTGATATATAGGGATATAGCTAGAGACAAGTGGTATCTTTCTGTTTTGACAGTTGCTGGAGTGTGCCAGAATAACTGATAGAAAATTTACAGAGAGATCTTAGTTATTATCTAGAGGAGACATTTCTAGTCTCTCGATAGGGAGAAGGAGGGCAGTGAGCTGGTAATAGAGAAAACCCCTGGCTCCCTGCTGGGGAAATGCTGTTTGGTCAACAGTGTGTTGCATCGGACGCTTTGAGAAAATATCACCTTAGGCACTAAAGGTATTAGACGGCTTTGAAGAAATTTAGTCCTATCTGAATACTGTAAAAAATTTAGATCTGACTCTTAAAAGGCAGCAGTAGCTTGGGTGAATAGTTACCTCCTTATTTTTGCATATACTGGACTTACACATACAATTTTAAAAGTTAAGCCTCATTTGAGTTAATTTTCTTGGCCCATTTTTTAGCCAGTGGAAGAAAACTGACGTCTCCAGCAGATAAGTTCCTCCTTTCTGTTTCAGACATTGTTTCATCTCCAGTGCATTAGATATTTGCCTTAGGGAAAGAGTCACCTCCTAAAGATAATTATCTCTTGCAATTGATTAATAGGGACAAATCATAGACTCACAAACTCATAGAATCATATAATGATTTGGGTTGGAATGGACCCTAAGGATCATCTAGTCCCAACCTCCCTGCCATGGGCAGGGAGACCTCCCACTAGTAGACCAGATTGCTCAAAGCCCCATCCAACCTGGTCTTGAACACGTCTAATGATGGAGCATCCACAACTTCCTTGTACAACCTGTGCCAGTGTATCCATGCCTCCAAAAACAGATGATGATTTAGACCATATATCTAACATCTGGGTGCCTTACAGCTGTGCAAGATGAATCTCACTTGTTGAGATCCAGGATCTGTAACACAAGATGTAAAAGCTTACTTCCAAAACCAGACAAGTTTTCAGAAGAAACAAAATCAAGGTCAAAAACATTTTAGGTTCCTAGCTCCATGGCAGAGTAATGGAAATTAGGCTTTTAATCACTTCCCATGATCTGTGTCATGCAGGATGTCCCAGTGTAGGCTGGTGAGATAGAGAGAGGAAATCCAAATGAAATGAGTGTTGGTGATATATATGCTAGGCTATGTGCTCTGGAGAAGCTCAGTCTGGTTGTGGAACAAGCTGGACAGTATTTGGGAAATCTTCACTAATAGTGGGCTGTCTGTAGGAAGAAGTTGTGTGGGGAGAGACAGCTATGCTATCAATGCTGGTTGAAGGAGTTAACTCCTGGAGGTACTTTCTCCCAGGAGAAACCAGGCATCTATTTATACAGGTCCATAGCACTAAATTGCAGTTGGTTGAATCAAAGGCTTTCCAGACTCTGAAATTTTGCAGTTTGAAAGTGATTTCCATTTCACAATTAAGAGGGAATACAGGGTGGGCAGGAGCAAGTGAAGATTAAATATTTTATGAAATAAAATCCAGGGTTAAAAATCAGTCTAACAAAAAGAAATTGGTTGAATAAAAATTGTTTCTTTATTTTACCTCTTAAATATACTGCAAATAACCACTGATTTCTCTTGGAGGGGAAAGAAAAAAAAAAAAAAAGTGATACCAAAATCCAGTAGCACTAGCTCAGAAAAACCCAACTTGTTGGCAGTATTATCAAAACACTGTCTTTAAAGGAGGAGGAGAACTGCTTCTGAGCAGACATTTTCAGAAGAACTGGCACCTTTTTGTGAGTTATGACAGGATGAAATAAAAATTATTTCATCAAAACTTTCCTGAGCAGATGTGGGGGATCAGCTGTGGCAAATGAAGGGGATCATAGTATATATTGTTGTCTTCTGGCTAGGGAGAAAATAACTGTAAGCAATTCCTTTTTTTTTATTTTTTTTTTATTCACAGAATATGCCCAGGGATTACTGGCAGCTATCCTTTTGTTACTCAACCCAACTGCTCTTCCCAATACAGTTACTGTCTCCATCCCTTCTCTACCTGGGGGACTGTTCATCATCCAGATTGTCCTGTCAGCACCCTATTCACCCTTCTTCTTTCTCAACAGCCACAACGTTTCATCCTGTGTCCTGGCTGGAGCCAAGCCATAGTCTTTGGAGCTTGATTCTGAGTTCCCTGAGGAACGGACACCCTCCTGGCTTCCCCAGCAGAGATGAGGCTGATGTTTCAATCAGTGCCACTGCTTTTGATAAGACTGAGAGCTCATTTCTTACACGACACAGCCATCAGCTGGCTGGATTTAAAATGACAGCAGGGCTCATAATTCAGTCCCAGGTGTCCCAGCTTCACCAGTTCGGATTTTTATCTGGTGAGCAGGACATCACCTGAAGGAGTTGCATCTTGTGTACTCATACAGTGATGCTCTGCTCAGCAAAGGAGAAGCTATTACAAAAACTGGTTTTGCAGATTTCATGCACACAGAGTTAATGAGAAAGCTGTTTACTTGCTGTGCAATTTGTTTCCAATCCAGCACTGGTAAGACTGGAAAGACAAACATTTTGCCTGACAAAGAAACATAAAAACTGCTATTCCCCATACTCCTCATATTTGAGCCAACTCATCGGGACTTCCCAAGCAACCCCTTCCAGCAGACCACAGCACTTAATGGGGGACATGGTAGCCTGCATCACAGGAACCAAGAATTTGGATAGACCCTCCAGTCCTGCTTCAGCATGGACTTAGAGTTTAAAGTTGCCCGGGAATAACACAGAGCTCCTCTAAGTGATTCTTACCCCAAACTACCTGCATTTTGCTTCATCTGAGGGGGTCTGGTTACAGCAGCATTTTTCCATGTCCCCAGAACAGTTGGCTTCTAGACTAGAGCTTTTCTGTGGGCATCTGGATGTCCTCTTTAATATCATCTGAATGACATTTATAAGATGATCTCAAAGAAGCAGAAGAAAGATATTGCAAGTACCACATTGTCATATAGCGCTTTTAGGGGACAATGCAAACATGGGAAGGGTTTACTCTCCATGAGTAAAGTGATGCCTCCTGAGCACTCTTCCAAAATTACATAGAATTACACAGAATTATTAGAGGCTGGAACAGACCTTTGAGATCATCAAGTCCAGCCTAAGACCTGACACCACACCACCTAGCACGTCTTATCCACTCTTTGCAAATACTCCAGAGCACCTTGTTTTTCTCAGTGGACCAACACCCCATGTGTTTTGACTTCACTATCTCTACAGAATGTGCATGGGAAGTGCCTTGGTAAGGCATCATAGTATGTGGGAAGCCAAGGGGTTTTATGTTAGAAGATGAGGCCTCACATATATAGGGTGATAGAAGAGGGAAGGCCTTAGAGAATCTGATGAAGAGAAACATCTCTGCTCAGTGTTATCTCCTATGAGTTCTGACAACAGAACATTTATTTGGGACCTGGTTCTTAAAAACCTACACTGAAATCCAGTAGTATGATTAGCGTGCAGAATAAGCTTACAATTCATTGACATCTAAAGGTGTCCTACAGCTACTCACAGGACTAAGTTAACTGCTTGGTCAAGCACTTTCCAAGCGGCCCAACCTTTGTCTCAGCTCAGAGCATTTCCAGAAGCAAATTCTGTCACGTCTATCTCAAAATGTTATGAGGCAATGCAAAAAGCACTTGCTTACTAGTTTTGCCATAGCTTCTTCACAGGTAGGCACCTGTATTCACTCAGGGTGCCAAAAGAGTTTATCTTCCTGCATTTACCATAATCTGGGAAGGGGAAGATAGAGAAGGATTGTGTTAAGTAAATACCTTCACCTGAGACAGGCTGAGAAGGAAAGATTCAACCAAAAATCTCAGAAGAAGGGAATAATGAGGGGCCATTTTCAATTTTCTAGTTAAAGTACAATGCTTTGAGACTTTTAGCTCCTTGGCTGCTCAGCAGCATGTGCTAAAGCCCTCTCTGGTGACTGATCCATTGTTTACCTGAAGGAGGAACCAGGCAGCCCATTGGTAAGTCTGGGATTGCTCTGGGTTCTCCTCCCTAATTCTTTTCTCTCAAATCCTTTACATGTCTATATCAAATAATCTTTTTAGTTTGTGTCATCATCTTTTTGCCCTGTGTTCTTGCTCCTTCCCTCCTGCTTCAGAATAGCCAATCTCATCTACTTTCTAAGCTTTCTATCTTACTTGCCTCACAGTTTTGCCTCTTTTTCCATGCCTAGTGCCTGGACTGTAATAAAATTTTATGTGATTATTTACTTGTGAGACTCACATAGCTTGGAGTGGGAATCATATTTTAGCAACTGCTCTTTTCCTGACACTTGAATTTGCAAACATAGTCCATCCATATTTTCCTCTACTAAACTGGCCTGTTATAAGTTAGCATGTGTGTGCACTATTGTGTAATCACACATATAAAATTGGGGTTGTTTAGCTTGGAGAAAAGAAAGCTCAGGAGAGACCATATCACACTCTACAAGTTCATGAAAGGAGAAGGTGGAGGTCGGTCTCTCCTTCCAAGTAACAATAGGACAAGAGCAAATGGCCTCAAGTTGCACCAGGGGATGTTTAAGTTGGACATTAGGAAACATTTTAACTGAAAGGGTTGTCACACCCTGAAACAGGCTGCCCAGGGAAGTGATGGAGGCACAATACATGGAGGGATTTAAAAACATATATATGTGGAGCTTAGGGACATGGTTTAGTGGTGGTATTGGCAGTGTAAGGTTAATGGTTGGACCTGATCATCTTGAAGGTCTTTTACAACCAGAATGGTTCTGTTATATTTCTGCTGCCAGTGAACAGGATCCAAAGGGGATGTAAGAATTACAAACACCTCTAGCTCCAGGGACTTTGTCACCATCTTTAGCTATTTTGTGAGCTGAGAACAGAGTTAGGGGATGATGTTTAATCTTGAAAAGCCTTTGCAAATAGTAACAGCTTGTAAAGCACAAAACAAAGGAATGTTATCATTTGATTGTATACCATCATTTAATCTCAGACCACAATATGGAATTTTCTTTTTTCCCCTTCATTTCCAGGACTTTCCCCTCAGCTGAGATAGCTGCTTCTTTGAACAGGTCCAGCATCTGAATGCATCAGAGTCCAGATTTTCAATAGATTTCATGTCTGTTCAGACACCACATCATTCAGAGGTTTTTCCTTCCCTCCTTTTTTTCTTCCTTCCCATTCAAGCCCTACATGTTCAACTCACTAGAGACTTTTGAACTCTCAAGGTGCTATCGAGCTAGTTGGATTTCTATCCATACAATGTCATTTCTTACCACTCTGTATTCAAGCCTTACATTACTCAAAATGAAAAAGATCTTCAATACTCACAGTCAAGGTTAGTTCCTGGAAAAAAAAACATCTATGCCCCCATGCAAGTTACACCTGTATGTGTGATTTCTATATGTCATCCTTTCCAATTTTGCATGAAGAATTTTATTGTTTAATAGAGCAAATACGTACACAGAATAAAAAAGAATATATATAATATCAATATAAATTTATGCAGACCAAAGTATTGGCCTAAATTAAATGACAATGCTTCCCATTCTGAATTCATTCGGCTTAGACAAACAAAATACCAATATATGAAGAAAAAACTTGTAAGATTGATAAAGACGGCAGAATGATGGCTTTAAAGTGGATTTTCCTACTTTAAATGCATAGGTTACATTTTCTTTATGCAGTCTTTAAATAATTCATTAGTCCCCAAGACAGTTTTATTAAGTCTGTGAGTATTGCTATAGAATCCCAAGTAGCTATAACTTCTCTGAAGCTTATGGGACCAGGCAGTTGGAATGCTAAAGCATACTTAAAATGAAATAGTCATATATTTGTGCTGGGAGATTGTATTTTCTCAAACTATACCTGCTTTTTATTCTCTGAGATCCTAAATACCAGATCATGAGCAATCTATAGAGCTGATCAGCAGAGATTAATCAACATTCAGCAATTTTTATCACGTCTTTCCTACCCAGCTGAGCAGCAGGTGTCACCCACAAGGAAAGCATGGGTTGGTTCTGGCAAGCCATCAAGCTTTTAAGTTTTAATTTTCGTTTTTTCAACTAGGAAAATAAGGCAGGAGACCCAGCAGCAGTAGTCTTCTAGTTGAATCCTGGTTGTTTAAACTCAGAGCTGTTTCTGAATGAAAGCATAGTGAGTTGCTTGCAACAGAATGGGAATTGCAGTTTAGACTCAGGACTGATGTGCTCTTCCAACAATTGCATCACTGTGGCATGCAATGCAACTTTCATTTATTTTTCCATCACTGGATATTCTGTACTTTTAATTTCTAAAATTCCCTCAGGCAGAAAGAGACTTTGTGTATACCCTGTACAGCAACCAGAATGAGAGGACATTTTGCGTTCATGGAGCTTCTACAACAGCTAGATGCACAGTCCAGTTTTGCACCTAGAATACAATCAGATCCCAACACTGAAATCGTTTTAGTCTTTCTTTGGGACACCAGTAATATGAAGGGAACAATTAATACGATGACATACTGACAAGTAAAACCACACCCACACTAGACTCCTGAAATGCATTATTACACCAGTAATTCCAAAGTTCTGAAGTCTTGCCATGAGCCATATCTCCTCTGTAATAACTTGACTATTATTGGTAAATTGTTAAGAATTATTATTAATTCTTAGCTGGAACTCTGATGAAATACAAATAGTAACTTCTTATCTGATCATGTTTCTTGGGAAATTCATTTGCTTGTTTCTTAGAGATGGTTTGTTAGTCGTGTTGAAGCATGATTTTCAGCCTGTTGAGTTGTTCCATTTTCCAGTGGTTTGCTCGGTTGACAGGGGTTTTCAAGCATTGCAGATCGCCATGATGAAATACTATGTAAAAATTCTTAAGGCAGCATTGATAGAATTGGTGAATTGAGAGTTAGCCAACCATCTCATGCTAAAATTAATATCCTTCTCAATGTAGTTGAGTTCATTTGCCTAGATGTGGCTTCATTACTTTGGACACAGTACACTGCATCCAGCTTCTTTGTTATGGAGGGTTTTTTTGTTCTATTGTCATTCATTCTAGGAAAAGGAAACAACATGCTCTGATTTGGGAGCCCAAACCTGTAAGATCGGAAATCTTTGTCTAGCCAGAGTGATAATTGTTGTCCTTGCTGTTAGATCAATGGACACTTAAGCAATACATAAAATTCTGCCCTATTATTTGTTCATTTGCCTTCAGAGGTAGCCTTGTGTAGTTTTGCAAAGGAAAAAAAAAATCCAGCAGAGTAAGTAAAAAAGTCACATTTCCATAAATGCACTTATGAAATCCATTTCCTGGGCACATTTCTGTTGAAAAAAGATACTATAATTCATGCAAACTTCTCCTTCCTACCTGCCTTCCTGTCACCAGTTCGTACTTCATTGTATCTCTCCAGGCGTTAGGGAATTGGACTTTATTCTCCTTACTAGTTCCAGACAAATAGGAACAGTAGATGCTGAGTCCAGATGCAAGAAAATCTGTGGTGCAGCAATAAAAGCAAACAAATATAAAGCAGACCAAAAACTGTGGGTAAGTCTCCCAAGGGCCTGATCCCATCTTGACCCTTCTACTGGGATGAAAAAGGGTAATTGCCACCTTTGGTGATAAGTAGATTAAACCTGTGTTTAATATTAGAGGTAATCTTTTAAATTTCTTCTAAACTTTTTCACATCAAAATGACAGTTTATTTACACAGAAAAAAAATTGCTACTCTTTTTCCCTTGAAAAGAAATGGGAAGCAAAATTAGTAGATTTTTTCCAAATTGCCTGCAATTTATTTTTGGTGTATTTTTTCTATTACTTGTGAAGAATCATTGGTGTTTGGGGGAAAAAAAAAAAAAAAAAAGGGTTTTCATCTTGTTTTATTCCTCTAAAAATACAGTACATTTTCTATCTGTTATAAAAGTTGGTGTGTTAAAGAGTGTTGCACCAGTCTTGACATGAGGTACTGATGATCTTGAATTATGAAATAAAGACTTTATTACGCAGAGATGGACACTTCCTCAGTCTCCTCAATCAAGGGGAAAGTGATTTTTTTTTTTGCCTGGTTGGAGGCAGCACCATTGTCACATTACCCATCTCCACTGGTTTCTCCATTTTTCTAGGGCAAACCATGCAAAATACCTTTTATGTATGTTGTAATATGATTTATGTATGTTGTAATATGATGTAATAATCTGACCTAGCAAGGCCATCTCTGGAGTATTGTGTCCAGTTCTGGCCTCCCCAAATCAAGAGAGAGAAGGAACTACAGGAGGCAACTACCAGCAGAGGCTCTGAAGATGCTGAGGGGACTGGAACACCTCTGCATTGAGGAAAGGCTCAGAGCTCTGGGACTGTTTAGCCTGGAGAAGACTGAGAGGAGATCTGATCAGTGGTGATCAATAGCTAAAGGACAGAGGGCAAGAGGATGGGGCCAGGATCTTTTCAGTGGTGCTCAGTAAGAGGACAAGAGGCAGTCAGCTCAAACTAGAACACAGGAAATTCCATTTGAACATGAAGAGAAAAATTTTTCCTGTGAGGGTGATGAAAGTCTGGACTGGGCTTCCCAGAGAGGGTGTGGAGTCTCCTTCTCTAAAGAGATTCCAAACCCACCTGAACAATGCCATCCTGGGTACCCTGCTCTGAATGCCTCTTCTTTGGCAGGGTGGTTGGACAAGGTGATCTCCGAAGGTCGCTTTCAATCCCTTCTGTGATTCTGTGAAGTGGGAATATACTTTTTCAACATTGGTTCAGAGTTCATTTTACATACAACCTTAAGAGGAAAAAATAAGCCTATTTGTATTGAGGTTGCAGTATGTATCAGAGGGGATCAGAGAAAGTATAGTGGGTATTTGCCCCATACCTGTACACTTGTGCTTTCCCCAACAACCAATTCCTGTCTCCATTCCCAGTCTGTTCCCTATGAGGCCAAGCACCCACCTCATCCAATACTGATTTCACAGGAGGGATGAGAGGTACTGGGAAGGTAATGGGCCCCTCAGTTTTACAAAAGAAGATATAACAAACATCTGAAAGTCAAATCAAGATAGAGCTTCTCTATTTCTTTTTTTTTATAAAAGCAGAATGTCAAAGAATAAGAAGTTGAAGAGTTTACTTATAGTGCCCATTGATTCTCTATCCCTGGAAATCATTTATTCAAGTCTGAAAATTTACAATGAGTTAAATTGTAGTTCAGAACTGAAAGAAAGGAAATAGCGGACTTAGTACTTGTGGTTTATTTTAAAGAAAATTGTTATCTCACAGGAGCTGACCATGCATAAAGCCTCGAGACAGGGCAGATCTAGCAAGTTGACAAGATTCTAATATCTCTCTATTACTTCATTAGTTTTTGAGGTCTGGAGTTTTTCTAATTTGCAAGACTGTGAAACACATTCCCTAGTTCATGTAAAACAAGATGTATTTTATTCATAGTCATATCCATTGATTTTTTTCCCCCCTTCCAAATAGAGGATTCAAGTGCCAAATAAGCGATTTGGCTCCTTGCCTCAGTTTCCCTACTGCTAGCATAAAGTGACATTACTTGTACATCTCATTTTGAGGTTTGAATCATTAGCGTTTGAAAAGTGCATGAGTGTCACTCACTGTAAGACATCTGGTGATTTCAGGCATCTTGCACTTCAATTGCTTTCTGGTCCATCACCATTGCTTCACAAACTGTGTGTTTGGTCTTGGTAGATATGTGCTATCCTTTAAAATAACCTCATCAATAATATTTTGTCCCATCCATCATGGAAACACATTCAACTGCATGGGGCAGTGCCCAGGAGCTGGTAGTTTTAACTCACAGATCAATATTTATATTTTACATCTAATAAGGTGAAGAAATGACCAGGACCATTTCTAAAAGGAGGCGTCATGAGGGGATCTACATGGGAAGTGTGTTAATAACTTGCACTGCAATTAACATAACTGAGATGCCCAATACTGCTTCTCCCCCAGTAATATAAAGTAGAAAAAGCCTCATAATTTGTGACCATTATGAACACATTTAAACAAAACAGGGCAAATTTACCACCATATCCAGCCCTGACTGGCACAGTTCCAGTAATTCTACAAAGCCCCAATTTCCCTTCTACAATTTTACCTCCTTTGAACATTTATACACCCTCTTTAGCACTCAGGCTTTGTTGCTGCGCTCATCCAAGCAGCTCCCACCCACCTCCCCAGAGCTGGATCCAATTTTACAGGGCCCCTGGAGACAAGACAAAGTTCTATGCAGCTGGTACTTACGTCAGTGAGATGTGTGTCCCTTTCAGTAGGGCAGAATTAAAAATGAGGCTTATTTTGGCTTTGCATGTAGCTAGTGGAGTGTTTTCCAAGGTATAAGGTGTTATATAAGGGCCGGCCCTTTCATTGTGCGTCACTTTTTTTTTGTAAGCAGATGAGAGAAAAGGATGCAACAGCAGCACAACAAAGCATGTTATTAATCTCTGGACCACTTTTCCCCCTTTCTAACCTTTTCTGTTTTTCAAAAGAAAGCTTAATACATCTAAAAGTAAAGAAAACAACAGTCTAACAATCATAAGCACAAGGCAAAGGTTCAGTCTGTTTATTTTTCTCTGTGAATTACTGGGTTCTGTGTAAATCAATATGTTGTTCCCTTGGCACTTCAGTACAAAGCACAGTAGACTTTTTAAAAGAAATATATATGCCTGCTGCACAATGCCATGCAAAACTGTTAACATTGAGCTGGGGGTGTGTGTCAGCTAAAGGGCATGATGCAGACAGCAAATCCTCTGGTGATTCCATGGTGTGACAATGGTTGGAGTGACCAAGGCAGTAACGAAGAGAGCCAGGAACAACCTGGAATGACTGAGTTATGTCTCATCATATGTTTGTTTGAACAACGGAGACATCATGCCCAGCTGACTAGGAATGACCTGTTTGCCTCCCTAAATTTCACAGAGTAAGGAAAAGACTTTTTCCTTTATGTTGTTTTGATATGTGTTGTACTCTCTGGACCTCTACAAGAAAGTGATGCATTCTCATCCAGCATCCTGCAGCCTATTCCTCTTCCTCCCTTTCCATGGGAAAATATAAACTATTGAAACAGTGCTGTTTTATTTTCCATGGGAAACCTGTCCACTAAGCAGCTCTTGTCAAAAATATTCCAGTGTGGACTTAGACATCCCCTGTGTTAATATTTTCTTCAGAAAGTGGGTCTGTTTCCAACTTTGGATGGAAAAGTAAAAACTCTTAAAGGGTTAACACTCTTCCTCATTGTTTGTGGGTTTGGGTTTTTTTTCTGTTTTGGCTGGTTGGTTGGTTTGTTTTGTTTTTTTTCTGGTGTTGGCTCCTTCCATAAGTCTTTTTCTTTAATGAGCCCTCTAGCTCTGCACTGAAACTGGAGATCTCTAGTCTAATTAGTTTGGCTAATTCTTTTCTAATTGTCTGAAGTTTATCTAAGTAAAGGAAACCTTGAGAAAATAACTAACAATTACATTATCATGAAAATTTGTGGGTAAAAGGGAGCCAAGTTCCTGCTTGAAAATATGAGAACCTTTTAACTGTGTAGGCAGTACTGTATTCCACAGCGATTCAAGAATTGCATAAGCAATCCACTTCCATTTCCTAAAACTGGATATTTTCAAAAGGATATATACCAGCATACTCAGATGTTGCATCAGCCTGTAGTTATCAGGGAGAGCTGATGCTGATGGGACATTTTCCAAAAACCTATTTCTGGCCATGCCTAGATGGACACCAAGTTGAGGACAGAATGTGGCTGAAAGTTTGTGCTTCTATGTGGTATGGTTGCACCAGAAAATGGAGCTGGTAAGTCCCCATGACATTGCTTTGCACTAGGTGGAATACGTGGGATCTGCTACAAGGAAGAGATGTCTTCACTGAAGCAAATGTTGTATGCAGAATGGAAAAGGAGGTGGCAAAACAGTGATTCTCTCTGAGGGATCAGGATGTAATAGTTCAAAGCTGCATCAGAGAAGGTTTAGAATGGAAATTACGAACACTAGAACAAGCTTCCTAGAGAGGTAGATGATGCCTCAAGACTGCCCTTAAGAAGGTGCTTTAACTTTTGTTCAGCCCTGATGAGGCAGTTGGACTAGATGATCATTGCAGGTCCCAGAACAATCATCTCTGTGCTCCACTGACTCCTCAAACTGTCTATCAGTGGACTACATGGACTACACAGGGATCTAGGGCACCCAGTTCAGACAAAGACACCCACCCACAATGGTCTCTGTGGTCTTCCCAGGGGATATGGGTCTCATGTCCTTTTTCCAGTTCCTGGCACCCAGACCCCTCATCCAACTCCCTGGTTAGTACAGCTTGAGGTTTCCTAGTGAATCACTTCCCTTCACACGCAACAGGGCACATGTGCAGACTCAAGAAAGGAATTTAATAGGAAGATCACACGATAGTGGCGAGAAGTGGGACTGCTGGATAATTCCACTGACCAGCAGTTTGCTTGCACTTGACCAGTTCTTGCTACTCCTCTTCCTCTCAATTTCCTTGTGCTGCTGCTTCCTATCTCTCTCTTTGAACCCCTCCTTTCTCTGGCCTTGTTTTTTTTCCCAAGTAAATACCTTTCCCAACTACTTTTTTTTTCCCTCTTGGTCCCAGTTCTTCTATATCCATCCCAGAAATTGGTATTTCTGAAGCAGTTATAGCAGCACTGTCAGCCTTGCAAAATTCCACTGCCCATAAGGTCCCCAATGCTCTCTTTAATTAATTGTGAAGTTTGGCCATTTCTCGCATAACTCCTCCTCAAACACCTGTGAAATCTGTCCATTCCTCATGGTGGTATCTCTACTTTTTGTCAGCTTCACACTCTTAATTTATGTTCAGCAATTTCTCATGTTATATGCTGTAGTTTCTTATGTTGTGCTCACTTCAGGCCAAGGCCCTGTCCTCTCCTTGCACATCTTAGCAAAAATTAATTTCAATTTTTAATAAAAGGGGAAAAAAATCAAGGCTCAGCAGACAAAATGACAAAAAATTGGCTTTTCTTTTCTCCAGGTTTAAGTACCTTTGAGGGGGCTTTAAGAAAGTTGCCTTTAGAAATGAAAAATGTTTCTGAATTCTTGCAGCCTCCCATGTGAATGATCCTTCACCTGTTATTTACATAATTCCAGGCTTTTTGAAGGGCATATTTTACAGATTTGTGTCCACTGGGTCTCCTTTTGCAGCGTGATGCTAGATGCTGATGTGGAAAAGTGGTTAAAGAATCTTTTTAAGCATTCCTCTGCCACTCTTTGCTGTAGATTCTCTATAAAAAGGTGAATCAACAAGAAATTGCCCATTGTGTGCCAGGACAGGGTTGGTTTTAAAGGCAAGGAGAGGATAATACCATGAAAAGGAACAAAATGAGTCAGAGAAAAGCAAGGCTCTAGCCCTGAGTCACTCTCTTGTGCTTCTCGTTGTTAGAGCTAGTTGGGACATGCTGGAAAGTTGGTATCTGCTCCCAGTTACCCCAATAGCTTCCATTCTGTGGGCTGCAGATCATGATGCCAAGAAAAAAAAAAAAAGGTTCATATCTCCTATTTAAAAGAAGCCAGCAACCTGTCAGTATTCACGCACTTGTCTCAGCATGGTGGTTAATCCCTTAAAGGAAAATTGAACCACGTCCAAAGGGGATGAGTTAAGAGACCAGCCCTAGCATGAAGAACTTATCATGCTGCTAACAATAGTCAGTCCTGCAACCCAGGAAAGGACAGAGATGACTTAACACTACCACTACTCACTACTCTGTGTCATAAGCCCAGAAGGGACACACTTCCTGAGAGATGCTCTTCCCTGCACAGCAAAATCTCCCAAGGTATGTGACAGGAGCCTCACTGCTTGGGGCATTTGTGCCTGGATTTGCACTGAAGGAAACAGAACTCCAAAATATCTTCTGTAGAATAAAAAAAAAAGTTAATTTGGGTTTTGCAGTCTTCAAGTTGTGATTCCCCACTGCTCTTAGGGTTAACAGGAGGGTATGGAGAGCCGTGCTCCCCTTTCACATTGCCTGGGGGCAGTTTAATGTTTTCCAGTTAACAAGCCACTAAATATTTTCCAAGAGGAAGCAGATGATATTTGCAGTTAAGGTTGGCCTCCTGGGACTTTGTTTTCTGGGTTACCTTCAAATATCTGCTTCAGAAAAATGTACGGACAAACAGGCTGAAAATTACTGCTCAAATGTATCAAATGAAGAGACGAGTTCATAAAGATATTTAAGTAATTCTAGAAGTTATTTAGGTGTACAAGTAAAAATAGGGAAAAAAAATCTTTGAGAAAATGGACAACCATATTTTAAACTAATGTGGGTATGAATCCAAGGACATGATTCCCTTTGACATGATACCTTATGTCTTCATTACCTTTGACTACATCAGTAACAGGTTGCTATCTGCAGTTTCACAGAATACTTCAAAACATGAAGCTTTTTTAAAAATTATTTTTATTTTCCCAAAAGAGACCTGTAAGCCATATTTTTAGAAACATAGCTGAAGGCAGGCATGCTGCTATATCAGAATATTCTCCTCTCTTTTCCACATGCGTCATGATTTTTCAAGGGTTCACACTGATGCTATTCCATGGTTGCATCACTGTGATCATTTCTTGAGCTAAAAGACCATGTCAACCTGGGATTCTCTCCTCTGGGTTTTGCATCAGAACTGCCTTCCCCCACACACCCCGACATCAAAATTATAGGCACCTCTGTCATTCCCCTGGAGTGCAGATTTATGCTTCATTTGTACATACTTCATTCTCTCCTGACACATCTCTTTGGCTCCCAGGAGAAAGTCTTTATGAAAAATGTCAGTGATATCAAAACAAGCCATAATGATTTACTTACATCATCGCTAGAATAGACTTCCTTCTTCTGTCTTTTATTCCCAGCATTGCAGTAACAATCATTTTCCTATTTGCTTCCACATAAACATTGATTTTCTAGTGACTGGGCAGCACCTGTTTTGCACAGGAGAGTGAATAACAGGTTGATGCCTTCACTTGGGATAGGCAGAGCTTTTGTATCTGACCTACTGTGGGTAAATTATGTCAGACTTCCAACACAGGAAAGCAGACTATGAAAAATTCTTCTGCAATACCAGTTTGATCTCTAATAGTAAAGAAAAAAAGCTAGAGCACAAGGTGATATCATAAACATATGTGGTGAACATTCACAGTGTTTAATGGTCCATGTGTTCTTTGCCATGATCTAGGTATAGCCTAAGCTAGGGACTCTTCTCAAGAGGTACAATGACCAGTGTTCCCTCTTACAAGGACAGGGAAGAGAGGTTGCATCCATGTCTGTGAGCCATGCTGCATCATTTAGTCCTGAAGCCAGAAAATGGTCCCCAGCCTGGTTTATTTACTCATACAGGTTTATTTACTCATACAGGTGTGTTTATTATTAGGGCTTGCTGTTCTACTGCCCCCAGTCAGGACAACTCTACTGCCTTGCAGAACAGTGTTATCTCCTGGATCATGCACATGATGCCCATTAATTCAAAAATATAACCCACAAGCATGGAAATGACCCCTTTCTCCTCTCTTGTATCAAGCTTTATCTGTGACCGTTGAAAGACACCACAGCACTTTTTTTTCAAATCCTAGAGGGACAATATCAAAGAAGAATCTTAGAACTTGTTTCAATCCACAGAACAATCATGGTTCTACAGTAATGGTGACAGTATTGCACCAAACTCCATAAAAAGCGCTTTTCAAGGTTTACTGTGCATACATCCAAATGGAGAAAATAAAAGTCAAGAGATAATATTACAGATGTTGCGCAAGAAATTACTTTTCTTGTCTAACATTAGTAGGCAAATAAGGTATCTTTATGTTCATACATCACTACTTTTGAACAGAATCTATTATTATGCTAAGAATGCAATAAAAATAACACAGCACACTTGGACTGGCAATCATCCATACCAAATACATCTTATACCATGGTTCTTAAACAAAACATCTAGAGAACTGTGATAAATAGGAAAGGGTCAGAGTTAAGGTTATTGCATCTGGGTTAATTTGACATCTGGCTTCCAAGAGACCCTGTTTATATCAGTTCTTCACCTGTCAGAAGTTGTACTCTCTAAGATCATCTTGGACAGATGACTCAGTGTAACCTAAGATAAAATCAACTTGTGAAATCCTGCATCTACTGAAAATGAATGAGAAAACACACATTGCCCTTAAAAAGACAAGGTGTTTGACTTAAAACAGTTTAGAATTGCTAGCAGAATAAGGCACAGTCTGAACTTGCTTCCTATGGAAACGGAGGTGAAGAGCTGATTCCTGAAAGGTCTGAAAACCACTTGCCCTGTTTCTGTGCAGAGATAGATCCAGGCTGGATCTAGGGGACTGCAGGTGTTAATTCTCTTTAGAACCCTGTGCATGGGTGGAAAGGACCATCCCGTGGCTAATGTCCTTCCTACCACACCACAGAGCAGGGCAGGGAGTCAAGGATGTGTTCTGCATCAAAGCCACAGCATGGACCAAAAGGGATAAGGGGTAAGCCAGCTCCCAGGTGACAGCAAGGCCAACATCAAAGTGTCTAATCCCAAGCAAGAAAATGGCAGATAAAAAGAGGATTTGTCAAAAGGAAAAGCTCTTAAAAGTTCAACTGAGGATCCACCAGCATCTGTATCTTACTGCCCACCCTTGGTTTCCAAAAAAGACTCAAATTCCTCCTGTAGGTTGCAAACTTTATGCTCTTTTCTGCAATTAAAATTTTGCTAGAGCATCCAGAGGACAAAGCCTCTCCTGTGCTGCTGGCATTTTAGGAGAAGAGGCACCGATCCAGCAAAGCCACTGGATGCTGTTTGCAAGTATGGTCATCTCCTGGGGTGCTTGATACTCAAGGCATATAGGGGAAGCAGTGTGATAAGAGCTGCCACCAGGCACACTGTTTCAAGCAGTGCAATATTAACAGCCTGATGGCTGAGCAAATGGAAGGAACCCTGGATTACACAAGGCTCTGAAGACACAACAATCTGGAGGCTCTCAGATGGGTTATCACTCAGTCTTTGAGAACAGTATGGTGATTTTGCACTGAGAAAGGTGTTAATTAAAACCACAATGACTCCTGCTAAAGCTACAGTAAGGTACAAGCAGATGAGAGCCTCTTCAAGGACGTTTTCTTGTCTCATTATTTACACAGCTCATTGTCTTTAATGTCGTTCTGATGGCTTGTATTTTTTTTTCTCCAAATTATTTTAGTCAAAAGGGGATTCATGGAGTGGAGTTTCCAAATAAAAGACACAATTCCTGCTGAGAAACCTTTTCTGAGGTTAGCTACGGGTAGGACTTTAGCCCTCCCAGGCTCTGGGATAGCATTTTGGGCGGAGAGGAATGCTGTCATGTGTTTGCTGTGCCAGGGGACAACTTCTAGGTCATGTTTTACAAAACAAAGAGTCTTGGGGGGAGCTGGTTTTCTTTCTAATTGCCTTCTCTTGAGTTCATTGCAAAAAGAGGGTCTAGAAACATTGAAGAATTTAAGAGGACTGTAACTCCATACCTATTACAAAGAAGGAGAGAGAAAGGAGGAAAAAAAGACACACATTATAAATAGAATATTATATTTGGGTGAGACTGAAAATAACCATGTGACACAAATATGTGTCCTCTCTAGGGCAGAGTACAGGGTGAGGAGAACCTCCATCAACCTGTATATATTTATATACATATATAGAGAGAGGTATAGATAGTGGTAGAGAGATAGAGATGATATAGATAGATATAGATATAGACAGATATATGCATATACAGATCTAAAAATACATACAGTGTTAGCAAAAGGGAGAGGATGGTTCTTAGTCATATTATTCTGGCACAGAGCAATTCAGACTAGAATGTTGTATAACTGGTACTTTCTTTCCTGCATGAAAAGGGATATTGCCCCATGGGGCATAGTCCAACCTGCTATCATATCACAGGCTCATCAAAGCACCCCTGGGCTTTCCACCTTCTTGCCCAAGGTCAGCCAAGACTGTCTAAGGATATCATATATAGCTATGTCCCTTGAGGTAGGCAGGCAGGATGCTGAAAGCTGAGAAGATATTTCAGAAAAAAAACCCTTTTTTTTCTGATGTGGCTCAGCTTTAAGTATCAACTGTAGGTATGACAAGCGTGTCAAGGACAGGAGGGTCAAGCTCAGGACACAACCCTGTGTGACCAGTAAAATGCCACAGCAATCACAGAGCTGGTTTTCTGTTCAAATAGTGACCTTAGCAGAGGCAGCTGGTTGAAAGAAAAGTTCCCCTTGTGTTTCAGCTGAGATCTAGACTGAAGTCCCTCTCTTAAATGTTTTTGTGTCAAGGATTTGAGGGGGCTTGCATCCCAAAGGTTGTACCTCAATAGCAGTGACAAGCAATTTCATCAGATGATCCAAATTTATAGTAGGGAGAAGGGAGAGTCGCTCTGTGGAGAAAGATGATGTAGAAATATCAAATTGCTATTATGCCCCTAGCCTTGTTCTAGCTGGTGGAGAAGGAAAGCAAGATCCTGGAGGAAGGTGCAGGTTAGGCTCTAAGTGATACAATAGACTGCAGAGCTGTTGTGGACTGCATGCATTTCAAGCCTGGATTGTTTGGAGCTCTGAGCTATCCCCTCTCTACTGATGTCCCTGTAGAGAACTGATAAGAAACCTATTCCTGATAAGGAAAAGGACTAAGAAGTGAATCTCTGAAGGAGGGTGGCCATTTTTTAATTTTCAGCCTTCCACAGAAACTGGTCTCAGAGCACTCTCAAAGCTTTCTTCCCCAGTAAGTGTGCCTGCTTGTCTCTGCATGACATTTTTATATTCAGGAAGCCCCCATGAATTTGAGCTACTCAATTATTCAGGAGAGGGTTGCAAATGATTTTAGGTTCCCATAACCAGCTCTATATCCAGTGACAATTAACCACTGCTCCTTTCAGGTCACAAATCATATAATCATAGAATGGTCTGCATCAGAAGGGACCTTTAAAAGTTATCTTGTCCAGCCTTCCTGCAGTGAGCAGGGATGTCAACTAGAGCAGGTTGCTCAGACCCCATACGACCTTACCTGGAATAAATTCAGGGATGAGGCCTCTTTCTGGGCAATCTGTTCCAGTGCTTCACCACCCTCACTGGAAATGCATCCCATATGCAAAACAGCTTATCCTGTTACTGCAGTTTGCCACCTGGTATCTACCAAAAATTGGATGACAGCTAAGTCTAGGCAAGGATAGGCAGAGCACAAGCTGGGACTGTATTGAAATCTATCACAGCTGCAGTGGTCTTACACTTCCAGGCTGACACCAAGGATGCTGAATGTTATCAGACAGACACTGATAATGTCGATGGTATTACTGGATTTAGTTACAGAGAGGAATTTTTGTTAGCATCATCTATTGATGAGTGGAGGACAGTGAAACTCAGGGAGTGGATTCTTCCAGTCATGAATGAGTGCAAAGGTATGGCAAAAGCAAAGAGCTTGGTGTTACTTTTACCTCTCAGATAAGTACTGTATGCTAAATATATTTGTGCTACTGTCTCTCATGATGTCTCTGCTACAGACCAAACCTGGCTAACCCTGCTCATGTCACTGACACAAGATGAACAACCTGGTCCCTTTGAACTTAAAATAGATGCAGCTTTTAAATCAAGATTCAATGGTTTCTTCTGTCAGACAGGCTGCAAAGACTAGGAGCTTTGCTCATGATTATTCATGACTCAAATATGCTTCAGACAATGCTGAAAGTGGGTAAAGAAGAAACACAAATTTTCCTTTTAAGGTGTTCAGAAGTATTCTCTGGGTGGCACCTACCACTGTTTAAAAGAACAATTCCTCTCAGATCTTCACTCACCCTCGTTATTTTGTTCTATAATCTGTAGGATTTATTTTCCTCATTTAATACAAGGCAGGTTTTCTGGCTGAGACCAAGTATGACCATCTTTACCTGCCATAAAGTGAGAGGTTAATTGTCCGCCAAAAGAGAAAGGCACTAATGACCATTCCCTACTAGAAATGTCTAAGCTGTCTGCTCTGCGCTTCCTCATTTTGAATCAATCCTGCAGAAAGAACTAAACTGAGCCCACAGTGTATAGTTTTATAGCACAGAATACAGTCCAATTTTACATTTATTTCTTACTAATTCTGCACTGTAGCCATGAAAAAACAAATGGAGAGTTTCACTGCTCCAGTTTGGCATATAATGTTTGAAAATTTTTTTGCCTGGATAGCAGAGAAAGGTGTCTCGTAGTGATCAAGGATAGTTGTAATCAAATTAATAATCTACCACCAGTTCTCAGGTACAGACAGATATGAGTCAGCTTTGGTCTGAAATACTGCCCATATTCACTGGAGAAACCAGGGTGTTCATACATGGCTTTATATCCCTGCAAGTTGCAATGATACACAATAATTTATTAATTTTTTTTTTAAAAACAGGAAGAAAGGTCCAGTTTCATACATCCCTAGGCTTCTGCCCTGCAGATTAAAGTGGCCTGACAAGTATTAATGCATTTATCTACCCTAGAGGAATGTTGTGTCTATCTTGACAATGATAAGTTAAAATGCAAAGAAAATTCCTGATCACAGAAATACTTTGCCATCTATTTGAAGGCACACCAAAAAACAAACAAAAACCCCCCAAAAATGGAACCATCTGAAGTAGTCTGAAGAGTAGAACTGAGTCACTTACCCTAGAGAAACTATAACATGTGGAGACTGATTGATGGCTTCAGCGATGTCAATGCTAAGAAGGATCATTTACTGAATCTCATGGCTAGTAATACATGGAAAGGAATTTTTAATCTGCACAAACTGAACAAATTCATATTAAATAGCATTTTTCCTTGGTTCCCTTGTAGCTGGTTGATTTTAATATATACTAATAATATATGTGCATGTGTGCATCTCCAATTCCAAGTATATGATTTCATGCAGATAAACAAATAATAATTGCTTCTTGATTTTTATTTTTCTTTCATTTATTATTTATTGCTGGGTGTTACTTATTCATTGGGATGTCAATATTAATAAACCACTCCAGACTGAGAAATTGCATGCTCTGGGAAATGATGAATTGTCTGAGACTGCATGAACTGATGTGACAAGGTGAGACTCCCCGACTTCATGCTTCTTGTTCATAAGGGTTAATCAGAATTGCTGTGGACTCTCTGTGGGGACAGGGAAGGCTGGTGGACAGGAAACTCCTCTGGTTTTTATTCCTGAGTCACCTTAAGCAGATAATTCCCCTGTTTTCTGCTAAGCCATCTTTTTTGAAGAGCTTTTTCACAGCCTTTGGAGCAATGAAGATGAGAAGTCCTGTAGACACACTGGTATGCTGTTCTGGCATAGGAGAAACCTTTTGTGTTTCCACAGTGCATAGCACAACAGGGCTTTGATCCATGGTTAAGCATCTAGGCTCTAGAACAAAAGCAGGAACAAATAAGGAGGAGTATCCAAGCACTGCTGGTGCTCCCTTTATGTCAGAAAGCACAGATGACCCCTTGGACCTAAAAATTACATCCAGAGTCATCACACAAAGACATTGCCTCTGGCACAAGCTGACCATTTCTTCACCCAGAGCATAGCAAAACTGTGAAATTCCTGCCACAGGATATTGCATACACTTAAAGTGCTTAAAATCTAATAGGATAAATTCCTGGGGGAGTAAGGCAAGAGCTATAAATACGGGGTTCTAAAACAAACAAACAAACAAACAAAATCCCACATCTGTGTCAAAAAGCCCTGGACCACAGATCTTCCAACATGGGCAAAGAGTTCCAGGGGAATGTATCACTACATATTCACACTCTTCTTAGAGATTTTCCTAAGCACATACTCTTAATGCTTGGGGATATTGGATGTGAGTTTAGGGGGACTTTACACTCATCCTGTACAGATATTCTTATCTATATACTTATGGTTATTCATGACTTGCAGACATGGTGGGACACAGGTCAGAACAACATCCAGATTTACCTGACTCCTGCCTTTCCAGAGGGTGGGCTCTTGGATTTATCTTGCTGTCAAGACAATGACTCTCATCTCCTCTTCAAAGAGCCTGGAAATCTCTTGTATTAGCATTCTGGGAAACAGCTTTGGGTTATCAGGTTCACAACACATATAGATTTTCTTTGTTAGGAAGTGAAGCAAAGACAAAGATAAATATGTAGCCCCTGGAGACCTCATCAGAAGTTGTCTTTATGTCTGTAGGTACTTGTGTTCCTTTGATATCTCAGTACTTTGAAGTCAGAAAATTCGACAAATCTTTTTGCTTTTGGCCTTGCCCTCATCATTAGGTCTGTTAAGAGGAGTTCCCTTGGGGTGACTCCATAGAAGCTAAAAGAGGAGGAGAGGGTCAAAGTTGAAGAGTAGTTTTCATAGCTGGTTTCTGAAATCTGCCATCAATGGGAGCTGGAATAGGCCTTGTAGTCTCTAAAATGTCTTTAACACACAGCTATACTTGCTCTGCAAAATGAAAACAATTATTAGAATGGATTTTTATGGACAAGTCTAAACAGAAAAGGCCTGAAAAGAAAATTCACAACTGAATCCCATTTTCAACCTAAGTCATGAACTCACAAAGAACTGACCAGGAATACCAGGAGAGGTGTCTTTGTAGCAAACCCCACATGTATTCCCTTCTGCTTTATTTGACTTTTCAAAAGCTCATACATGGACCCATAGGGCTCATGGAAAATTGCAGTGACTCAGGGAGAAACAATGATGGGTAGTACTAACTGGATAGCATACAAGACAAATCAGAGACAAAGGGACTTGAAAATAAAATTTCTCCGGGATAACACAGCCTGACACTCTGTTTCATTTCCACTTAAGATGGAAATGTTTCATCCTGGATCTACAGAGACCTGAAATCAAACTTTTCTATCTGAGAATGTCTAAAAAAAACTCTTTTTTTTTTTTTTTTTCTTTCAAAAAGCCTAGAGTAGGTGTCCAGGCTCTAGCAAATCAATTAGCTACAGCCTGAGAACAATTTTATTCAAAAAAAGAAAGATTTCTTAATCCCATATACTTCCTCAGTTAGGGCTGATAACATATATCAGGAATTTCCATGAGATCATCAGTTTGCTTTCTAATTACCTCTATGTACAAGAAGACAGCTTGCTGTTATCATAGAATCACTGAGATTAGAAAAGACCCTTAAGACCATTGAGTTCAACTGCTAACCTACTAATGCCAAACCCACCTCTGAACTATGTCACTCAGCACCACATCTGCATGACTTTTAAATCCTTCCAGGGATGATAATTTTGCCACTTCCTTGGGCAGCCTGTTCCAGGGCTTGACAACCATTTCAGTGAAGCTGACCCCTGGCACAACTTGAGGTTGTTTCCTCTCATTCTATCACTTGCTGCCTGGGAAAAAAGGCTGACCCCCCCACCTGGCTCCAACCTCCTGTCAGGGAGTTATAGAGTCAAGACTGTCTCCCCTGAGCCTCCTTTTCTCCAGGCTCAACTACCCTAGGTCCCTCAGCTGCTCCTCAGAAGGTTTGTGCTCTAGACCTTTTTGAGCTCTGCTGCTCTTCTTTGGACACATTCCAGCACCTCAATGTCTGTCTTCTTATTGAGGTTATCAAAATCAGCTTATCTCCATGTTACTTTCAAACCTAAATCCCTAAAGATGAAACAAATGAAGCTTCATACAGTGATTGCTGACGTTTTAGAAGCCTTAACTAGGATCCCAGGATGTCTCCATGTGTCCTTCTGCTATTTTTCGAGTTGCCTGTCTTCTCTTGTCTTGCACCTGCACTGTGGAGTTCTGAGAGATGCAGACTCTTTGCTGTCCTGTGTTTGTACCATGCCTACCACCTCCTGATCCACTGCTGGAACAATATAATTATATTCTCCCAACAGCAGCAATCATCCTGCCAAAGTATCAAAGCCATTTCTGCAGAACATCATGTTAACAGCTTAATATCTATGCTGATCATACAGGTTTTTAGTCTTTTACCAGGAGATTCCATCTGTTGCTAGCACCATGTAAAAGAACAGTGCCCTGATACTCATCATAGCACCTCTCTGGATGTGCAAAATTATTTCACAGATGCAGTAAATGCTGTTTTGTAAGAAGCGAGAAACATTCTAGGCTAAGAACCTGGGCAATCTAAAAATGAACTGCCTTGTGACTCAAACTTGGTGGTTTAAAAGGAGGATATTTGTAGAAATATTTTCTTTTCTATGCTTTTAACAATCCCACTTTAGACAGAAATTGTATATAAGTTAAATACCAATATTACTAAATGAAGCAAGAGGTTGGAGATTAAATCTGCCTTTGCACTTAATAATTATCATACCATTATGTCTCTTGAATTATTTTTAGTTTCAAAAATACCTATAAGTTCCTCCAATGTGGTTGGTGCAGTGCAAACAAAACCCACAAAGACTAGGCTGGCCTGCAGTTTTAGCAGACCTTCTTTATGCCTGTGTAGCTGCCCTGGAAATTCCTACCTAGAGACAAGGAAATGTAAAGAGACTTTAAGGATGTTTGTTAAGAGGTATGGGTGGGATGGACTGGAAAAAAACAGGTAGGGTGATTTGGAGGTGAGTGGAGCTGTAATGGGTAAGCTCTTCCTGCTCCAAGCAGACCTTGTTTCTGATCCAACACATCTTTTTCCACAGGC
This sequence comes from Chloroceryle aenea, assembly GCA_013399075.1. NCBI lineage: Eukaryota > Metazoa > Chordata > Aves > Coraciiformes > Cerylidae > Chloroceryle > Chloroceryle aenea. The sequence goes on from VWZY01009520.1 coordinate 76,468, forward strand.
TTGGCAATTACAGGAGTACTTCGTTGAAAATCACATTCTCAACGTCATCTTCCTTTCTGTGAAATCTGACTTTCCCCAGCTTCCCCTTTTATACCACCTGGCATTTCTAGGATTGCAACATCTAAGCAAAATGCCCAAATGTTCCCTCCAAACCATTCCTTTTTTTTTTTTTTTCCCTTGCGTGTGTGTAAATTTATGGAAATGCTGAAGCTCTGAATATTTAAACAATCTCTTCCACAGACAGTATTTAAACAAATTTGTGCTTAAAGACATCAAGCTGCAATTTCAGGTTTAAAGATGAAACTTATACCTTTTACCAGAGGAGAGAGGTATGTACGTCCATCTCACCGAATACTAGTCCATGAACAGATTTCCTTCACATCCCCTCAAAATATAATTCCTCGTTCTCTGAAATAATAAATAAACAATCCAGTTTGGATGCTTTAAGTATTTTGCTCTTAAAAAAAAACAAACAAAACATAATAATGCCAAGAAAGAAATGAAACTGTTAACTGATTTAAAGCTTTTACTTGGTTTAAATGATTGTCATTTTTATCTTATAGCAGTGCAATAAAGTGTAAGTAATTTCTACTGCACTACACAAACAGGCAAACCCCTGTTTGCTGTGAGTTATTTTAGGTGACATTCCATAAACACTCAGCAATCCATCAGATCCCTGTATTGGTTTCTCAGCTCAGGCTTTTTTTGTAGGGAAAAAAAATAAAAAAGAAAGCAATAGAGTGATTTGAATAACTGTGATTCCTGGCTGTAGCAAATGTAGGGACAAGGTGCCTTGAAATTTCCTGCCATATTTGCAGAGATACATGAGACCTATTCAGAGTTAAACTTCTTCTAATGATACTGGGGTCTACATATCCATTAACAAATACACTTCCAGGGTGGCTGATGGTGTCTCCATCTTTCTTATAGTCAGGGATATCAGAGAACCATAGAATATTTTAGGTTGGAAGGGACCAAGTGGCATATGGTAAGACATGTAACATGAGAAGGACTGCAGAACTAATCTGCTCAAAGGGAGGAGAACCTGCAGCCGTGACCCAACTGCATGCAGCAGTATGGCTCCTCTCCCTACCTATGATTCCAGTACTGAATCTGCAGATGAGCTGATTCTGGCATTTTGGGTCTTAAGGTGGAGAAGAGGCCCTGATGTTGCAAGAACCACCTTGGCTTTGGTGAAGAAGATATGACAGTTGAATTTGTACCTGAACTCATCAGGCCTGAGCTCTTTTTGCATTACACCATTCTCATCTATAGCTCCCTGATCTCTCACAACCCTGATTTCTCCTTCATGGACATCCATGTCCAACTCAAACAGCATGTCTTCCACCCAGCTTGCAGCTTGAGTCAGCTCAGCTGGAAGCAGTCACACTGTGGATACCTAAATTAAGAAGTTATAGATTGCTTGCAATTGAGAAATACTAACAACAATTTTTTTTTTTTTTTTTCTTAAGAAGTAACTCTCCTAAGTGAGAAGAGGTAAGCATGGTTCCTGTAAGTAAGACCTTTTGGACAAAGGCCATCTTCCCAAGCAGAAAGCAGTCTTTGCAGGAAGTGTGGTTTCCCTACACCTCTGCTACAGAACATGAAAATGAGAAGGTGTTGAGTCTTTTTTTCCTATCTTCTACTACAGACTTGGATAAATCTCTTTGGATGTACTTCACTTATCTCCTTCTCTAGTAATATGGAAATCAGGGGGCTTTGCACAGATCAAGAGAAGCATTAGCAATGATGATGTATGGGTGGAGTATTTTTAGAGTCCTCAGCGTTAACTATTGCTATCCTTCCATGCAAACTTCAGATCATAAACACAGCTCCATTTTGAACTAACACTTCTTTACAAGTATCTGTATGACTGAGGCACCCTGAAGCTGCAGATAGGATTGAGGCAAGGAGCTGTTGGTAAGAAGAATCCTGTTGCTTAGAATGATTACAACCTAAACACTACTGAGGATTACCAGTATTGCCTTCCAGATGGGGGATGGAGTTAGAGGCTGTACATGTCCTGCACCACCCAGCTCAGAGACTTCTGGAGTGAGTCAATCCAGTGTGTTGCACATCTCACCCATTTACTGGCACCATGTTGGACAGCAGGCACAGTTTCTACCAGTGGGCAACCATGCCATCAGGGACTCTGGTTTTCTTCATGAGAAACCCACAGGACTGTTGAAAAGTTGCTTTGACTCAGTCTTTGCCTGTTACCTTGAAATAAATGAGATACTCAAGAGGAGTTTGAAGCCTGGGATTGCCTTCATCTAACAGTGAGGTGTAAGAGTGGACTTCAGCTGCATTTCACTCTCTGGTGTCACCAGACAACATTGTCATTGTGAAATCAGCCCCTGGCAACTTGAGCCGTTGACCTTGGACTGCTATATGGAAGTTTCTGAGGTCCTTGGAGCAGCCCATAGCTGGTCTGCAGTGGCCTATGAATTTTTCAACTCCAAAGATGAGCTACTACTCCATGAGTGATCACATGTAGGAGGGCAAGGTGGGCTGAGGATCCCACTGCCAGGCCCACCATCTCACTGGGACCTACACCACTGTCTCTGATGAGATCTGTCTATTCTTCTGAAAAGTGAAGGTGTTTGTTCATCTCCTGGAAGCAGCCTGTGCCATTTACCATCCATTCCACATAAAAACATCTCTCATGTTTTGCCAAAGGCTTTTACTGATATGTTCACCCTCTTTTTCCTGGGGTGATTCAGTTCTTTCTCTACCTTGGCAAAATCAACCCCTGTCCTACCGGGAGTTTTACCAGCTCCTGGCCTTCCACTGGGTGTTACACGGGATTTGTTCAAAAATCACGCTGTTGACAAAATGTGTTATTCAGACAGTGACAGACACAGAAAGGCCAGGTTATGTTGTTACTTGTCAAGTTAAGCAGCCCTTTCAGTGCAGCTCTTAACACCTATTATGGTTGCCAGGCACTGAGCAAGCTTTCGGATGATCCCACATCATCTAGATGCAAAGTGACTTGACAGCTTCAGGGCTACGTATTATATTTGTTAGTGCAAGTGGGAAAGCTGGTGCAGTCATAGAATCGTAGAACTATTTTGGTTGGAAGAGACTTTCAAGATTATCAAGTTCAGTTGTTAACCCAGCACTGCCAGGTCACCACTAAACCATGTCCCTCAGCAACAAATCTACATGCCTTGTCTCCACAGACGGTGACTCCACCACTTCCCTGGGAGTCTGTTACAGGGTTTGATGACCCTATTCATGAAGAATTTTTTCCTAAAATCCAACCTAAACCTCCCATGGTGCAACTTGAGGGCTCTTGAAGTCTCTTTAAGGATCACTCTCTCCAGCCTAACATGAAGGTAACTGGATAGCCACGGAGCTGCTTAATTAGCCAGTCTTGCAGACTAAAAGGAGGGGAGATTTTGGAGGGGAGAGGAAGTCCTCTGCCCACCTATTAAGTATGGACCCTGGGAATGTGGGACATTAAACCATAGCTAGCACAGACCAAAATCCTGTAACTGGCCAAGTATATCTGTCAAGTGTACCTATAAAGAAGACATCAGTGGGAACCTTCAGAATCTCTTCTAAGTGATGCAAAAGGGATCTATCAGACTCTGCCTCTCACTGGATTCAGAATAAGGAAGCTTCTCTGTGTAAATAACCATGTGCATCTTTGCCAGACTTACTGATCAGGTGCTCAAGTGAGTGCACAAATACCTATGGAGTTATACACCCACCTTCCAAGCAAGCTGGTACCACCATTAAAAATATACAGGGGAATTACCCAGACATGAAATCACACCGATACACTCCATTGTCCAGGAATAAATTTATCCAGTGATCTTGGATGTATTTGTCCACGTCCTTCTTGTGCTGGGAATTCCAGAGCTGGATGCAGGGGTTTCACCTTCTCAGCTTCTCTCAAAGTTGTAACTCCTCTGGAAGGAATATGGTTCTGAAACTCACGAGCTTCTAGCAACAGAAAAGAAATTGTCAATGAGTTCCATAGGGACCATATAGTACCTGTATTAATTACCATGGGAACAATTACACATCTGTCTGCTATGTCCACTGTGAGCCACTGTTATGAGTAAATATTTTTCTAACAGGTGCTGTTGTAATGAAGGGGAACATTCCTGTCCTGCAGGAACATGTATTTAATAATGCTTCATTTCTAATCATCAGAGACCCCAAAGATTGCTTCCCAGAAACTTAGTTAAGTTTCTCTGCTCCTTATTAAATGTAATTAATATTTTCTCAGACATCTTGGTTTTATACTCTGCTGCCATCATCTGTGTTTTACTGATACTACATCCTGCTTTTAATAGCAAAGACCAAATTCTTCACTAAATTGTTCTTCGTTCCGCTAGAGAAGACACTATTAATATATTAGCTTTCTAGGACAGCACTGTCACTAATTCCGCAGAGGATGGGCACCCCTGTGCCCAGCAGCATCTGTTTTGCGTAGTGTCCACCCCGCTGATTGGCAGGACACAGATGGGAATGGAGCCTGGGAGATTTAGGTGGGAGGATCCTTTCATGTACTAACACAAGTAGACATGTAAGATCCCCACAGACCAGATTTACCGACTGCATCTTAATTAGTCTACAAGGCGAATGTGTGCTTGTTTTTGTCTGATAAAATCTTGTGGCTCTTTGGAACAGCCCAGAGACAGACAAAGTCAAACTCACTGCAAGGACAAGTCATGACAGGGCTTTTGGTTCCAAGTTAATTGACTTCTGACTGTTTCATTCATTAGTTCAACCATAGGATGTGCAATGAGTAAAGCCTTGATGCCTGTAGCAAAGAAAGGCATCTTACACCTCTCTTCTAATGGCTTTCTCAATAAAAGTCAGTGACTCATCCACCCTCACTGTGTTTTTATCCATCCCTTACATCTGGGGCACATAATATGAGTGCCAACAGCAGCTATCATTCAGGCAATGACTTCTTGAACTCAGGGAGAAGAGTCCAGCTCTGAATTATTAGTATCAAACCTGATGCCAAGAAAAACACATTTGCAGCACAGAGACCATCACAATTCTACAGAGACATGCATGAGTGCCTTTCCTGGGGAGAAAAATGAGAGGCCTCTCAAACAATAAATGAAGCCCAAGGAAACCCAGATTTAAAGTAGCTGCTGAATTCAGCCCAAGACTTCAGCAGAATTAAAGTTGTCCAAATAAAACTGAGAGGCACAAGGAGGAAATATCTGGATCTCCTTTTCCTGAATCTGTTCCTTCCCAGTTATTCAAATGAAAACCTGAATTCAGCCCAAAATATAGCAAGGTTTACATACCACTCTGAAACATCTTGTTGTATGTGACTATTGACCTCACTCTATGCTGAAGCAGTTGTCAACCTCTCCTAGGTATTTTTGAAGAAAAATTTATGAATGAACGTAATGAATTGATGAATTGATATTCTAGATAAATCCTTTATTTCTAGAGAAAACAAGAAAGAAAAAAAATCTGTGGTCACTTCCCTTCTAAGCTCCTGCTGGGACAGGTAGCCAAGGAAAGAAAAGGAGAAGAAGGAGAAAGGAGAAGGAGAAGAAAAGGGAGAAGAAAAAGGAGAAGGAGGAAAAAGAAAGTGTTCTTCATCATTGCCACATGTCTTTAGGTAACATGAAATCTCAGCAACACCCACAGATATTTCATTACTATCCCAAGATATGCCACCATCCTTTTAGAAACTCCAACTAAGTGTCTCTCAGCATTGGAGGGAAAGCGTTGGCACAAATGTCAGGGTTATGCTTCCTATTGTACCATATTTTCTTGTGAAAGACAAGGGATTTGTGTCCTCTTCCCTCCCTTCACCAAAATCCTTCAAGGTAAGGCATGTTCTTCCATGCCATTCCATTCCATTCCATTCCATTCCATTCCATCAGATTTAGGTCCCAGTCATTATCAAGGGCAGGTTCTCAGCTTTTTGTTGGTCCCTGGGAGAAGCTGGAATCTGCAGTTTACAGTTTTTGCCACCTTGTAGAAGTTCATAGCTGGGAGGTTAAGCTTACTGATTTCTAGAGTATACTTTTAGAAAAGAAAAAGGAAATGTCACTATTTAACACAGAATAGAGTGGGTCTTCCTGGTCCTCTTCTTCTTGTCATTTTAGAATCTCAAATGCTTCCAGTCCAGTATTTTGAAAGTACTCTCAGGACCCACTGATTTAAGTAATGTGTGTTTGGAATGTGACCCTGCAAGCAGATCAGGACTTAATACCTGTTGTTCTGTTTGGCAGATGTAACTTGTGAGCACCTGCTTTTTGCTCTAGTGCTGTTTAAATATGAAGCAATTATTTGTTATTAAAATTCAATAACATTTTAATGATTAAAATATAAATCCCATCTGTTCGGTTTTCCCCCAAGAGGAACACGAGAGGATTTATTAATAAAAATACTTGGCATTTGTGTTTGAAAATAAATAAATAAATAAAAAATATTTATGTAACCAGTGGTAACCACGCGAAATTAAAACTGACAAAAATTTAACAGAGTAACATAAGAAACATCGTAGTATGCTAATTTATAGCTGGTATCATACCAGTGGGAATCCCAGGCTGAAGGTGTCAGAAAGCAGCACAAGAAGAGCAGATGTCATTAGCCTCAGGAGGTCATAGCCACAAGAAAGATTCAGGTGCTCACAAGCTATGTACCAATGGATAGATACATGCTGAAGCAAGTGGAGAAGCCTCAAGGAAAGCAAATGAACATGGTTGTACATAGGAGAAGTCTGACATACAGTCATGAGTTAGCCAAGTGATAAATGATGGTATCTTTCTTGTAATCTATGACAAAATAGAGCTATTCTGGTAATCTTAGAGACAAATAATTATGGAATGGTTTGTGTTGGAAGGAACTTTAAAAATCATCTAGTTCCAATCTCCCTGAGCATAGGCAGGGACACCTCCCACCAGCTCAGTTTGTTCAAAGATCCATCCAACCCGGTCTTGAATGCTTCCAGGGATGGGTCATCTGCAGCCTCTCTGGACAACCTGTTCCAGTGTCTCACCGCCTTCATAATGAGAATTTCTTCCTAATATCTAACATAAATCTCCCCTTTTCCAGTTTAATAATGTTACCTGATGTCCTATCACTGCAATTCTTGATCAGGTGTCCCTCCCCCTCTTTCCCATTGGCCCCTTTTAAGTACTGAAAGGCTACAAGAAGGTCTTCCCAGAGCCTTCTCTTCTCCAGGGTGAACAACCCCAACTCTCTCAGCCTGATAGGTGAGGTGCTTCAATCCTCTGGTCATGTTAGTCTGCAGGATTTAAGTCAGGCTGATCCTTGTCCTCATCCAATATGCTAATACAGCCATGCAGTTTTTGTGAGCTATGTCCCCAGATGTCTTCTACCTCTCCACAAATTTTTCTGCTTCACTGTGTCAAAGAAGAGGAGGCAAGAAAATATTAACACACAGTTCAGCAGTCAGAGTACTCCTCTGGCATCCAAACCCTGGAGATCACACCTGAAACTGCACGCCTTTATTTATGAATTTCTACCTTTCTAGCTTTTGCGTTCTGGCTCAGTCTCAGTCTGCAGTAATTTGGCTACAAGAGAAAATGGAAATCTCTTTATTTTCTGTAAGATTAATCATCTGATTATTAGTCTCTGCCACTGGTCCTGAATCTTTAAACTGAGAAGAAAAAAAAGAAAAAGTAAAACTAAAATCCAAGAATCCTAAATCATTTGTGGAATAGAGAGGCAGAGTGACGGGTTTGCAAGTGTCATCATTTGCTTTTACAGGGAATATCCAGGATTCATTCTTGGCAAAGAGGTGAAGGAAAAAACCTACATTCTGCCTAGCTTGCATGAAGAATGATTAATTTTGTCATTTACTGGCATGGGCAGACACTTGAACAGGGGGTTCTGCTCTTTTTGAAGGAGACTGCTCTCTTTGATTCCATCCCTTCTCATCCCTTGTCAAAATAGCCTTATCAGATCTTTGCCTATTCCTGTGCTGCATTTAACCAGCCAGTGTGACCCCATTTGTCAACTTCTCCTGTCTACGGCGCAATGTCTGAATGCACATGAATAAATTATGCCAGTTAATTCCTCATGAAGGTAGTAGGTACATATCAGAGAACATAGAGTACAAGACTTCATCAAGAGAGGACAGAAGAATAGGAGGAAAGGGGAAACATTTGTCTTGGGGTCTGGGCTTAGGGAGGCAAGGTGAGATCATCAGAGATCACTCCAAAGAAACCTTGCTGAAAAGGAAAAATCCATTTGTACACTGATGTGGATGGAAGTAAAACTAGCACTTGGGAAGTGATTTAGTTATAAGTGGAGCAGACTTTCTGATTTATGGGAAATTCCAGCACTTACTGAACTTCTCAAATCTGAAATTGAGTAACTCCTGAAATGCTGACAGCTTCAAACAAAGACATTAGAACAGAAAACTTTGGCTGAAAGGAAAGGTTTGTTTCAGAAACATCAGAACACACTGTTTTGCTTTTTGGGGTTTATTTTTTGTTGGGTTATGTTTTTTTTCAATTCCTAAAATATATTTTTCAGATAAAAGAAAAGGATACATTTCAAGCAAACAATTTTAGATGAAGTACAGAAACAACTTGTCCTTTTCAATATTGTAAAGAAATTATTGAATGCCTGACATTTTTTGCTGAAAACAGTGTTCTTTCAATTGTTTGGCTTCAGCTAGAGTAGAATTCCTCTTCTCACTGCAGTCTGCACCATACTAAAAAGAAGATAACCTCAGACTAGCCTCCCACCACTTCCCTTTGACTTCTTAAACATGGCAACTCCAAACATTTAGGTACTGGTTGATGATGCATCCTATACCACAGCCAGGAAACCTCACATTAAAGTGGGCACAAGAAACATGTGAGGGACACTATGCTGCATCAGACCTGACCTGGTTTGAGACTGAGCATGTCATAGGCATGATAAAGTAGCCACTAGTATTTCCTGCTGGAAGCATCATCCAGTCTACAGGAAAAAAAAAAGGAGGTAAAGAGCCATGCAGGCATAAGACAGGGAGCTGTGTTTGCTCTACAGGGTCATTATATACACCTCAAACAGGGCTAGAGAAAAAAGAAATAGTAAAAAAATATCTAAGAAGTTCAATATTGATCCTCAAAAGCATTTTATTCATGGAGCACTGCTTCTGATTCTCTAAATGTGAAACATTCCACGTGTGTCTAATAACTGTGTCTAATGCCTGCCAAATAAAGCATCAGCAGCTCTCTCTGACAGTTCATCTCCTCTGGACTTATTCTGTCTGCCACTTCACATCATGTCTGTGTACATTTACACAAACCCTGATATACATCTGCATGTGTGAGGCATTGCTTAAAAAAAAAACACCAAAAAAAAACCTTAAAAGAAAGAAAATCCCTTACCCCAAAAAAAAACCCCAAAACAAAAACAAACCCTGAAAAAAATACCCCAGCAACTTTGAAGAATGTGTAGCACTTAAAACCAGGAGACTTTGTGTTGTGAAGATAAAGCATCAAGGCTAAAAATACCTCTGTGTAGTGGGAAGAGGATGCAGATTTAAAGAAGTAGATGGAAGCACTGTATTTTCCTTAGGGGATACTCAGCTGTGGTTCATCACCAATAGATATTCCTTCTGCACTTCTGAGAGGCTGTAACTTCCAAGAGGAGTGCAAACCTCTGTACATTCACAAGAAGGTCTTGCCTTGTTCAGGGTCTTGCCTTGAGTCAGTACCCATCCAGGACCCCAACCCACCTTATGTGCTGCTACCAGGGGTACAGAGAGATTCGTGGAGGTCAACTGTGATTCAGTAATTACTGTGGAGCGCGATTATACACCAAGCTGAGTTGTGGCACAGGGCTCAGTCTAGGTTAGCCATCAGTGTATTTATACAACTCTGAGGATGCTATTTTGCAACTATGGGGACAAACAGCAATCCATAGCAAGATGAAGCATGCTGGGAAGTTTGCTTTCATGTGGAATTCTTCTCTGTGTCTCAGTTGAGAAAAAAATAAAACACAAGAGTTCAGGCAAATCTGTCACCTAGAGTCTCTGTGATGAGTGAAGAGGAGCAGGCACCTCCAGATCCTGGGGCTGGAGGGTAACTTCCTGTCTTCTGGAGGTACATTTATTTCTCCATACAAGGAGATGTAAAGAGCCCACCTGGCTTGATTAAAGACTGATTAAGTAAGTTTGATTAAATAATGTCACCTCAGCTCAAGTGTCTACAAAGCTAATGTCTCTACCTGAACCAGCTGTCTTCTTACAGTCTAAGATTTTGCTAACAACTGTCAGTGAAATTTAGCATGTGATCCATTCACCAAAGGTGGGAATCTAATTCAAGCTAAGATATATCAAACCCTGAACACCACTGACTATTGAATTCCTCTTCATTGACTGTACAGGTTGACTTGATCAAATGAGGACCTGCAAATTAGATGACTCCTCTTACCCTACATCTAAAGTGCTCACAGAGGTACAAGGAGCCTGTGGCAAAACCCTGCTCTGAACTCCAGTACCACAGGCTGCAGAATAAGCTGTCTTCACAGGATCAGTGTCTTGATAAATTATATCAGTGTTTGCATAATCCATCAGATCTACATGGGGCTTGAATAGTTCAGGTGACTCCTGGTAGCAAATACAAATGATAATTTTTTTACAAAGTCTGAGGTTATTCCCTGCCCAATGATCTCAGGCTGGTGTGAGGTCAAAGTTTGCCCATCACTGATTCAGGGAACAGGCACAGAGACTGTCTAGGGTGGATCCCTTCCCTGGAAGTTGTAGGATATGGTCAGATTTGGTACCAAGCTGAAGAACTGGATACCTTCTCAAGACCTCTGTTAATAGGGCCACGGGGGTTCTCTGAGTTTCTGTAGACACACGGGATACTGAAACCATCTGAGAGAAGACATGGGGATCAACAGTTATGATCTGCTTTTCAATCAGCAAGTGACACTGAGTAGGAAGCCTGTTCTGAACCTTCCAAGGGGCAGCAGGGCTCAGGTGGTGATCACTCTTCCTTTGGACATTACTTGGCAAAGCCCCAGTAGTCAGCAGATGGAAGCATTGGAATTTTTTTGCTTTTCTTCTTCTGTTTTCTCTCTTCACCCTTCCAGCTTCTGAGGGGTCTGGAAAAGGGAAAGAGAAAAAGTCCCTCAGGAGGGATGGCACATGGCAGCGATAGTGACAACAGCACAGGCATCCATGTCCTACATTGAAACATCACCCTTATTCCTAACACTGATGAAGAAGAAAACACATACAGCATTAAATTTGAGTCTATTTGATGTAGACCCTGCCTCCATCAGCTGCTGGGAATACATGCATATATAAAGACTACAAAGCAGATATTCAGTAATTGTTCATCTAGTTCATCCCTGCCAATTTCTCATGACCCACAGTTAAATATTCAAGAACCTTGAGCTCATTGTAAATATATTACTAATTATATCCACTTGCAAACATCCTACCAGTCACATCAGAGATGAAATCACTTAAACTTTTACTTTTTTCCGTCCTACCTTACTTTGGTTTCCTCTCATATTTTCTTTGTGCTCCTGTGCACAAGCCCTTAAAGTAGTTCCTATGCTCTGAAGTCTCAAACTTCTCCCACTTCCTGCCTCAGCCTAGATTCAGATTTTCTCTTCTTGCCTTCTCCAGCAAGTTTGCATTTAACTCAGTGTTCAAGTCAGTTTGTGATGCCTTGACAGTTCTGAAGGAGAAGAAAAAGAAGGAGAAAGAAGAAAAAAAAGAAAAGTGCCTTGTAAAGATTAGTTTCTCTAGGGGGAACAAAAAAAAATAAAATAAAACAAAATTAAAATAAAAAAAATAAAAACACCCAACCCTCAGTCTGGAGGGAAAGTTTAATTAAAAAGAGCAGAGTTTTTAATTACCAGGGAAATCTACTTGAATGATTCATTTGCATAATCCTGACGGCAGTGGGAGAACAGGCAGGAATGAGATAAGGTTTCTTTACAAACCTTCTCTTGCTTTTCCATATCTCTCCAAAAATGACTCTGATCCTTCACTCCTCCTGTCTCTCATTCCCTGTTATATTGTCTTCCCATCTGATTGTACATTTTGGCCTTAGGCTGCTCCCTTTGCTACTCTGTAATGTGTTTTGGTACCAGTGATGCAACTTTTCTTCTGCTGGGGCTGTCTAGGTGAAGTGTAACCAGTATTGGCATATGTTATCACTTGATGACATTCAGAGTGAGAGCAGAGAGAAGCCAGCCAGAAGATCAAATCACCTTTAGCCATCTCTGCTGGTCAGCAAAAGAATGACGTATGAAAACTAGAATCTTATGTCTCAAAAGATGTTTTCTATCCAGACTAAGGTAGATGTGACAAGCTTTCCATACACTGTATCAATCACACATTCTTCTTATAGTCATTGTCAAACCTTTCACAGCCACCTCCCTCACAGCAGCTGGCCAGCATCTCTCCTGTATGAGATCTGGGGACACCAACACTGTAGGATGTGTCACTGGCAGAGAAGGCAAGGTGTGTACCTAATGGACCCAACTATGGGCCTTGTCCTCTACCTTGCTTGATGACAACTGCTCCGACATGCTCTATGCCAAGCATGGCATCCCATGCACTGCTGCTTGGTCTGTGGTCACCTAATTATAGAATCATAGAATAATAGATCATAAAATCAATAATAGAATTGGTTTGGTTGTAAGATATCTTTAAGATCATCAAGTCCAAATGTTATGCCAGCACTGCTGTCACTAAACCATGTCCCTCAGGACTGTAGCTACAGGTCTTTTAAATCCCTTTGGGGATGGTGACTCCACCACTGCCCTGGGCAGCCTGTTCCAGGGTCTGACAACCCTTTCAGTGAATAATTTTTTAGTAATGTCCAACGTAAACCTCCCCTGATGCAACTTAAGGTTGCTTCCTCCTGTCCTATCACTTGTTACATGGGAGAAGAGACCACACTCCCCTACTACAACCTCCTTTCAGATAGTTGTAGACAGTGAAAAGGTCTCCCCCGAGCCACCTTTTCTTCATTTTCCTTTTCTCCTTCGGCGTATCCTGTCTGATCATCTCCCATAAGATGAGAAAGAGGCTTGAAATGACCTTACATCTGAGTATTAAGATTGACATCTTTTCCATATAGACATTGTTTTATATAGGCAATATACTTGCTACTGATGGTGATTGTGGTCCAGAAAATAAGCAGAATGGGAAAAGCCACCTTATAAGTGGCAAGGGTAAAGAGGTTAGTTATGTGGACAGAGCAGTAATATCTCACTTGTCTTCAAGGCAGACAAGAAGTTTTGTCTAACTATCTTTACCTGTCTGGAGAATTGCAGAGAAAGAGAAAAGTGAGGGACATCTGCCTGGAGGTGGGGATGAAGTTTTTCCCACCAAACCATGGGCAGACTGCAGGTACACCACAGTTCAGGGTGGTGTGATCCCAAGTGTTACCATGTGGGTGAGTGTTGAACCACATGCTCTGCTCACTGTTCCTCCAGACAAGTCTGTGTTTGAGTATGGCCACAGAACTCCATGCTCAGCAAGAAGAGACATTTAGTTCTCCTGGATCACAGCATTTTATCCCTGGAAGACCCTCTTTCTCCCTTACTCCTACTGGGCTGGCTCTTTCCTCCCAGTAAGCCAGTAGAAAAAGAGTTGTCCATGTTTTGTTACAGCAGCAACTGAAAAGGTCTTTTGTTGTTACTGCTTTTGAGCATCTGAAATCAGAAAATCAGTGGGAACAGTATGGCAAGAAGAGTGTTGTCTGACCTTTTCACACTTCCTGGCATGCTTGATATTCACATATGGATGCTGGAAACCAAGAAGGGATGAAGCAGGTCAGATGACAAACAACCGGTGTCTGTACCTAAAATGTGAGAGAGAGGAAAACAATCAGTTTAAGAAACACAGATGGGAGCAAATATAAGTCCAGAGAATGACAGACATATAGAAAGGACCACGGAATATTCTTCATATGGGTGCAGAGGGACCACATATGTGTCCAAATAAGGATGTCAGAAGAGCAGTTTATCCCTCCAGTCCTCTGTGACCCACAGGATGGAGGAGTGGGGAGTGACAGTTCAGCGTCCCTGCCTAGAGAGCATATCTTGGGGGATCTTTAGGTTGGATATTAGGAATAAGATAATCAATGAATATGAATATGTTGTCAAGCCCTAGAACAGGCTGCTCAGGGCAGTGGTGAAGTCCCCATCCCTAGACAGGTTTCAAAACCGTGGAAGTGTGTTGCTGAGGGACATGGTTTAGTGGTGACCCGGCAGTGCCGGGTTAATGGTTGACCTTGATCTTAATGGTGTTTTCCAACCAAAATGATTCTATAGTTCTATCTGCTCTGTAAATTGAGTGTGTGCATACACTTGTACACCAAAAATGAGAGTTCTCAGAGACCTGCATTAGTGCATGACCAAGGCCAGCACGTGTGGCATTAAGGAAAAATGTGGATGTTTTGGGGAAACAGGGATATTTCTGTGTATGAAATTCTGTGGATATGCTGCAAGCACCAAGTGTCTGTGTACATGTGAATGCAGTAAGCCAGGCTGGCTTGTTCCAGCCTGTGAGGGGGAGGTAGAAACCTTCACACGTGTGTGTGTAGAGTCTGGTCCATGTGCGTGTGCATGGTAAGGAGCAGACACGTGGATGCTGTGCCTGCCAAGCCCCCTGCATGCCTGAGTGCAGTAAGCAGCAGGTGGGTTTGCTCGTGTGTTCCTGTGGGTATGATTCAGGCATCTGCATCTACATTGTAAGCAGCATGTTGGCGTACAGTAAATGATGAGTGTGCACAGGGCATGCTGCAGGTGCATAAAGAACCAGCAAAGGCTGTTTGTGCATGGCTGTCTGTGTGTGTATGGATGCCCTCATCACAGAGTGTGACAGAGGGGAGAGAGGGAGTCTTCTGACCTTTATTCCATCTTGAGACTGTTTGTGATAATGAGCAATTCCCAGTTTCACCTGCATGCACTGATGGAGAAGGAAAAAATTGAGGAAACTAGAGGGAAATTTCAGCTTATTAGAAAACATCAGCTGTCAGCAGTAAACTGCAGCTGGGAAAGTGGTGTAGGGACCATCAGATCCTGCACCTAAAAAAGGTCCTGGAGTTCACTTCTAGTATTAATGACATGGAATATCACGGACTGGGATCCAGAGAACTGTTGGGCAAGAAAATTTGTTAAAGGTGTAACTGTGTCCTGCAGTGTCCCAGAATATTCACTGGCTACAATCCCACACAATAACTGCTAGAGCTTGGGTAGCAAAGCTTAAAATTTTACTCCTCCAATGTCATCCCATAATTTCCCCAGTCCAGTATGTGACAGTGTGCTCCTCTCCCCCAAACTGACATTTATTTCCTATGTCCCTGCTCAGGTGACACCTGTCGCAATGGATGTGCAACAGCTGCAGTCAGTATGTAAATATGACAAGGAGATGATCATCTTACCTTGTATATAATGAGCAGCCTAAGAGCTCCTTGAGCTCTCCTGCACAGCAGTGAGCTGCATGACAGGGACTCTCCCAGAGCAGGGACACCTCTCAAGGTTATGCCTACTGCAGAGATCCCTTACTCCTTGATATTGATCAGTAGTTAACAGATCCTTGGTAACTAACTAATAGCTTGCTAAATTTTGTAAGCTTTGTTAAGATCAGATCTTGGATTGCTTGTGCATCTATAATCCTTTGGAAATAAGCCATTGTCCAAGTCTGGACTGGGACTGCAACCAGCTTCACCTGGACTCCTCTGAGCAAAAGTGTTCTCTCTGAATGTCATGACTTGATGGGGTTGGTCTCCCCAATGCATTTGTCTTATCCTGTCCTCTCTGCAGTAAATAGTCAAACGTACCTTGCCATCAAATCTTGTTAAACCACTGTCACATTTCCTATCAGACTTTGTTATACTGATGCTTTATATCAATAAACATATTGCTGCTTCTTTCTTACGAGTGAAGTGCTTCACTCCATCCATGACAAATTGATGTAGTCGGCAGGATGGCAAGTAGTATCATTGATTATTTATGGAGGCATGGAGTGAACACAAATCCCAACTTCTCAGAAGAGGGGGGTCATGACAATCAGCATAATTGGGAAGTCACTGCCCTAGCCTTCCCAGAGCCAAAAATCAAGGTCAGTCTACTGACAATATTTTGAGTTTGATTGAAGTGTTCCAGAAATGTGATAACAGTGAAGAAGAGGAGAATATTTTGATGGATGCCTCAGCAAAAAGGGTAAATGGTAAATGACAATATAAACCTATTGCTATAGGTATTATCACCTGCAAACAAGTAATAGACCTCCTCAGGGGTCAGTACTGGGACCAGTGACCTCCAAAGATAGGACATGGGACAATGGGTGCAAGATAGAACATAGGGGGTTCCATGTAAACATGAGGAGAAACTTTTTCACAGTGAGGGTGAGAGAGCCTGGAACAGGCTGCCCAGAGGGGTTGTGGAGTCTCCTTCTCTGGAGACATTTAAAACCCACCTGGACGCATTCCTGTGTGACCTGCTCTAGGTGGTCCTGCTCTGGCAGGGGGGTTGGACTAGATGATCTTTCAAGGTCTCTCCCAACCCTTAACATTCTGTGTGAAGAAAAGAAGGTGAGGACAGTGCACAAGTAAGAGAAATAAGAGAAATAGTTTTAACAGTACAGAATGGAGCAAAAATCATATATATAGATTCTTATGCTGTGTGGGCTGGTGTCACACAGTGGTTCTGTCAGTGGGAAACCTTTAACTGGGAGGTAAACAGATCCCCAGTTTGGAGAAACAATTGGCGATTACTACTGGACATAGCCAGGAAAATGACTTTCAAGCTGGGATGGGTAAAAGCTCACATGAAGGATAATGAATGAGCCACAAAGTGGAATCAAAAGGCAGGTGAGCTAACTAAAATTAGTAAAATCACCTTAAATCCTGAGCAGTATCAATTGGGAGAATACTTACATCAAAACCTAAAGATAAGGAAGCACTTTGCTACACAGAGGGTGGCCTGTAGCAGAAAATCTTGTGAAACTATTCTTACAGAATGTCCCCATCATATATGAAAGCTACAAGCAGATCATCCTGCTAAATAACCACCTCTGCATATCAATGAAGGGAAAAAAATTTCTACATGGAAATTTTTTTACATGGCAAATTGGCTATACTGGGCCAAGCAAAGCCTCTATGAGATCTTCATACAACGTCACAGGGGTGGGCATAGTCTTCATCTTGCTTATGGAAGCTAAGCATCTGAAAGCTGATGAGCAAAATATAGTGCAAAGGCTAAAGTTTTGGTTCTCAAATCTGCCTACTCCTGATACTATCCAGAGTGACATTGGCTCACACCTCTCATGTAAAGAATCGTAGAATCATAGAATGGTAGGGTTTGGAAGGGACCTCTGAAAACCATCTGCCAGAGGAGGATCACCCAGGGCAGGCAACACAGGAACTCCTCCAGGTGGGTTTTGAAAGTCTCTAGAGAAGGAGACTCTCTGTAAGTGCAAGATCAAGTAAAACAATAAGGAATTAAATGGGTAATGCAAACCTTGTATTACTCTCTATCAAATGGGATGGTAGCAAGAGCTAATGTCTTCTTGAAAAGGGATCTCAAACCACACGAGGCTTAACGGGACAGGTAAATTCCCAAAGTACTCCGTCGTTTAAATAAACGATACGGACCCACTGGAGGCCCTGGAAGCGGAGCACTCTGTGTGAAAGCTGAGCTTAGCGCTCCACCTACTGGGAAAGGAATATCGACTACAGTACAGGCGGAGGACAGCCTGTGATGCTCAATCTGCCATCCATGGGTACTGTGCCTAGGATTTTAACTAAAACTCCTGTCCCACTTGCCTGGAAAGCAACCAATAGTAGTGGTACAAAACATAAAATTAGTGCATGGTGTATTTTTCATTCTTTTAGCAGAGGACTCTCCCTACTGAAACAAGTCTCTATTTTCTCTTACAGCACCCTGCTGGGTGGTAAATAGAAATGCTGTGTTTGTGTTACTAATCTAAATCCTAACAATGCTGTATCTCCTAATCTGTGATCAAAGAAGTCTAGCATGGTTGTAGTCCCAAACCCATGTTACATGCACCAGAAGTATGGGACTAAATTCTAATAAAGACTTGACCCTCTTAACTATGGTAATGCACAAAACTAAGGTATATTTAGAAAATCAATGGAGTAGTGATCCCAAGGGATTTGACCACCTGTCTCAACTCTGGGGAGTGACAGGACAGGAAAAAAAGGTAGGATCCACCAATAAGGGTCATCTCAAATTACTGTATGCAGTATCACATCAAATGGAACACCAAAGGGTACAAAACTATGTGCCACTGAAGGGTGAGACTGCTTTTACAATTTCATCTTAGTACAGCTTGGTTTCATAGTTTGCCTCTGGGATCATCATAATGTGCAGTGTTCTGCCTTATAATTTAAATTTTAAACAGGCAATAGCAGAAGCTCCATCTCTGGAAACATGCCAGTTTAGGTTGGATGGGGCTCTGAACAACCTGCTCTAGTTGAAGCTCTCTATGTTTATTGCAGGGAGGTGGGACTAGATGACTTCTAAAGGTCCCTTGCAACCCTAAGCATTCTATGATTCTATAAATAAACTAAGGACATCAAGTGATTTATGTCTTATAAATTGTTACAATCTAATTATACGTTGTCAAGATTTATTGTGTATCCTCATTGGAATGAATCTTAAATTGGTGAAGAAATTAATACAACAGAACAACCTTTGTAAACTGCTAGAACACATGCAAAACAATGGACAAAAAACCCTAATCACAATTCATCATGATACAGAAGAGATACACCACGTCTTGTAAAAAGTGAAGAAGGATGGAGAGTAACATTGGAGGGAAACTCTTCTGGGATAGTCACCAAGAGCAGTGGGAGTTTTCAATCTCATGCTTCACCCAGCTGTGATTTTACTAACTTTAACATCTATGTGTCTGTTGTTTGTGATCATATTGTACATAAAGGTTTGGTACCTGACAAAACAAACATATACACTAAAACATAACAAATAGCAAGATTTTGCTATCTACTTACCATGGATCTGTAAGGGCATAAATTAACAAAATATTCATTATGGCACAGAGGCAAGAGATGATTGTACCGCCACTCTGTGACAATAAGATTAAATTACAATAGTCATGGGATGGCATGTAATTGTGTGGTCCCTCCTCCCGTAACCTAACCTTTATTTCCCATAACCCTGCTCAGGTGATAATACCAGTGGCAGTTGTAATGGATGCAGATCACAACACAATAACCAAGGGCTAATTTAGAAATGCACCCACCTAACCACAGCTCTGGTCAAGGTCTGACTCAAGCCATGCTGAGAAGAAAGGAACAGCTGTAGTCAGTATGCAAATACAACGAGAAGTCAATCATCTTACCTCATAAGTAGCGAGCAGCTCAAGAGCCCTTTGAGTTCTCCAGCACTGCAGCAGGCTGCATAACAGGATCTTTCCCTGAGTAGAGACACCTCTTGCTGCACTTGCTGCAGAGTGCAAGAGACTTATCTATTGATATTGGGAGCTTTCTTGTCATAACAGATCCTTGGTAAGTGACTAATAACTTGCTAAACTTTGTTAATTTTAGTTTGACTGTGCACCCATAATCCCTTAGACATAAACCATTGACCAAGTCTGGGACTAGGATTGGATCCAGCTGTACTTGGAGTTCTCAGAGTAGAAGTTCAGAAAGCCAAAGTGTCCTCTTTGAATGTCATGACTCAATGGAAAGGTCTGCCTGACATGCAGGACGCTCTGTCCTCTCTGCAGTAAATGATCACGTGTACCATGCCATTGAATCACGGAACATACATTGTCAAATTTTGTGAAGTTGCTGGTTTATATCAATAGATACATTGCTGTTTCTCTCCTATGAATGAAATGCATCACTCCATCCGTGGCAAATTGGAGCAGTAAGCAGGAAGGCAGTATTTGCTTTTATGCATTTCCTACCAACCTCTTCTGTCTTGCAAGCTCCTTCCTGCTTTCTCTGCCTATCTTCAGCTTCCATTCCATGGCTGCCTGTTCTGCCTCCCTGCAATGCAGGCAATTGCTCTCCTCTGCTCAAACAGGTATTTCACAAAGCAACTCAGACATTAAAGGCTCAAGCCTCTTTTCAAATTACAAAATATTAGGATACCATTAGACCTGATGATCTTAAAGGTTTTTTCCAGCCTAAATGATTCTATGGTTCTACAAACCTGAAATCAACAGAGAGGATGAACAGGTACTAGGGACTGAAGCAAATAGCTCTGTTGGTATATCTCATGTGTTTCGTTTCAACAAGAAATCAGGCTGCAAACACAGCCTGGCATTAATGATGCATTGAAATTAATTCTTAGTTAGTGGTTAAACATATGAATCAAAATAAATCAAGACAAAATAAATCTCTACCAAGCCTACTATTACATTCTTAGCGTTCACAACTGTGTATTTCTTCAACTACTGCTCTCTTTGCAGCGCTCTCTCTCGCGCACGGCTGATTGTTACAGGGTTATGCCACTCCTGACATCAAACCCCATCTCACATAGCCCTGAGATAAAAATCCCTCCTACTGTATTAAGTAGAAAATAATTCAGTGGACATTTCCCGGGATGGCTCATTCCCATTCATGGGCCAGCTGTGCTGTTAACAAACCCCTGCAGCTAATTCCAGCATCTGATCTATGCTCTCTCACATCCTTCTGTGCTCGGCTGATATTAAACTGCAGTTTAGGGCGGTTTGTGCAAGTCATGGATGGAGCAAACATTGGTCACCCTTTGGTCTGTCAGTCCTCTATAACAGTTTATCTGCTGATGGGTCAACAGGAGATGAAAAACAATTATTGTACAGCAAAGTGGAGTTCATCACTACTTTGGACATCTGGGATCTGCATTTGATTAACAAATCAAATTTGAAGAAAAGCAACTGACTACTACACATCCTGTAGTAAACATATCACCCCGGTAAAGTGGTCAGATTGTTAAATATGCAAATTCTCTTTCTTATGCATCCTCCTCTGGGCAAACCAAAGCAGCAGTGACCTCACAGAGCACCCACGCTCTGGTTGTTGTGAACTTCCAGCAATCCAGAACAACCAAGTACAAATATCCAAGCTTTTTCTTATGACGATTATGGAAGGAACCCCAAACAAAGGTCTTGTGTGTTGGCAAGAAGAAAAGACTTGTCAGGCTAGATATCACCTTTCATGGCATAAGAGGGAGATCAGCACTCTCTTCTATTCACCAAGGCTTTTGTTTCTCAGACAGCCCACTCCCCTTCTTCCCACAGTCTCAGAAGCTGGTTCCTCAGGGTTCTCATTTCCCCTTTTGCAGAGGAGGTTACAATGTTTCTGACAGACACAATGCGATAGCCAGTTTTGCAGAGAATGTTTTGGAACCAAAGAAGATGATGCTCCAGTCAATGCAAGTGATAATATTCCTGGGCAGTAGTAAAACGTTGCAATAGTTTCCAAGGGCTTCTTCCAGTTGCTAAAGCTCATCAGAGTACTACAATTAAGGCAAGAGGAACTATTAAGTCCAAAAATGATGTCATGTGGGAAACAAGAAATGAGATGGTAATTATCAGCTGGTGATGGGAATTACCAGCTGATAAGCTTAAACATCAGTTCCATATGAAACAGTGAAACACAATGTTTCTGGATGCAATCAATAAAGAAACAGAGGGTCAGAATACAATTAATATCAGTCAATGCGCTTTTATGGAATAGGTCCTGTCAAGCCAGCCTGATTATGTTTCTGATGAGATAACAGGATCTATGATATTGGTAACAGCATCAGTGTAAGACTTCTCCAAAGGGTTTCATTCATTTCCAGGAGTCTGATGGTTTTTATTTTGTTTTGCTGTGGTGTTTTTTTGTTTGATTGGTTGGTTTGGGTTTTTTGTGTGTGTTTTTTTGTTGTTATTTTGGTTTGGGTTTTTTTGTTTGGTTGGGTTGGGTTTGGGTTAGTTTTGGTTTGGTTTTTGGTTGGTTGGTTTTTGTTGTTTTATTTTGTTTTGTTTTTAATGAGCAATATAAATATCAAATCAATTAAGAGATATGGTACAATGACTAATCTCAGAAAGAATTGTGAATGGCAAATCATCACTGAAGGAGGTTCTGCAAGAGCTACTTAAAATCATGATCAACGATTTAGGAATAAGAAAAAAAATTGCTGACAACATTTCTAAAAAACAATGATTGCCTCTCAGTAGCGCAGAGTGATTCTGCAGAGACATCTGAATTGTTTGAGGAACCTGATGGGTTTCAAAATGAGTTAAGTTAGCATCTCTGATTGCAAGATTTTATATTCAGAAACAAGCAAGGGAGAGCAGCTAATCCAAATAGTAGTGCCACTCAGAAAATCATAGAATCACAGAACCATTTTGGTTGGAAGAGACCTCTAAGATCATTAAGTTCAACCATTAATCCATCACTGCCAAGCCAACCACTAAACCACGTCCCTCAGCAGAGGGCTTTGAAACCCCTCCAGGGATGGGGACTCCACCAGTGCCCTGGGCAGCCTGGGACAGGGCTTGACAATCTTTTTGGGAAGAAATTTTTCCTAATGTCCAACCTAAACCTAAACAAATTAAGGCTGTTTCCTCTTGTCCTTGTCAAGAAAATTGTATCACTTAAGAGCAACAATCAGAATGGTCTTCATGTTTAGCTCACGTAGAATGGAAGTAGAGAATTAAAGACTTACCTCTTGATGTCTGGTTCTTAGCACTCTTCCTATTCTGGAGGAAACTATCTTTAGACCTTGGCAACAGCCTTTTCAATTAATCTAATGAAGACAGTGAAAATTAATTAAGTCTTTGTATTTTGCCAACTGACTGACCATATTTGATCCTGTCTCCTGTAAAGGCAGGTTGTGATATTCAGCTACTTCTTACAACATTGAGAAGCCTGGGCCCTCCAGGGCAACCACTCAAGACACCTGAGTTTTGTAACCCATCACAGACATCATTTATGTGGATTATTTGAAGCAGTTCCCTCTGTCAGTTGGCAGAGTCATAATCAGTGTATATATCAGTTATCACAAAGACATAGAGCATATTCCATGGAATGGATGCAGTTGTATAAATAAATACATCAGAATCCAGAGGCTGAGAATTTCATACTTTTAGTTACATAGTTATGTGACTCAGAAATGAATAAAATCAATTATTAATGCTCTTCTCTCAAAACTAATTTGTATTAGAGTAGTTTTCATGAAGATAAGGCAATAAAATGCAGAGACTATATATTACCTGTGGATACCTGCTTCTTATGTAACTAGAAGACTTCTGCTTCCAGCTCATTTCTTCTCGTGGTGCAAAAGTCACTTTGAAACTTGTAAAGACCAAATCTCAACTCCCTGAGGACACTTCACTTTCAAATCACTGCCATCACCTTCCTTTCTCTTTTTTTATCCACAAGCTCCCAAAAGCAGGTGCTCAGGAGGCTTTCCAGTGTGGATTCTTCCATTTCATTAGTAACAAAAGTTGTTACTTCCCAGAAGGACTAGGTGTGACACACCTTCAAAACTTCAGTGTGCATAAATTAACTGCAAATGCCTTATTTTTTGCTCTGTTTACCTTTCACTTAGATGCCTAAAAGCTCCCTCCTAACAACAATCCTCATTAAAAGAGTACTCTGTAGTCCCTGTGTCAAACACCAGCCTGGAACAGAAATCCTCAAGAAAAGAACAGGCAAACATCGTTGTGTGGCTAAGAAGCAGCTGTTCTTGCCTTCAGGCCTGCCCACACAGGACTAATTGACCTGGTTTAGCCAGCCCTTCTTTTTATGGTTTGTATCCTTAAGTCTGGTGATAACTGAAGAATTTTTAGCTGTTATTTGAATTCAGTTAAAGTGAATATTAGCTATTAATTACCTCTTTATTTGCTGCAGCTATTGTATTTATTAATGGAAGCACCTCAAATGGGGACAAATAATGCTACTTTTGTTGTGAAAGTATTTAAGCAGGAGTTTTGTTTTATTTTTATTTTAATTTAGGAGGATTGTTGGGGAAGTTTTTTGCTTTTGTGTTCCAGGCACTGATCTCTAAAACATTAACTTGGCATGTTTTCTTCAAACAGCTTTTCAAAGAGGATAAAGATGGAAATAAATAGCCATATGGTGCACATGAGCCTAATTCATGCAAAGTTGCTCATCCCAGGCAGATGGAAAAGGATGTTTGAGTATCTTGGTTAGAAAGCCACCTTAAAAGTTACCTTCTTTTTATTTTCGCTTTGTCATCAGCTTGGCTAATGACTAGCTCCAAGGCAACTTTTCTTGCTACTCACTCCTGTGCAAATTAATTTTCCAGTCATGTGTCCTTGCCCCTCCTCTCCTGATCTGTTTGAGACTTTAGGTGATAGACCGATTATTTCAATGGCAGCAAATGTAAAGTATGCCCAAGCTGTTCCCAGTGTTAATGCAGAAGAGGTTAGTCTGTTCTATGAGACACAGGGAAAGGGAAAAGAGAGGCATAAGTGTATCTGAGACTTCCTCACCACTCAAGTTATATCTTTAGCTCTTTCTCTACCATCAGTGGATCTGCAAAGCTCACTCAAGATGATTTTTTTTTCCTCTGAACACTTTCAGATATTGTCTGAAGTTATAATCCTGCACGAGGCACAGCTCATGTCAAATCCTTAACTGCCTGGAGCTTGGGGGAATTTGTCATGGACTCATTCCCTTTTTGTTGTTTTCTTTTTCCTTTTTTTTTTTTCTTATTTTCTCTCATCATTTTTCTATTGCATCACAGATCCAACAGACAGTGGCATTCTAATCTCCACATAAAGGTGCAAAATCAGTCAACAGACTCATGTCAAATGCTGGTTTTATTAAGCAGTTTTCCACTGAGAACCAAAATAAAAGAGCTTGGATCAAAAAGAGTGTTGCCAGGATCCTGGAGTACTCACTCCACTAAAACCCCCCTTTGTGAATGTCAGCAAGGCTGAATTCTCAGATCCCAAAGTAATTCAAGGCTTGAGCAGGATGAGGTGGCATCTGGCTATTCAAATCCCTAAGAATAATCCTTATCAGAACATTCATTAACCACAGGGCACAACAGTTCAGATATCTGTCAGTGTTTTGAGGAACCAGAGATCTTAAGGAAAAAAAATTCTTTCCTACTCGTTATAACTCATATTTCTATGTATTTTCCTCTGTACAGATGTGTAGCAGTACTTGGTCATCAGCATGTGCAAACTGAGGCTTTCAACTTCCCTCGTGGTGAAAAATAAACAGTCAAATTATAAATAAAGAAATGCATTTGTGCAATATTATATATTAAAACAGGATAATATTAAACCCTCATCAGTTCAGTGGAAATGTCTCAACATTCACTGCTAATCACAGCGACATCTTTATCTTTTATTCTGCATAGCAGATGTCCTCACTCCAAAGCTGCTTGGATTTGTCAGTGACAGGATTGCGGGGCTCTTTCTTTTACTGTCTTTGGTTGGTTGGGTTTTTTTCTTGTTTTGTTTGTTTGTTTTTCTCCCTTTCGAACTTAGGAGGAAAAGTGTTTGCTGTCACCATTTCCTAAATGTAAGCACAGCTGGAATTCATGCGCTGGAATTTCCACTACAAGGTGAGACAAGCTAAAGAGCTTACAGAGCAGAGCGTGTATGTTTCTCTGCTCTGCAAGGCAGACCAGACGGTATGGGACTGAGTTGGAGGAGATTTATTCTTCAGCATTATGGCTCCACAACATTAGTTGGTCAATGAAGTCTGTGTATAAGCTCCCTCTATGTCTTCACATCTTGGCTTGAAAGAGCAGGCATGATTATTTTAGAAGGAAGGAATTTTTTTCGCTCAGCTCTTGGGTACCATCGGAGGCCACCATGCACCTATTATGGGTCTCACAAAAATCACCGAAACACAGAATGGTTGGGGTTGGAAGGGACCTCTGGAGATCACCTCATACAATCCCCCTGCTAAAGCAGGATCACCCAGGATCACATCCAGGTGGGTTGGGAATATTTCCATAGGAGACTCCTCCACAGCCTTTCTGGGCAGCCTGTTCTAGGCATCTGACACCCTCACAGGAAAGAAGTTTCTCTTTATCCTCCCAACCCATAAGCCTCTCTCCTTTACTCTTTTTCTCTTCCCCTTTGTGTAGGGAGAGGAGTTAACAGAAAGTGCCTGTTACAGGTCTAGTGGACAGGCCTGACTCTAAACCTTGACACTAGGAAAGCAAACCTTTTCTTTGTGGATTTTCAAGGGCTCTGATACATGGCCAGGCCAATATGGATTCACATGGGGCTGTATGCCATTTTAGGAGATAAAGAGAGCCTAAGCATTATGATTTTGCTCCAGGCTGAGGGTGCCTACATGGATGGTTGCTAAAGCCCAGCACAGCAGGTGTTTATGTGAAGTGCTTGAGCTTTGATCCTTAACTATGTAAGAGTTTCAAAACAAGAAGAGGGGAGGTTATGTGTACAACTGTCCCCAGAGGTTTAGCAGATCAAACCATTTCAAAACCTTTTTATTCCCAACTCAAAGGCCTTTCATTTCTTTCTGACAATGTCTTTGGTTTGAGCAAACATACAAGCTTTGTCCTTTGAGTTGGAAACGTTCCCTCCCTTCCCAGGCATTTGGCATGAACTACTACCCCAAGGTTATTATGATTTCTTCTCTCTTTTTCATGATAAATCAGAGAAAGCTCTTGCTGGAGAAACCCCATTGTCTGTGTACAATAAAACAAGGAGCTCTTGGCTGCCACTTGCCCTCTGGCATGTTTTGCTGGCAGAAAGAAAGAAGAGAAATGAGTGCAACCTTTGGATTGGAGCAAGTCCCCAATTTCCAGTGGAAGCTGCTTCCCGTTGCTCAACTTTTCAACTTTTGCCAGGGGGTGAATGTAACAGCTTGTTACTTTTTTTCCTGCCAGACTCTTCCCTGGAGAATGGCTCGTAGCTTCTCTTTGGAGCTCCTGACTAAAAATAAATGCAGTTTGCAGAGGCAATTTGTATTCTGCTAACCCTGCCGCAATGCTCTGTGCCCTCTCTGTGTAACTGGCTGGTTTTCCCTCTCAGCACATTACACGCACCACATAGAGGAATAATCTCATACAATGTCCAGGCTACTGCAGTTCATAATAACAGTGACGCATTATGTATAAAGCCAGCGCTCCACATTTTGGAGTCGTGTTGCAAAATAATTGCAGTAATTGTCCATCACAGACAAGGTTAATTAGTGTTGTATCCCCTTCCACTTTTCCAATTTTCTTCTTCAGTACCAGAAAAACAAACATTCTTATGTGAATTAAAGGCAGTTTGGTCCACAGTGCAGCAGTTTCCTAGAGCAGTCCTGCTTTGAACTGGTGGGATTATTCCTTGGACAGAGACTTTTTGTGGTTAGCTCTAGACCTAAGCAGAAGAAGAAACAGCCTAAGGAAGTAACATGGTCACTGTTTGCTGCCTGTTTTCTCTACTGAAGTTTGGTATTGCTGCTGCTGAAGAAGTCTGATAAATGGGAGGGCTTTTGGTGGCATGTCTTCTCTGACCAAGCTCTCTCCTACAGCAGCAGAAGAAAAGAGCCCTGCTCTTCAGAGCTCCCAATCTCCTCTCTGCCCTCTTTCTCTTCTATTTCCTTTTCTTTTCCCAAGAACAAAGCCATCATGTCCAAATAAATCTTTAGAAGGACAAGAAAAAACTTCCCCTCCCGCCTTGTTACTAACCTGAAAGTATACAGGTTATCTTCCAGTCTCTTTTAAACAAAATTTACTTTTTGTCTTGTGGGATTTTAAATGATTAACTGTTTGGTCAAGTTAGCGTTAGGGAAGAGATCTACATACAAGCACAACAGCAAATCTCACTTAACCTGGTATTTTCAACAAAATTGCTCAATCACCACATGTCCTGCCTTTAAAATCTGCTTTTTTTTCAGCCCAAAATAAAGCTAAATCACAACAGCTTCCACCACCTGAGAACCAGTAAATGCATTCTGCATAGTTGCACTCCTTTAGTACCAACAGTATATGTAAGTGTGATTATGTTCATATTTCTTAGCACAGGTATGGCTTCGATCTAGGTATTTTCTGTGAGTAATCACATTCTCGCTCTATTCCAGAGCAGATTAAAGAGGATGCTACATGTTTTATCATGCCCAGTATTGCCTGTAGTGGTGGTCATACGACAGGTTAGCAGACCCTGTTCTTAAACCTCAAATCTCATTTTAATGTTCCCCCTCACATAGATTATCTTGAACTCCTTTGGTTACCTAACACGGTGGAAGATTGGGCCATGCAACTGCATAAATGGAAGAGATACTGTGGTTTGGAGGATGAAATAAAGGAGTTTAACCAAGATATCAGATCCCTTCCCTTGTATGCACAAACACTGGAAAACTTGGATCTTAGCTAGTAAATGAATTATTTTATATTTCACTTCCCTCTTTACTTCCTGGGATCAATGTGAGAATAAATGAGTTAAAGCAAGAAGAAGCTCAGACTTGATGGGAATGATGAGAGCATTACTACCTTAGATAAACTCTGTCAGTGATGGGGGGATGGGTGTGGGTGGGGTATATTTCCCATGAGAATTCCCAAACCCCACAGATCGTTCTGATTGCTCCTGTCCCACCACAGCACTGATGCCCATGTGTACATTAGACAGAGCATTTCAATATTTTCCCTCACAGTGCCTCTCAAGGTTAATCTTTTTATATCATTCATGTCCACTAAATACGTTGATTTTATCTTTATTTTCCTTTTTTCACCCTTTTAAATTAAATTTGAAAATCTACCCAGCAAGTCCTCCATGTCTCTGTCTTGAAGAGATGTTTTCAGCCCTGATGGAAAAGCAGGGTGGGGAGTCAGACAGGCAACTTGCTAAGCACTTTGCTGAAGTGTTTATTATCACTAAAACCAATCTTGCTCCTAATGAGTTCCCGTGCTATACATCTGAATGTCAGCCGCACTTTCAGGGAAGCCGGCTGCCATTCATCAACTGGTTAATCTCTCCTTAATGGGCAGCACATGAGGAGCAGCCACTAAGAGAAGTAGGGCCATTAATGGGGACAGAGGAGATGAAACAGGAGAGCCAAACTGAAAGGCCTCATTAAGCGTATGGGCAGCCCAAGGAGAGGAATTTTCTTAATATCGCTGCTATCATGCTATCTGTCAAGGCTGTATCATCTCATCTCTCAGAGTCATGTTCAAGACACATACATATGCCCAACCTTTGTGAGAAAGACTTTTCTTTTTTTTTTTTTTTAATAGCTGACCATTTAGGAATATTTGTGCAGACATAAAATAGAGGAATATTTTACAGCCTTTATTAATAAAACAGCTGCACTTGAGATAAAAGAGAGGACAGCAGATCATGCCAAATGATCAAGACCTGAAGCATTTACAAGTCTGGTCACTTCAACACTTACCTAAATTAGCAAGGGAAAGTTTCATGCCTGGAGTTTTTCTTACTGCAGGTAAAGATTTACTGGGTGTTAAATACCTACTCAACACTGTGTCTCCTTTGGCCCCAAGCCATGCCTTTTATAGGCCAAAGGAAAGGCATGATTCTGCCTCACCCTTTCCTTGCTGGATTTCCATGCTTGCCCTTTTGTCCAAGAAAATTCACATCTGCTGAGGAAGAAGCAGGTCTATGGGGTGGTATTGTTGCATCAAATCCCTTGTATAAAAGTCTGACCTTGTCATTTTGTGGGATTGGACTAGATGACCTTTGAAGGTCCCTTCCAATTCAAACCATTCTATAATGGGACTTTATCTCTCTGGCCAAATTGCACCACTAGCCTTCTCCTGAAAAAAAAAAAAAAAAAGATTAAACCAATAAACAAAGTCTTTTGTTCACAGAATGAGCAAATATCAAAGTATAATGAATGTAATGGTGTTAACAGTCAAAGTCACTACGGTGTGTCTGCATCCCATGAATCTGGGTCACACAGGCAGAAGGACACACCTTGGCAAAAGATGCGGTTAAGCCATCAGCCTCATGAATGCACAAGTGGACACTGATACTGCTAATTAAATTTGGGTATCAGCCCATTCTTCAGTCTATTTCTGCCTGTGCTCACATTGGTATGCACAAGCTGATGGTCAGATAATGTCTTTGCCTGATCTCTGGAGCTTTTCTTAGAAGGTGGAAATCCTGAGCATGCTCAACTTCTCTTGCAGGTTAAGTTCTCATTGAACCTGTGTGCATAAATCAGGGCAAGATTTGGCCTACTCAGACAACAAATCTCAGCACTTCCAAAGCATATGTTGAGCTATTCTTAGGCATAGTGTTGACACGTTGAGTGCACACAGTCAAGATAGAGGCATGGAGACTATATAGGACATAGGACTTGATTTCCCACATTCCACATTGAACCTGTTCTTCATATACTGTAAAGAAACTCAGGAGTACAACAGAGTTGCTGTGATGTATTCATTCCTAGTTTGGGGTTTTTTTTCAGCCTCCTATGTTCACAGGGTTTCAGCACTTGCATGACTTCTTTTTTTCAAGAAAGATTTGTGTATGAGATTGGCCTGCATTTGTGCTTGCGAGTCTTCACAAAAATGACTGCATACTTTCTCCCAAAATCTTTTTATCCAGAATTAACCAAAAGATTTATGGGATATTGCTGTGAAGACACAAAACCACCACTAGATAAATTTTGTAGCATTTTTAAAGTGAAAGGGAAATGAAACAGATTATATAAACTTATTTAAAGCCTTAAAAAGAAAATCTTTTTTTTGTGTATATGCTAAATTAGAACATGGCCTTTTGAAACAGTGCTGGTTAAACCACTCATTTTAAGAAAATGGAAGCAGGAAACAGTTTCTAAATGAATATGACCATGTAGAGATATGTTCTATTTTCCATCTTCTACCAGGTCACATCCCAGTGAGGCTCGTGACTGGAGGTGCAGAAGGTGATATAGGTTAGTACCAATGCAGTTTGGCAGACCTGAGAGGAAACAAGCCATCTCAGAGTTTCCATGGTGGTACTGCTCAAAATTACTGAAGATGAGGTTAAAGGTGAGGCAATCCTTCTGGAGAGGTATGGGTTGGAAGTGATAGAGGCTTAAGGACATAACTGGTCATGTAGGACTAACTAGGGGAGGATGGGTGTTGCCAGGGCATCACTTGGGCTCCTTTAAAAGTCCCTTCAAACCCAAAACATTCTTTGATTCTATCTCAGCACAAGAAAGACATGGACCTGTAGGACTGAGTCCAGAGGAGGCCACAGAAATGATGAGAGGACTGGAACCCCTCTGCTGTGAGATCAGGGAGTGACTTGGGAGAAGAGTCAGTCTGGAGAAGAGAAGGATCCAGGGACACCTTATTGAGGCCTTCCAGTATCTGAAGGGGGGCTATAAGAAAGATGGGGACAATCTTTTCAGCAGAGCCTGTAGTAACAACAAAAGTGTGATAGTTTTGAAGTAAAAGAGTGGAGATTCAGACTAGATCAAAGGAAGAAATATTTTATAATGAGGGTGGTGAGACACTGACACAGATTTCCCAGAGAGGTAGTTGATGCCCCATCCCTGGAAACATTGAAGGTCAGGTTTACTGGAGCTCTTAGCAACCTGGTCTAGTTGAAGATGTCCCTGATCACTGCAGGGGGGGTGGACTAGATGATCTTTAAAGATATCTTCCAACCCAAAATGTTCTATGATTCTATGACTGTAGTGGATCCAGCCAAGCAGTACTCAGATAAAGGACAAGAAGTGGCATTCTTGCTAAATCCTTCTGTGACTGGGCATCTGCAAACCTGAAGGCTCTTCCTGGTCATTTACTCTCCCTGACAGAAAGAAATGGTCTCAGTTGCGAACTGTCACTTCACATTAAAGCAACTTCCTTCCGCTTCTCTGGGTGCCAGAAAAAGAAACAAAACACAACAAAACATATCAGAGGATTGTCTAAACATGCCTCTGGGTCATTGGTAACAACCTTTCATTAACAAGGGCCAGCTGGGTAACAAATTAAGCCCTTCCCATTACTGTCTGGAGGAAAGAGCAGGGTCATTTGTTACCACTCTTTCCAGTACAGTGGGTCCCCACGTAACAGGCTGGAGGCAGGGAAGTGCTGGATTCATGTGTTTTGATGCAGTGTCCCTGTGGATTTCCAATAGACCTTCTGTTTGCAAAACTTGTGGCAGTTTGACATCTGGATTAAATTCCTGCTGTGCTGTGTGTGGACAGCAGTCTCAGAGGACGGAGCTGGTATCCACAGAGGAAGCAAACGCTCTCACCCGTGTGCATGAAGGTTGAAATGAGCTACAAACCATCAGCTGAGGTTGCCCTCATTCTTATTCAGCTGTTCAATAATACTGAACAGGAGGGGTGCTCCTGCTGTGTTAAAAGTGCTCCAGAGTATTTCAAAAGTGCTGTTAAACGTCTAGTCTTTACCATAGACTCAGCTTATAAATGAAAAGCTTCTCCTAATTTGACTTATGTCTATATACACAGAACCAGATGTAACCAAGCTGACTTTTTAATTGCATTTCATTGCCTTATGGTTTTTGCCCAGCTCTGGGACTTGTGTCCTGAAGTGGAGGTGGAATTTAAGCTTGTCTTCTTTTCAAAGAGAAGCCAAAATAACACTTCACCAGCTGTATACTGCAGACCCTTACATTGTCATCCATCTTAACTTCTGATCTCATTGCTCCAGTGTCCTAGTGCATAGATGCTTTTCTTGACTGACCAAAGCTCGACATCCATGGACTAGTCACAGATATGTAAAGTCAGCTCACTTTGAAGCAAGAATTTAGCCAGTGCACACATACACTGCACAAGTGCAGGATAGATCAGATTAGGGGGGCTTCAAAATCATGTGGGTCTCCTGAACCTCTAAATGGAGCCTGTCCTTCTGATCTGTACTGCACAGAGAGCACTGACAGAGGTTTTCACACATACAAAGGGAAGAATCCACATCACTCCACAAGAGAATGGTGGTGTTGGAGTCCACAGAAAAGGGGAGCTCTTTGAATCACTGGAAGAGCTTGACCATGTTGTCTTAGACCACTCAGACTAGCTGCCAGAGAGATACTGACTGAACATACTGAACATGTCCTGGACTGAACATGTCCTGGCTATCTTCTTTGTTCTTTATGCCTCTCTCCTTCTGAGACTTCTCTTTTTTTTTTTTTTT
>VWZY01009520.1:109481-125021 GCA_013399075.1 Chloroceryle aenea
TTTTTACTCTCATAGTCTTTTTCATTCTTACCTGACTTTTACAGTCTCTGGGACACGGATCAAATTTCCCTGGACTTCAGTCATGGGCTTCTTCTGCCTAGACCAGAGTCTCAGCAACATGTTAGTGAAATTCCAACATTAAATGGCAACCATTAAGCGTAAGCATAAGAAGCAAGTTGCAAATAAAAGCAAGATTTTATTGTGCTGAGTGATTTTACTGCATAGAGTTATTTAATTAATATTTGGCAAATGCTTTAAGATTTCATCAATTAATGGAATGAGGATGTACAAATTATCTATAATTATTATTACCTCCATAATCAAGGAACACATTTTCTCTCTCTTTCTGAGACATTTGGGTAATGAGCTAATGAGGGGATTCCACTTCGGTAGGTGTGCTGAGTTTTAACACTCAATTTTGCCGGGTGAGTGATAAGCAGCTTTGAAATATTCCTCACTCTCTTGGCCATAAACCTTTTAATGGTTTCAATTTTTTACAAACCATAGACCCTGCATTACAGTCATCGCTACAGTCAGCTTAACTCCTTGTGCTGCTTAACACACTATAAAATGTCTCTACTAAAGAACATTTCCATGGAAACAGCCCATTAAAAATGAATTTTATATCTTATGTTTTCTATAAATGGACAGCTCACTTAATGGCCTTTTACTATTACACTTCTCCAGAACGGCTTCAAATTTAACCATATTTAATTCTTTTATAATTTGAAACAGCACTCTTTTTTTTTTTCTTTTTTTTTCTTTTTTTTTAAGTACTGTTACAAGATATCAGCTTGATATGCCAGCACACAAAAGAGCTGAAAATCAAGAATCGTGTCCCCCCCACAAACAGACTAAACACATCTATAGCAGAGGAAGGTTCCCCCACTGATTTAGGCATTCCAGAGCATGCCAAACTCTGTGAATTTTACTCCAAATCAACCACAGTTCTTATTTCACCAAAAAGTGCAAAATGATGCTTTTTACCAGAATAAGTGAGCAGACCAGTCTGAAAATACTTC
Organism: Chloroceryle aenea; assembly: GCA_013399075.1. NCBI lineage: Eukaryota > Metazoa > Chordata > Aves > Coraciiformes > Cerylidae > Chloroceryle > Chloroceryle aenea. The sequence continues at coordinate 110,504 of VWZY01009520.1, forward strand.
TGTCTTCTCTTGTCAAGATGACTTGCCCAAGGGAAGTTATGGTTTGCCTTTATATTAATCCATTGAAAACCTCCTGAAGTAAAAAGGAGATATATTTGAATGAAACCCAGAATCTTCTTCCAACGCAAGAAAAAGTGTGTCAGCACTTGGTCGTTATCTGGCTTCTTCAGCAGCAGAATTAATTCCTGGTGGATTATACAATTTACCACTCTTCTCCAAAGGAAAGTCTTGGTCAGTTCTGTGTCTGTTGTTCAATTTCCAGAGAGTTCAGGAGCTTAAAGATGTTACTGGACCATTAGTATTCATCAGCTAACATCCCACACCAACTAGCATCAGCATTTGTCAACTAATGACTAATATCATAATCTCCTGAAGAGAACTTCTATTTGAGCTAGCTTTAGCTGAGCTGTTATTCATCAAAAACTCCTTTAATTTGTCTCCTTTTTCAAACTGGATTTCTTTTTTTTTCCCCAGGCTCAATCTGAGGATTTTTAACTTGTGTTGAGAAGTCCATGATGTCTCTTTGGAAATCTTTGCTATGGTCATTGGCATGGAGTCATTCCAGAAGTGCAAGACTGGGGACACACAGGAGACCACAAACACAGGCTGAGAGAGTTGTGGTTGTTCAGCCTGGAGAATGTGGAACTTAGTAGTGGCCTATCAGTACTTAAATGGGCCCTACAGGATAGATGTGGAAGGACTCTTATCAGGGACTGTAGTGATGTGACAAGAGGTAATGGGTTTAAATCGAATCTCTGACTAATCCCCAATGCACACAGCTGCTGGATAGGCTGCTTTGGGCTCCTGTGTCCTTTGCTGTGGCCTTTAAACACTATGGTTTGGATTCCCCTTGGAAGACCCTATCATAAAGCTGAATATGGCTGAATAACACTATCATAAAGCTAAATGACTGGTCCAGTAGTGGTACAGCTCCAGTGTCATGTTGCTTTCAGTAATCTTCCAAGGGACATTGATGAATGGGCTGCCATAGACCTGAATTTGCCTAATAACTTCCCTGGATGTCAGGAGCAGGCAGTACTTTTTTTCTCTTTTTATTTTTAATTTCCATTTTTCTGTTTATTTTGTTGTTTTCTTGTATCATTGGGGTTCTTTTCATTTTTTTTTTCTTTTTCTCGGGGTTTTGTTTTCTTTTCTTTTCTGAGGTGAATGAGCACAGACCATGACCACACACTTAGAGCACAATACTCTCTTTCCCAGTCACTTATTTTCACAAAATGAAAAATATATATCCTGCTGTATGTGCGTGGATGACCAACCGCTAGAATTTAAAAGTGCTTAAAGACTTAGCAGATGACAGATATTAAATTTTGCTTCCTTTTAGCCATGAAGACAGCAATGGAGCCTGACTAACAAGGGACAATTCACTGGAAAACAATATTAGAAAATATTCTATGAGTAGTTATAGTAATATTCTCTGTAGAAGCTTAAAATTGTATTTCTTCATGTATTTCTTCCTAACATTCCCCTCTGCCCTAAACATGCAGACCAGAGTATCTCTATTGTCTCCAACTATCAGAGCATATGGGAGAGCCAGTCACAAACTGTATTACGAATAAATTACTTCTCTAAAGGGCAAAATCAAGGTCTTTTGCAGACTCCTCATTATTCAGCTTCTAGGGTATTTCTGGAGTACATGGAACTTGGGTGAGACATTCAGCATGTAAATGAATTTTGCACCCAAAAGATGACCAGTAAATTTCTGATGTTTCTTAGGTAGCTTTCTCATATTTGTGTGCTTTTATGCAAGATGGGCACATGGAAGTTCTGTTGCAGAGGTAGGTCAAGACTAAAATGTTTTTTATTTCACTTGCTGTAGTTATTTGGCTGGAAAGAGAAACATGGACTTTCATTCATGTTCCTCAAAATAACATTAGGAAACCTGTAATGTTGCCCTCAAAGAGAAGTGACACCTAAAGCTATGGGAATGTGCTGTCTCCTTCACAGGGTCAACACTTCTGAAGACGATTACCTCTAATTAGAGGAGGGAGATCAGAAGATTGGAAGTTTTTTCCTTTAGACTTTTGTAAACCAATACATTTCTTTAATCTGTGGACCACATTTCCAAAAGTAGTCATTGGATTTGATACCTTAATATACACATACACAGATATTTCTGTATCAGGATAGAGGATAATTAGATTTAAGGCAAACAAGAGCAGAATTTTTCCATGAAGGAAAAAAAAACCAACAAAAACAAAACTATTTTTTTGTTCCTGGTGGTTTTGGAAAATAAAATAAGCTAATTAACTGAAGTGAATGTGTCTCCTGACTCTGTAGTGATGAGCTATCTCACAGTAGGGGAGGCCTTTCTAAAATAAGAGCTATTACATGAAAAACAGCTATCCACAGATCTGAGAAAACTGCCTTCCGTGCTGCTTCCATCCCAGCTCTGTCTCATTTCTGTACCAGGGACCAGACACTGAGTGAAACTCAGTGTACATAGTCATTGTATAATAAACTATGTATATAAAGTTTGATATGATAACCAGCATGTTAAATTTAATCAATATTGAATATACATCCTTAATGAAAATTTTTCCTTATGAGCAAAGGGAGATTTCTTTGAGCATCAGTGATATCATTGATATCTTAAGAGAGTTTTGAGAGAGCTAAGCAGATTATGGCTGTGATTCTGAAAAAAAAAAGTAAAAATAAAAGTAGCAGGATGCAATATCTGCAACTATGATAATTTATGAGCATCAAAAATAGATGTGAATATCAACCTTTGAGAATATATCACATATTACATATTAAGATGAAGACAAATGAATTGGTGTGGTAGAAGGCAAAAATCACTGTAACTATCAAATTATGCTCATGAAAAAGCAAATAACAGTTGGGTTGAGAAAATGAAGGGGAGGTGAAAGGGAAACAATGTCAGTTGCCCTTGAACCCTCTGGGATCTGAGGGGCTGTACAGGATTTATAATTTTTATAATTAACCCCCTTCTTTTCAACATGAGTTAATGTTCATGCATGGGGCAGGATGCTCTCCTAAAATCTGTTCTCTTTAAATAAGTTTTTTTTAAAAGGAATGAGAAAGCAAGAAGCCAGCAGACTGGGGTGGGGGTGGGGGGAGAAAAGAAAAAAAAAAAAGGGTACCCAGAGAGCTTATTAATGCCTGTCAGCAGAAATCAAGATGAGGAGCCAGCCTGGGCTTGTTTCTGAAGTTTCATATCTGATATAGAGCCCTTTGGGGAATACAGAACCCGAGATAATTGTAGACACAGTATGATAATAGACTGCAGTCAATTTCAATTTAGGTCTGATGATCAATAGATCTTTCCCTTTCTCTATCTTGATTCAATGTCTAATAAACAGAGGCAAAAAGATATTCCACTTCCTCTAAGGTTAGTGTGTTAGGCTTCTGAGGTGGAAAAATATATTAAAGAAAACATCTTGGTTATTTTCTTTCCTATTGATTTTGCACTAACAAGGGTGGGCATGGGGGAAATTGGAAATCTTTATGGTGGTCAAGGGTAAGAACTGTAGTACCACAGCTTGTTTCCAAGAGGAAAGATCCCTAGATATCTGAGGAGATATACAGGGAAAATTAAAAATGACTGGAGTCCAACACTGCAGAGACTTAAAAGGAGCTGGAATATCAATGACAGATGCTTAGTCAGAAATATTTAGCAGGAAGGATGAGAGATGCCATGTTAAACAATTCAAGAGATCCTAATTTACATCCTTCTGAGAAATTGGTTCTGTGGTCTCCCAAAACAAGTTCAAATGCTTGGAAGTGGTCTAAGGAGCTCTTGAATGCAGGTTGCACCTTCATTAGAATGGTCTATCAAATGACAAGCCCACCTAACCAGAGGAACAGCATCAAACTCAGAGCTTTGAATCTGAGATGCCCTGAAAGGCTGACTTTCTCTCACACCACTGTTTCCATATGTGCCGTGAGTTCCTTGCAGTGGAGTAACACCGTCAAATAACAGGTCTTCACTAATTTGCCCTTTTTTTGAAGTTGGACAGGGCTCTGAGAAACCTGCTGTAGTTGAAGATGTTCCTTCTTACTGCAGGGAGTTTGGACAAGATATCCTTTAACAGTCCCTTCCAATCCAAAACATTTGATGATTTGATTCCTAAAGGAAACCCTTTACCCCACGACCAACAGCGCATGCCTACTGGCTGGCAGTGATGTGAGCTAGGTGAGTGCATTACAGCCTCTCTACCACTATAGTAAATCCACCCTTGATGCTAACTCATCATTTGGCTTCCTTGTCATCCCAAATGTTCTTCAAGTCTAACAGCCTTGCTGTTTTCACTGTGAGCACAGGGTAAGTCTGAGTGAATATTTACCTTCTGATAATTGCACAATATTAGTCCTTAGGGCCTTGGCTGACACAGGAACTGCAGTTAATTTTCATGATGTACTGCTACCCTGTAATTAGTTAAAAGTTGGCACTGGAATGTCAATGCAATTTGGTTATTAATTACAAAGCAGCATTTTTGAGCATGCTTTTGAAATTGTAAAGCAACTTGCCCAAAGTGTAGTTTGGGCAACTTATATTTTGGAGAGAAGAACAAATCCCTGTAAAAAAGCCCCTATCTTTTGATCGCTCTCTTTCTTTCTTTCTTTCTTTCTTTCTTTCTTTCTTTCTTTCTTTCTTTCTTTCTTTCTTTCTTTCTTTCTTTCTTTCTTTCTTTCTTTCTTTCTTTTGTATATTTCAGACAGGCTCAGTAACCTATTCTGCCTGGAGATAAACACAACTTTCAGTTTCCTAAAACATCCTTAGATGCAAAGTGAAATGAATGTTGTGAGAAGGCCCATGGGGATCTGCTGCAGGGCCATGTCTCACGCTGGTTTCAAGATGTGAAGAAGGTTTGACCACTCAAAAGAGTGGTTCACACAGAAGTAATTGGGTGAAGAATACATATTTCATGATAATGATCAGGTATGGTATATGGTGTCCAGATAGGTCATTACTGATGATCAAAGATCTTCTTCCTGAATGTTTTAGCAAATATTTTCTGTCTCATCTCTAGAGCAGTAGATAAGAACAAAAGCTAATCTTTCTACCTGTTTTTTATATTAAGAGATTTCTATGTGGAAAGTTTATTTCCTCCTGTATCAAGTGGGTTTGTCAGCTAATTAAATCTTCTGTAAAACATACACTCTTTGTTTCTGCTCCTGTTTCCATTTCCAGCCACTGCTTCTTGCATCTCTTGAAAAAAATTTCTCCATTACGCAGGTATTTTAAGACTTCATATTTGGAGAGCAATCTGATTGCCTAATCAGAAACTTCTAGACCTCAGGATGTTCATCAAGCATTAAGCTGTTAGTCCAGAAGAGGAGGTTAGCCCTATCCAACCTACCCTTGGATAGTCATGACTAAATTTCTATGAAAATAACCCTGTGGACCTCCAGCTGGCCTAGAGGATGTGAATTTGATATCAAATCCAACCTCAAGGCCATTTCTTCCATGCAGAGTAAAGACAGCTTATGCAATTGATCCTGAAGATGTGGAATTTACTGGTCTCTATTCAAAGAAGACTGAAAGTGCTCAAGTGGGGTACTCAAAATCCAAGTTCCTCTGTGATATAGGCCATCCAGCAGCACTTTGAATAGTTTATGCTTAAAAAACAGAAGGAAGAATGAAATAATCTTAACTGAGTGATAAAAACTGTATTAGGATCAAAGGCTACAATGAATTCCTTCATCCACACATCCATCCTTCACTACAGTGGCTAAGTAATTCTCAATCATATTCTCAGGGTAACACTGTTCATGAGATCTGGGTTTGTTCACCTAGAAAAAAAAAATGAAACACCAGAAAAAAAGTGAGATTTTAATCTTTGAAGATGTTTAGAACTTGACTGGACAGGTCCCTGAGCAACCGGCTCTAATTTTGAATTTGGATCTAGCTTCAGAGGTAATCCATCTTTGAGTATGGGGTGTGACCAGGCATTTCTGAAGTCCCTTCTGACCTTAGCAATCATGTGGTTCTTCTACAGAGAGTTATCAGAGTCTCGCTGAGTTTGTAAGAATAATGTTTGTGTTCCACAGCCCTTGTGTGCCCTCATCTGCTTATGGTGTCCTCTGGTAGCTTCTAGATATCTGATATCTCCAGTCTGGTGGAGATTCATCTTTTCTGAGAAAAAACAACACTGGTGTCGCAGTGATGCAGTGTACTGCATCATTAGTTTCTAAAGCATGTGTATTTACTTTACTTTTGCCATCCTTGCCAACTTTTCTGATCCTTCCCCTCACATTTTATTCCCTCTAGTCATGACTGGTGAGGTTTCAATGCATCCAATCACTATTGCTACAGCTTTCCAAATATGTTTATTTAGGGAAACAATATGCAGGAGGGTGACTTAAATGTTAATGATATAAGATACGTCTTTTTATATATAAAATCCATCTCTGCTTAATGATCTAGAGTCACTGCAGACTCCTGCTTAAGGTAGATAAGAGCTTGTGGCCCTCCTGGAATAACAGAGAATGAAGCAGTACTTCAATTAACAGTTACCTCAAATCTATGTGTTACTAAATAACAGAGGATGGATGCAATGAATTAACAGATCAGAATAGCTTAGGGCTTCTCAACCTCTGCAGACCTTTTCTGCTTTTTAAACCTACTCATCCTGAAAATGTCTCGCTTGTTGGGGGTGAAGCAAGATCATTTATACATCCTGAGGGCTGGATGCAATCCTAGGAAAGTCTTCATTTGCTGATCTGTCTGTATAAATTTTGAGGCATGTTGAGTATTCATTTCTAGATTTGCTATGTGCTGTAAAATAGCTCTTGGTTCGTTTGCTTTCCAAATAGAGGAGAAGACCAACAGTGCTGAAGATAAAAGAATCACAGAGTCACAGAATGGTAGAGATTAGAAGGGACCTCTGGAGATCATCAAGTCCAACCCCCCTGCCAAAGCTGGTTCATGAAAATATGTGCTTAAGTACTTTTGCTCTTCAGAACAGTTGGACCGAAACAATTCAGATCCATTTTACAGCTGAATTCCTCAGCTGAAAAGAAGGATTTCATTAGTGATGAGAAATTTCATCTTTCCTCATAGATAATATTTAATTTAGGAATTTAACTCTCAATGACAAACCATTATGAAGCAGAAGGATTTTGATCCAGGTTGCATAACTGTTTTGCTCAACCCAAGCTGAAGGTGTATTTCAACAAAAGGAGTTGATTACTTAGGGTTCACTTAACCCAAGGGAGTGTTTATCCTGCCACTACTAGTTCAGTTTGTCACCTGAACAAGAGCAAGAAAGAAGCAAGAAAAAAGTTAATGCAAGCTCATATATACAACCCCTGATTCACAACACAATCTGAAAACCACTGAAGTCTGATCTGTTACTGCCCTAGGTCTTACCTGCAATCAGCAGTGTGGGTACTGAAAGGTATGTAACTGTTCCTCAGTCCCTTGTTTCTTTGCTGATGACTAAGAGCATGGGTCCGTGCTTTCCCTAAATATCTATTTTCTTGTGCTGCTTCTACCCTTGCATTAAATCCAGTGGAGAACTCAGACCACCAGCAAAGTGCTCTTGTTCCCCCCACCCCTGTCTTGCTCAATCATGTCAGTGGAACAGACATAAAAAGTTCATAGCCACTAATGGCTCAATTGGCTTCAGCTTTATTATCCAATTTGAAAGTAATCTCTTTTATTTTACTATTTAATGGGCCAATTTTAACAAAGTGTGCAAAGAGGGATGGGTAGAGGCAAAGCAGCATGCCCATAGAACAGGACTTTATTGGAGAAACTGTTCTTTGCTGGCTCTGTTGCAGCCTCAGGCCAGGTGGTGGCTGAGGAAGAAGACATGGTGGGTGACATCAGTCCAAGCAGGGATAACTCCTGCTGGCAGACCAGCTGAGCCTAGGACAATGTGAGGTCTGCAGGACTATTTGTGAGGCTAGAGTAGTGTCTTGGGTTTCACAGATTATAAGCAGTATCCCAGCAATGGGCGGGTTGTATTTGTGTTTCAGGAGGCCTGGAGCAGCCAGGAGTTTTGTCCTTCCCGCACCTTATTTGAACAAGATCCTGAATTCTCACCAAGGGCTATTCCAGAAGACCAAATAAGAAGCACATCTATGAGAAGCTGGCTGGTGGATTTTTGTTTTGTCACTCACCCACATGCTGTTCACAAAAGTGTCTGCCCCACCTTAGCCACACAGCCCAGTGGGTCCTATGGGTCCTGTCAGACTTGTGCCCTTGAGCCATCCTTGTAACTTTTTCCTTCCAGGTTTCCCTCCACCCCAGAGACCCTCCCTCCCCCTGTCTTTGATTTTCTTTCCAGACAGTGTCTGCATCCTGTTTTCCAAAACTCGTCACCATGAAAATTTTACATGGAGGCTTCACTCCAAAGAACATGGAATCCTGAACAAGCTCCTTTAGGGTTATTCAGAGAGGTGAGAAGGAGATTTTGCAAGTGACTCTGTTGCTTGCAGACTTGGCACAGGAATGAAGTTCAGGACAAAACTGAAATGTTTTCCCTGACCATCTTAGATGCTGAGGGATTACAGAGTGGGATGCTCTGTCTGTGTAATCACCAACACATGAATGTTGTTTTCATTTGACTAAGCTCTATGGGTACTGTGAGGGAGCTCATATGCCTGCCCCTGTCAAATGTCTTGGATAGCAACAGCCATTGTGATAGGAACATAAGTGCAGCCAGCGCACCTGAATTCAGCACATGAATATGTCTGGAAGGGTATTTCCCATAATCCCATAAACCATCATCTAGATGAAACCCTACCTGGGAAATAACAAAGAGAAAATTAGTCACCTTGAGATAGGCCATGAGAATTTGCAAGAACATGGGGAGACCTTTGCAGTGGAAACAGCAGTGGCCAAAACCTGTTAATAAATCAATAAACTTTGTTTCTGAATGAGTTTAATGTGAACTGAGCAGCTTTTTCCTTGCCACAGGCACTTTGCAAGACTACAGGAACTCAAAGGCTCTTTGGATACTGTACTGATGATATCATTCCTGGTATGTTGTTAGCCAAAGAATTCTATGTACTTTAGCCAGTTGGATGTGAGGTGCACAGCAGAAAGACCGTGGAGAGGAGTAGCCAAAATTCTCAGGTGCATGGTGGAAAAATAGTGGGAAAATTGAATTTGTGGCCATCGATGAAACAACACTCAGCACAGAATAGCAGGGAGCCATCAGCCTCCAACTCTCTTAATTACTTTGTGCTTCCACTTGAAATAAATAATAAATTAACATCCCTTGGGCTATACTCTCTACAGTTCACCCCATAGGTGGGATGGGGCTCTATGCCCTTGCACTAATGACAACTCAATTGCTCATGCACAATGGGGCAGCTCTAGCAGTAATAATTGTAAGGCTTTATTTTCAAGTAGCCCTAAGCCTGAGGTCAGCACCTGCTCAGCATACATGTAGGAAAATCCAAATTCAGTCCTTGTTTTGGCAGGTGCTTTCATACTTGAAATACTTGAACGGAAGTTTAGCACAGCGATGGACTGAAAACTCTGGATGTTCCCAGCACGTCAGATTCAAACCCTGTCCACAAAATGTAGGAGGACACATGAGCTCTCACATTGTTCGACTGTTGCTGCTAGCCCAGCTCTGTGATGGAGACAATTTATTGTGATACCCATTCATGGATTAGGGCTTGCAAGTCCGTAAGGCAGGTTGCTTTGGTTGTTGCAGAAGGCTGAGAAGGCGTGGGATTGAAGATAAGACAGAAAAGAGGATGAAGGAACTGCAATTATATCAAAACATTTCTATGCCTGTGAGAACTTCAGATGCAAAAGATTCTGCTCTGGTTTCAAAGATCCTCCATTTCTCCTGCTTTTCTTCCATAGCAGTAATAGAAGCATCTTATCATAAGGACTTGTTGAGATGGGTCATTTTCCTGTTTTGGTTTATCCATCAGCCTGTTGTCATCTAAGGGTCAGAAGGGTGATATTTGTCACCCCTGGTGTTCTTGTAGGAACCAGTGTCTTGCCTCAGAGTAGCCATAAAACCTGCAACTGACAGAGAGTAAGGCAATTACATGTGGTGTAAGAAAAGCCCATGAGGTCTTTATGTCTCTTGATTTTTAACAGGCTGCCTCTTCAGACATTCATCTGGAATGAAATATGATGAACAACAAAGGAGATGCAGAGGAGGGGGGGTGGAAATCCCTGTGCAGACACAGAGCCAAGCTACTTAGATCTATGGCAGCTCTCTTCTCAGAGCATCAGTTGGGAACATTTGCTTCCTCTTTAACGTCACTATTGACATTTCATTGTTACAAACCTCATTCCCTCCTAAATGTCTTTCTCTGTCAGGGAAACATTAACAGTAGCTGAGATATTATTTACATCCCTGGAGCTTTTAGACTGGGAAACACATTTGTGGGCAAGTTTGCTGTTGTTCTCTCCACTAATACTTCAAGCCTATGAAGGAATCTCTTTTTCTCATCATGTCAGCTAAAAACTGCCTTGTAAGCATTCAGTTACCACTTACTCGGGCTAAGTCCTGAAGTAAATTCCCCAAATCTTGGAGACATAGAAACACAGAAATGTCTGGGTTGGAGGGGTCCTCTAGAGGTCATCTAGCCCAACCCCCCTGCTGAGAGCAGGAAGCAGGGACATCCTCAACTAGAGCAGGTTGCTCAGAGCTTCATCAAGCCCCACCTTGAATGTTTCCAGGGATGGGGACTCAACCACCTGTTGAGGTGGCAACCTGTTCCAGTGCTCCACCACTCTCATGGTAAAGAACTTCATCCTTATTTCTAATCCAAATCCACTCCTTTCTAATTTAAAACCATCACCCCTCATCCTTTCAACACCAATATTCAGAGTCAAATCACAGCTTCCCTAGCAGATAGCTCTTCCCAACTTACCTTTGCAATAAAGGAAGAACCCTCTGTGCTAAATCAGGATGCTACAACTTCATTCCAGAGCTGTCCCTGTTTCCATGCTCATAACTGAAATGCATTGAGAAGTGTGCAACCACATGTAAAAATTAAAGTTTTGGGCTCCTAAGGGCTTTCTTGTCACTTCATGGTCCCTTTATTTAGCAGTCTAGACATGTGCCTTTATTATCCTTGTATTCCATTTCATACAAGGGACATGTGCCCTTAGTATCTTTGTACCACGCCTCCAGTTACTCAGATTGATTGCAGTTGAAAACACTTATATATCTCACAGCATCCTTTATCTTCCTTTGAATAGATCTTCATTTTAAAATCAGGATTTCCGAGTGAATGAAGTAAAATGCAATTCTACATTCAGGAACCAAAAGAAAGGAGAAAGTTAAATGGTCCATGAGAGAGAGCAATCTTTCTCTTTGGCTGCACAAATCTGTTTGTAGACATCTGTCAGAGGAAGAGCTCTTCAGGACTGAGAGAGCTATTACTGCAACTGAGACGGGCCTCATTCAGTTACAGCTGCACATGTCTTAATTCATAAGGTCAGAAAATCTATGTCCTTTTCCTGTCTTTTATTTTTGATCCATTTGAGCACAGGCAGGTCCCATCAGAAAGACTGTCTTGGCAGTTATGTGAGGTTTTTATGTATGGAAGTAGTGATTATCACAAAACAGCACAAGTTCAAGATCAAGAGCTTTAAAGAAAGTATCCAACATCGGGAGGCACTTACGGAAATTATGAGAGCTGGTAGTACTCCACTTTGTTAAGGAAAGAGTACCAGAACAGCACAACTTGCACAGATATTTATTTTAAAAGACACAAAAACTCAGTGTGTGTGAGCTCAACAGACTCATTCAGTCCTTGCTTCTTGGTCCCTCATAATGAAACTGGACATGGAATTATAGAATTGTTTAGGTTGGAAAAGACCTTTAAGATCATCAAGTCCAATCATTAACCCAGCACTGCCAGGTCACCGCTAAGTCATGCCCCTCAACATCACATCTATATGTCTTCTAAATCCCTCCAGGGATGGTGATACTTGCAATGTGTACCTGTGGCAGTACAAAGAGATCCTACAAAGGGGAATAAGTCAGTTATCTTTCATGAATTCTTAGACTCCCTTCTGCTCTGGGAAAATTAACATTCATCCTGGGAATAGATTGTGATATTTACAAAGACAATTAAAAAAAAAAAAAAAGAAAGAAACTGAAAGAACACAAGCCCTTACCACCCTTTATCTCAATCAAACAGTTCTATGGTACTAACAACACAGGAAAATAAGTATTAATATCTTGGAATAGAGCACCTGTCTGAAAAAAAAACAACAAAACCAAACAAAACCACAAAACAAAACAAAACAAAAACCACAAATACCAAAATACTGCAGCAAAATAAACAAAGAGAAACTTGTAATTGGAGCAGCCTAGCAACAGAACTCTAGGTTTTCAGCAGGGGCATTGACCCAACCCTGAAAACCTCTCCTAAACACCACAGTTACACTACATCAATGTGTACTTCTTACTAATAGAGTTTCTGCCTGGAGGCTCAGGCAATATGTATAATGGCAGTGTTTTCCAAGGGGGAAAGGGATCAGTCCAGCCCTGACTAAAGGGTCCTGTGAGGCAGTGACGACTCTGCAAAGGAGACAAAACCTCTCCATCTGAAAGTTTAGAAAGAGAAACCAGTCCTACCTGTGTTTGTGTGCATCCCAGCACAGCTCTGATTCCAACCCTGGCAGTATCAAGAGAAAGATTCCTGTGGACTTCACAGAAGCTGATGTCATGCGGCATGTGTCTGGTTGCATTGAAAGGCAGAGTGGGAAAAGGCTCAGTGAGGAACTTTCACAGTCAAAAAATGCATTGCAGTGTCAAAAAATGCATTGCAGTGTCAAAACACCAACTATTGACCTCTATTTATTTCAAAACATCCCCCCAAATCACCTTTATTTCCCCTCTCCCAACACCCAGCACTAGATACAAGTTCCAGCACTGCATGAGTCTAACCTTGGCTGGAGCTAAAGTCTTCCTTCAGTTGCTGCAGAGCTATTGCTGATCATTCATTAGGGAGCATCTTGTTTCTACATAACAATGAAACAACCACCTCTGGAAATGATCAAGAGCACATACCTAGAGAATGAATAAAGAATCAACAGATGTGGGCACCTGAGTTAACTCGTGCTTCACCTGTTGTCCACCAGGATTCCCAAGTCCTTCTCCGCAGAGCTGTTTTCCAGCAGGTCAACCCCTAACCTGTACTGGTGTGGGTAGTAAGACCCATACTATCTGGTTTTCAGTTCAGTTTGTTTCTTTTCAATATCTGTTATGCTGCAGTGAACCTAGAAGAATAGATCAAAGATTGGCTTGGTTCTTTGGAAAGCATCATGTAAAGTGATCTTTCATGGATTCATGTACCTGTAAAGCCCTGACACATAGGTATTGATCTCCAGCTTCAAGAAATAACAGTTTTCTTAGGAAAACAAATGGAGTAGCATAACAACTACTGTAAACAATTCCTGCAATACTGGAAATGGCAGCTTTATGTATTCGGTACTGTTACTCCTACAGGCATTTCCCTTTGCTGATGTTTCCCATGGCTGAATAAAATGCTCCAACCCTTTATTCACACTATTTTACTTATGTATTTTTCTTAATCAATCTCCTTTAAACTTTGAGAATAGGTGACTTGTTGAACTCATATTGTGACTAACATGTAATAAGAGTAATAAAATGGATTAAAAAGCCACCTAACACACAGATCTCAAGCAGCTGCTGATGCATAATCATTAATGAATGGAAAAGGCAAAAAACCTCCCAGTGGGTTCTGCAAGGATTCCTTCCAAACATGAGGTTATTTTACAGCAGGTTGCTAGAGGCAAGTATGAATTTACTGGTGGTAAAGTCTATGAATGATGCAAAGACTGAGGAGGTGTTTAAGTCCTTGGTACAGGAAAAGTGTGGAGGGGACCTGATTGGCATTCAGACGTGTAGTACAGTTAAATGAAAAATGTGGGCCCACGGAAGCAAAAAGTGGAGGTTATGCATATGGAAAGAAAAGGTTTTTGGAGGGGATTGCTTTTACAGTCCCATGGGACAACAGTCCACGGAACAGCCATGTCAAGGAGTCTTAAGTGATCCCTGGATGAGTGAAGAAATGCTGAAAGGGACTCTCTGCGTCCATGGATGTCTTCTCTCTGCTGGGAGTGTTTGTACACTTTGAAAAGGCTTTGAGGAAAACAAACAAATCAGGGATGTCATTTTGAAGACTGGAGGAAATGCCATTCAGTGAATGACCAAAGTTACCTGATTTCTTATCATGCTAATGCAACAAAGTGTTGACCTAATTATTAATGACAATCTGAGAAGGTGATGTTTGCACTTTTCTTAGCAAGCAATGTACTGAAACAGGACAGAACACAGGGCCCAATGGCAACCCAAGTTCTCACCTGAAGTATGAGTTTAATTGTTCACTGTTGTGGAGGGTGGGATTTTTGCATTGAACTGCCCTGCTTGTGGTGACCATGTTCATCTTTGCAGAGTTAAGCTTTGCAAGCCATGCTGAGCTAACTCAGGAGGAAAAAAAGAAAGAAAAAAAAAAGAAAAAGATAAAAAAAGAAAATCGTTAAAAAAAAAAAAAAAAAAAAAAAAAAAAAAAAAAA
>VWZY01009520.1:125029-152555 GCA_013399075.1 Chloroceryle aenea
AGAAAAGAAAAAAGGAAAAACAAAAAATATAAAAGAAAAAAGGAGAAAGAATGAAAATGCAAGAAAAAAGTTTAAAAAGGGAAAAAGAAAGAAGAAAGAAGAAGATGAAAGAAGAAAGAAAAAAAATAATAAGAAAGAATAAAATAGAGAAAAAAAGAAAAAGAAAACTAATAAAAATAATTGAAGAAAAGAAGGAAGAAGAAAGAAAAAAAAAAAGAAATTTTAAAGCTGTTAAAAGCTTAATCTTGTCTTCATACAGAGAAAAATACTTTTTCATGCTTGTCTCTTCAAAACAAGCCAGCTGCTCCATGTGTTAATGAAATCTGAATACTGGCATTTGTTCATGACACAGAATATGGGTCTTGAGGCAGGCAATAAGATGTTGCTGGACCATGGCTGATAAAGGACTGTGAAAAGGAAAGAGGTCTCTGGGTACCAGCTGTGTTGGCTGAAGAGGAATCAACATTGATACTGGAAATATCTGCTGGAGCCTATGGTTCCAGGGAGCTAATGGTCTCTGGGTTTTGACTGCACTCTGCCAGCTTGTCCAAGCAAGGGGAGAATCAGCTTCCTCTCTGACTTTCTAAAGAACTACAAAACAAATTAAAACTCTGCCAGAACTTTTCTTGAGGGCTCTGTACCTACTGATTGATGAAAATAGTCAGGAAGACACATGAACAGATCCTTGTCCCAGTTTGCTGCTTTCAGTTTCCAACCATCTGCTCCTGGAATTTGGTGTGTCAAGAGCAGAAACAAGCAGTGCTGAGAAATATGGGATTTTCCAGAAAACCAAAAAATTATTCTGATTATAATTCCCAGTCTTAATTTATGAGTGTCTTACCCACCGATAAAAATGTATCTGGATTTTGCATGTGGCATCATTATAGTTGCTATTAATCATTTTGTTATGACAATGACATGTTCCTCATGTCTGGGAGGTGGTCAGTTGAAAGTGAATCAAAGAGAAGAAGAAAACAATTCAATTAACAAGAGTCATGCCTCTCTTGCTGAGACTAGGAACGCAAAAATACTAGGAAGATAATAGAAATAGGGAGAATTCCAGTAGTGAAAGGAATTCACTCTTTTCCCAGGCAGATAAGAAACCTGTGCGAGGAAAAAAATATACATCTCCCCCTTCCCAGTACTAATCACAGATTCAAAAGGAAGGGTATAAAAAATCACATGAAGATAGCAATTGTTCCTCAGTACATTTCTCCCAGCAACTGCCAACTCAAGAGATTGAATGCCATATTCAATACCCTACAAGCTACAACATGGATTTTACAGAGACACACGGAGATGAAAAAGTAGCAGCAGATTCTTTTAAGTTCCCAGAATGTGGTTTTGATATTATTCTTGCAGAGGATTTAAGGCATTTTAGTCCTAGGGATGTGAGTTTCAAGCTTCGTGTTTTATTTGATCCAAAGACAGCTAGCTACAAATTCAAGTGGTTGGCCCATGGGGTGAAGCATGAGGATGTTCACAAGTATAATGTTGAGCAATCCCAGCCTGAGAAGCTAACGGGAAAAATAGCAGCATGCTACTCATGCTATGAAGGCTTTCGTGAACCTGTAAATCTTCTGGTCTGAGTCTGCATACTGTCTAACAGAAGAATTAAATGGAGATTATGTGGGTTTTTTTCTTGTCTCCCTCCTTTCCCCCTTTCTACAGGAGGTGACTGTAGGGATTTTGATAGGACTGACAGGGATTTTGATAGAAGTCTTACCTCCTTTCCCAGAGATTTCTGGTGCTAACATAAACAGAGGTCACACCCTCCAGAAGTCCACCTCACAGGTGTCCCATCACAGCTTCAGATCTCTCCTTGTTCAGGTGTTTGTGTCTATCCAACTGTGACACCTTCAATATTATCTTCCACAGGAAACAAACTTGAACGGACTTCAACAGACTTGAACATGCTTTTACAAAATACACAGAGCTTTTTAGCTGCTGTTGAACTTCCCTGGAGTGAAGTGGGAGAGAATGCAGTGTATTTGCTAAACCCATTAATCAATCGATTACAGCCCAAATTAATTTTTATGTATATTTCATCTTACCCATTGAAACACAGAGCAGATGTTTTAGTGAAAGGGAGTCTGCTCAGTTTATTATTGTATGATGTGAAGGGAAAGTGTGAGGAGATGGCAGTTTTTATTGGATAGTACTTCAGGTGAAAAATCATTACTGAGAATCACACAATGTCTCTCTCTCCCTTAAACCCAAGCCTCAGCAAATTTAAATTATATATTGAAAAAACAAAACCAAAACAAAATTAAAACACAAAAAAAAAAAAAAACAAAACANAAGACCAAAAGAAAAGAAGGAAGTTGAGCATGTTAGCTACATTGTTTCTGACTTGTCATTCTTTATCGGGCAATTAAGTGCAATGTGACATTTTCTTGACAAAGTAGTTCTGTACAGCTGTGTCTTTCTCCAGACGAAACGTAAAGCAAATTAGAATGTGTGCATCCATAAATCTCCATGGCTGCAGCTGTAGCAGATGGGGGAAGAGGGGGAGGAGGGAGTGATGATGCTTGGAGCATCTCACAAAAGATCAGTATCTTCTCCAGTTTGGTTTTCCTTTTGCTTTATTTTCTATTTTTTATCCTCCTTAACTTAAAAAGTGTAATAATAATTATATTTCCCCTTAATAGTCCTTTCTGTCTAAGGATTTCAGCACATGGGAGTCTGTGGGCATCTCACAGCTTCCTAGTTTTAGTCACAGGCCACTGTTCCTTGATGTGAAACTGATGGGCAAACTCAGTAATGAAGCAATTTGTTTAAAATTAGACTTGTGGAGAAAAAAAGAGAAACCAACAGAAAAAAAAACACATGAAGACACCTTAAGTACACCCTGCTGCCCCAAGGTAAGATGAACTAAATCTTAATCCTTCTCTAGGCAGAACCCAGGCTCATGCATCCAAGCCCAGTTCATTAATTCAAAATCCATCCTTCCCACCTGCGCCAGATGAATGTGTGTTGGCTACTTTCCATTCAATAGACACTCTCTGACCCTGGCAAATACAGTTTCTGTGCTAAATTGTTTTTTTGCCTAGTGCAGATGCAGTCATTCTCTGTACTGGGTTGTTTGCAAACGTTAAAGATGGGAGTAAGTGAGGAGATTCCAGGCCTCCCCTGGGTCCGTTTTCCTGAAGCAAAACTGATTAGCCGTTTCCCTGTGCTAGCTGGCAAACCGTCTCAATGCTGTGTTTACACAAGCCACAATAAGCCTAATTTGGGCAACAAGCCATGTGCAAACACAAATCACTGCCAGATGCTCTTGCAGACGAGGACATTGAAGGCACCATCAGCTAATTCAGTCACCAGCTCTCACAATCCCAGATTTTGTGTTGGTAAACTTGGGGTAGTGGAGCCCAGGGGATGTGGGTAACAAGGTTTGGAGATTTGCAGATTTTAAGTGCATCCACAATAGTATGTCCAAGAGCACTCAGAGCAGTGAAGTTTTGTGAGTGAATACAAGGATTTCTTGCTTATACTGCAGCTATCTGAATTTTAACCTATGTAAGGTTCATAAGGTGTCGTCCTAAACAGACTATTCTGACAATAGTTCACCAGTAAAATGGTTCTATGTTCCTTAAAAGTAGGACCAGTTGAGTGTTGTAGCACTAGTTAGTGAGCTTGAAGGAAGGAAGACCAGATTCACCACCAGCAGATTGAAGGTTATCTACCTGTCTCGCTCGAGCTGCAACAGGGACTGATGAGTTGGGGGAGAATTTAATCTCCACTGTGACTCTTCCACTTCCAGAAACAAATACTCTGTCTTGGAGATGAAGCCAGTTGTTGAGCTGTTGTGTCAGGTCCTCCCCATCTCTGCTAAGTCCCAAGCATTTAGCAGTACCTAGCAGTCAAGGAACAAAATGCCAGATTCTGCATCTAGGATGGAGTAATGCCAGGTTCAGCTATGACTGGGAGAGGAGCAGCTGGAAAGCAGCTCTGCAGAAAGGGATTGGCAAATGCTGGTTGATAGCAGCTCAATATCATAGAATCATCAATGTTGGAAAAGACCTTTAAGATCATCAAGTCCAACTATTAACCCTACTCTGCCAAGTCCACCACTAAGCCATATCCCTAAGCACCACATCTATATGGCTTTTAAACACATCTGGGGATGTGACTCAGCCACCTCCCTGGGCAGCCTGTTCCAATGCCTGACAATCCTTTCCATGAAAAAATTTCTCCTCATGTCCTGTCTAAACCTCCCCTGGTGCAATTTCAGGCCATTCTGTCTTGTTCTGTCACTAGTTACTTGTGAGAAGAGACCAGCACCTATCTCTCTACAACCTGCTTTGAAGTAGTTGTAGAAAGCAAGAAGGTCACCCCTCAGCCTCCATTTCTTCAGACTAAATAGTGCCAGTTCCCTCAGACGGTCCTCATAAGACTTGTTCTCCAGGCCCTTCACCATCTTAGTTGCTCTTCTCTGGATCCACTCCAACATTTCAATGTCCTTCTTATACCGTGGTGCCCAAAACTGAAGCCAGTATTCAAGTTGTGGCCTCACCAATGTCAAGTAAAGAGGGACAACTACATAACTGGCCCTTCTGGCTGCACTATTTCTAATTCAAGCAAGGATGCTGTTGACCTTCTTGGCCACCGGGGCACACTTCAGGTCAGTAAGAGCCAGAAGCGAGCCCTGACACCAAGAGGGCAAACCACATCCTGTTGTTCATCAAACACAGCATGACCAGCTGGTCAGAAGAAGGGATTGTCCCACTGTATTCAGCATTAGTGCAATCTCATCTTGAATATTGTGTGCAGTTCTGAGCCTCACCTTTGGAGAAGGATGTGAACATGCTTGATTGTTTCCAGAGGAGGTCAATAAAGCTGGTGGAAAGGCTAAAGGAAATGTCCTGTGAGGAACAGCTGAAGACTTTGGGTTTGTCTAGTTTGGAGAGAAGGAGGCTGAGATGTGACTTCATTGTTCCCTAGACATGGAAACATAGACATAGAAAAGTCTGGGTTGGAAGTGACCTCCAGAAGTCATCTAGTCCAACCCCGCTGCTGTGAGCAGGGACATCCTCAACTAGAGCAGGTAATCTTCCTGAGGAGGGGAGGGGAAGAGGGATGTGCTGAGCTCTTCTCCCTGGTATTCAGTGATAGGATGTGTGGGGTTGGTTCAAAGATGCACCAAGGAAAGTTTAAACTGGACATTAGGAAGCATTTATTCATGCACTGGGCTCTCAAACATTGGAAAAGGCTTCCTAGAGAGGTGGTTGATGCCCCAAGTCTGTCAGGGTTTCAGAGGCATTTGGACAAACAATGCCCCTAACAACATGCTTTAACTTTTAGTCAGCTCTGAATAGCTCAGGTAGTGGGACTAGATGATCATTGTAGGTGCCTTCCAACTGAAATATTCTATTCTA
Organism: Chloroceryle aenea; assembly: GCA_013399075.1. Taxonomy (NCBI): domain Eukaryota; kingdom Metazoa; phylum Chordata; class Aves; order Coraciiformes; family Cerylidae; genus Chloroceryle; species Chloroceryle aenea. Next base: position 130,408 of record VWZY01009520.1, read on the forward strand.
TACTATTCTATTCTATTCTATTCTATGGGCTCTTGGCAAATCAATTTTGTAGAAGTATTTACAATGTAGGCAGAGGTATATATCTCCTCACTATTATGCTCAGTTGTAAACAATTTGGGGAGACAAGCTCTGCTTCTTAAATTTTTCAGAAGGCAGAACCTCTGCCAACTGCTGGCAACTAATGCACAATAGTCTTAATGACTGATATCCCTGAACAGATTTGATTTATGGATTAATGCTGCTTTCAGTCAAGTAAAACTGAGCATGGAGTAACTCAGACTGCTTTGGGAATCTCTGTACCTTTAGGCAAGGATGTTGCTTGTCTCTGTAGAAATGATCTGTGGAAACCCACATACACTGCTCAGAGAGTTATGAGAGAATGTCATCAGTTATTGAAGGACAGTCCCCAAAAAGATCTCTCTGCCTCCAACCTCTCAGTCTTGATCCTTTAGGAAGAGCTCTGAAATACCACCATAAAGCTGAGCCTGAGAAGGGAAATCCATAATTTAAAAGCCATAGTTTCTCTCCTCCCCATTTCTGTATCCTGAACTTTTTGGACAGCAGAAGATTCATGGTGTGCTTAGCACAATGCCCCAAGTCATGGAAACCTTTTGAGATGTGACCAATGCATGTTAGCACTTAGTATCTCTTAAAACTGTCCTGACCCGCTTCACCTCACTGGTCATGCAACAACCAAAAAGAATGGTAAACCATATCCATCAGACCTAAGTGAAGGCTGAAAATTATCCTACGCATAAGGAGCAGAGAGCTGCAGACAACAAACTCATAGCTTAACACAGGAAGGCAAAGCACAGACAGGGAAACAAAGGCACAGTGCCATAAGGTGTCTGGGACAAGGACATCTGAGCAGTCACAGGAAGAAAGCACCTTGTGTCATCTCTAAGGTGTAGTCCCACTTTAGCCCATCTGCTGCTAACTAAGGAGGTTAGGCCAGGAGAAAGAAAAATCCCATTTTTACCTCCAGGAGGAAAGGACAGGAAAGGATTTACCTGATGTGAGTCAGAAACTATAAGTGACTGTCAAGGTTATTCTCACCTACAGCCTTGCTTAACTCTGCACTAGTAATTGTAAAGGCAAGAAGAAAACCTAAGTTCTGCATCAGCCTCTGTGATTAAATGAAACCATGAAGTGTTACGTTCAGCAGCCTGCATCAAAATTGTTATTAGATGCTATAATTTGTTCTCTGTTGGATGCCACATGCATTTTATCAACCACAGTCAGAGGAATCAGACTTTGAAACAGTGGATTTTAGTTTGAGTAGGGAAGAAAACCTGTTTCTTGAAGAGTAGAAAAAGAAGAGAAAGAGAGGAGAGGAGGAGGAGGAGAAAGAGAAGAGAAGAGAAGAGAAGAGAAGAGAAGAGGAACAATAAACAAACAAAGCGGGGGGAAAGGAGCAATAAACACTTTTCAGAAAGTGTCCTTGTGATTTCTGATTTTCCAGAAAAAAAAAAAGATTTAGAAAAAAAAACAACCCACAACCTAAAATATTCAGGTTTTTTTATCAATTTTAAACATTACTGGGCCTATTTCATCTGTTAGTCACATTTCTGTTCTGCCAAATTAATTCCACTGGTTTCAGGAATGTACCTTTCCTCAGTTTAAAGCAGTGTCAGGGTAGGAGACACATGCTTTGAATAAATCTCAGGAATGCATTTATGGCAAGTTGAGAGAGAGAGAAGGGTGGTCCAGGGGGCAAAGGACTCAGTTTCTCAAAATGTAGCCCTAAATAATTAATTTCTTGTTTCAGGTCCCTGGTAATATACCACTGCTGTAGGACTTATGCTTCCTATGTCTATGAAATATGTTACAAGCGCTCTGCATGAGTAACACCAGGTCACTGCGGATTTATCTAAGATTAGGTCGTCTCCTTGGTATGATTGCATTCTCATTACAAATCCAAGAAAGGCATACTCCTGTTTCCTGCCAGCTTTGGAAGAAAACCTAGAAAATCACACTGTTTTGCTGTTTACTTTTGAAAAATACATTGGTTTCAGCAGCAAAGAATGGAACAAAATATAGGTATTGCTTAGCAGTCATAATCCAAATTAATAGGACATAGCAAGCTTCATAGGGTTTTGGGCAGTGGGATGTGGAAAACAGGATATTACTTGATCTAAAGAAAACAAATTTAAGGAATGACATAGGTCAGAGTGGATGCCAGGGCCCAGGTATGCTGAAAACAGTAATTAATAGCAATAGGAGTTCCCAGCGTGGATGTTGTCATGGTCCTACCTAATTCTTGTCAAATGGATGCCAAGGACATCTGAGCAGCAAGTACTTCTCTCCCTGGTAACTATTCTGGATTTGTGTTAGTCAGGACATGTTCTTCTTCATTCTACACAAGAAGAAGAGTTTTCTACTGAAAAAAAAACCCACTGCTATCTGTAACTTTAGCAAGCACAAATTGAACTTGCCTGGGTTGGAAAGAGCTGTGGCAAAGTGAAGGAAGTCTGGTGGCTTCAGGGCTGCTCTGGTACTGGGAGACATGCCTCATGAAGCCCAGGGAAGGTTCAGCCCAGCTTGTCAAGTACCTTGTTTCACAGAGGACAGCTGAGTGAGACAGCACACGTTGTGCAATGTGCATCTCTGCAACAACATTTGGTTCAGGAAGGTGAAAACCATCCATTTCCTTACCTCAGCTATCACAGGCTACTCTCAGAGTTAACAGGATTATAATAAAAGACATAAAATCACAGTTAGAATGAGTCACAGCAAGAGAGCAAAGGGAGGGAAGCAGTTGCTCATATCACTAGAGCTTACAGATCTGTTAAATTGGACTGTTTGTGACCCCAGGAAAAGGGTATTGCTCTAAAGCACAGGGAAGAATTCAACATGTCCAGAGGTCTGAGCTGTGAGAAAAGTTCCCTTCTAACTACATAGGTTCAAACACATAAAGGGCTGTAGTCATAGCATGGAAAAAGCACTGGGATCACTGCTGAATACCCAGCCCTAGTGTCCTGGGCTCTTTGAAGCAGGAATGGACAGGCTGTGCTACTGAAGGCTGCTACTGTACTTGATGTTTCTATTTCTATATAAAGGCAGAAAGGAAAATTAAAACCAAACAAAATAAAAGCAGAAAAGAAAATTCCCAAGGGCCATGACATACCATTTTCCCTTTGATTCCCTGCCATAAGGAGATTTTCCCACCACACCCCAGAGGTTGGAGAAGACTTGTCACGCTGTGTTTGCAGTCCAGGCTTCAGTGCTAACTGCAGTTCACTTTTGATAGTCGTCAGCAGGAGGCAACCACCTGCCACAGAACACCTCAGTGAATTTCCAGAGGCTGGGCTGGGCTTCCTTCCTGCAGGCAAGAAGTGGATATTGCCTTGACAGCTGGAGACAGTTAGAGCTGCTGATTTTGCACCAAGGCAACCAGAGATCTAGATGATGTCTACAGAGCCGTCAGCTTTTGCAGGGAGTGCTCAGCACATGCGTAACCTTTGTATTATTTGGGGAGTAAATTGTATTTTGTGTGGGTGACATACAAGATTCTAAGTATCAAAAAAATATTTCTTTTAGCTTTTTGAAAGCCAGCTGGGATCAAGTGCTTTATGGAGCTGCAAACAGCTACATATTGACAATGACACTGAAAAATTTGTTGACTCAGTCATCAACACAAAGGCTATTCAAGTTATTAGAGATGTTCTAGGAAGCTTCCTGGCATCCAGTCTCCAATCCAGAGGGCCGTGCGTCTCCCACTGGCCTTGCCAATCTCCAAGCCTTATACAGATGTTTCAGATACCCTCATGTATCATTAATGGTGTCCCACACCCATGTGGACTGGTTTGATGCTCCTCAGTTCACCCAAAATGTTCTGTGTGAAGGCTGCCGTTCTCACCATAATGGACTGATGTCACCAAGTTATCCATCCCTACTGCAGAGGCCCGGTGCAGAGGAGAGGTTGTGACAGCTCATCTCAGATCCAGCAATCCTTTGGCTCTCTGCAGACTCACATCATTAGTTCATACTTTCTAACTGTCTTTTGCACCCATGGGGGAGGACAATAACACTTAGGTTTCCCACAAAGGCTAGGAGTCAGTAGTCAGACCCATTCTCAAAGGAGCGGCCTAACATTTATCCATTTTTCAGTGGTTACCAGACCACAGAGAGACTATTTCTTAGGGAACAGCTGTGGAAAGATCACAGTGGCGTTTTATCATGGTGCATTTCCAGAGAGCTGAGTACTCAGCATCTCAAATAGCAAGGTACTGAGGTACAATCAGTAGTAGCTAACAGGACCAGGAAATACAAACAGACACTCTTATCATTGTGTTTTCTTTTTTCTCACATCCCAGCTAGAGAGACTGATGCCTTGACACAATTCTTACTTTACCTCCTTCTCTGAAATCCATAAGAGGTTTATGAAGAATAGAGAATTTCCCCACAGGAACACCGAGCTCTTTAATCTCTTCCTGAACATGATTTAATCTTTAATTTTTCATCCTCACTTTGAGGATTCAATTTTCTGCTTTTTATTAAAAGAGGAGGAATTGTTGAATTTCAAGCTGTTTCTCCCTGTGAGGTGAGGAGTGGAGGAGGTGGTTCAAGGATGAGACACAAAGGGCAGCTTCTGGGTCTCACTTCTAATCCACAGACCTACCAAATCACAACAGCAATTCTCTATTCTTCTGTGCCTCATCTTCCTTCCCTGTGATCATACCCATGTATTTCAAAGGCATATAGTGAGTCTTGGGTCATTAACAGCCCCCTGGGACTCAAGATATTATCAGTTGGTATAATATGATTCCAGTCTTCCTAGGAAAATGAGATGGTAAAATCCTTCTCAAGCTATTGATCTGCCTTTTCCAAGTGCCGTGTCATTTGTCACTGTGATACCTGTGCACCTCCCGAGATGCTCAAGTGCAGCACTTGAAAGTATCTTTCTGTTTTGCTCTTCCAAACATTCACTTCTTCATTCCCTTTAGTCTCCACTACATGATCTAATACCCTGGCTCCAGGAAAAGTCTCAAACTGGAGACACCAGTATTTTTTTACAAGTGCAAAGAAACCAGTGTAGCCTGTACCTGCTGCACCCATCAGAAACATGCCTTGTAACTGAACCTGATAGTGATTGCAATGGGAAATTAGACGGTATGCACTGGGGTGAGGAGAAAGGACAGGTCATTTATGAACTGTAGCGTAAAAAATCAATATAACATTGCCCCAGATGAATTGCATCATCTCTGAACTCTCTTCCCAGAGATGTGAGTAAAGATGTACACGATCTACAGGATGGAGATTTCCACTGGGCCCCATCCAAAGTAAGATTATGATCCTATGGTGGGATTTACCGTAACATTCGAGAGTTTGCCTCCCAGATAGGAAATCTAGAGAATTCACTTCAATTTCCTCCTAAACTTGGAAGTGTCTGAGCTCCAAAGTTGCCTCCGTTCTCCTGAAACTGAAGCTTCATACTTTTCATAAAGGAACCCCATCCCCCAGACAGTACTGTCATCCCCTTGGATGAATGGCATAGAGGGGTCAGGTCTCGTCCAGACATTATTTTGGTGGACAGTAACTGCAATGTACAAAATTAATTGGACTTTGTTGTTTTAGGGAGATGGGTTATTCATTTTAGAAGTAAACAGTAGACTTTGTAAAGCTTAGGCATGGGGTCATAGGTGTGAGGCTATTTCTGTATCCTCTTCAATTTCTATTTAACGGAAGAGACACTAATAAACTTTTATGCGGAGGCTGGCGTTCAGGACATCCTTTGTATGACAGTTTTTGCTAATGATGCAGAATTAATAGAATCATTAGATCTGATGGCTGTTAGACAAAGGAGACATCTACAGACAAAGAAATTTAGCCAGGAGTTGTCTCACCAGCATCTTCACATTGACCTCAGGATATATCAGGAAGCAAATACTTGTGCCAAGGGACTAGGAGTCTGGAGACAAGATACAGGCTGGCAAGGTCACGCCAGTCCCTCTGATGATGGTTTGTACCTGTGTTGCCCATAGGAGGTCTCTAAGCAGCCCTTTTTCACCCTGCAGCCTCCTCCCTCCATCTGCAGCGTCATCTCTCTACATGGAAACTCTCATGTTCCTAATGGCCACTCTATTCTGGTGCAGAATAAGAGATCAGGTGGTTCTGGGTAGAACAATTCAGTGAGGGCCCCTTCTATCTTCCATTGTATTAACAGAATGCCTGACAGAGGCTTCTTCATTTTCTTACAGTTTGGACCTTTCTTGCTTTACAATGGAGTTCACATTTGCTTGCACCACCAGCTGCCTAGTGACACAGCACAGATGTATTTTGTCTGTTATCCTCCAATCTCATGTTGTATCAACTCAAAATTACATGGTCAGAAGAACATCAGTTAAACATACTAATGAACCATAAACTTAAAAATCCTGTAGAAGGACAATGGTTTTAAACTAAAAGAGATTAGATTTAGATTAGATATTAGGAAGAAATTCTTTACCGACAGCAACTGCTGGAAGAGGTTGTCCAGAAACACTGGAGGCACCCCATCCCTGTAAGTGTTCAAAGCCTGTCTGGATGGGGTCTTTAGCAACCTGATCTACCGGGAGATGTCCCTACCCATAGCATGGGGCTTGGAAGTAGGTGATCTTTAAAGGTCTTTTCCAACCCAAGCCACTGTATGATTCTATGACATAAATTCAAATATTATTACAGTTCTGTAAACCTCTATCTTCTTCTCAGGGATATTCAGCAGTGCCTGAATTGAGGATTTCACTCTAAAAAATGTCTAGAGTCCAGCTCACCTAGGTGGAGGAGATCTTCTCTCCCTGTCACTTCCAACCAGCTATTTATCCACACTCTTATAAACTTGTCCAGTATAATTATAAACTTCCGATAATATCAGCTTACTTTGCTCTTTAGTCATATTTGTTTCAGATGCATCTTTGTCCATTTTGACATTCAAATCAATATATACATATACAAGTTATAAATTATCTGCTTTGTCTGAAATGTCAAGTTTCAGCATAGCCCAGGGAGCAGCCCAACTGAGGAACACTTAAGAAGCAAGATATACAGAGAGGAAACCATTTGCAATCTTGGAGGCAGAACTGGCATTGCTTACTAGTTGTCAAGTTCTTTTCACAAGCTGGTGATATTAATGAGTGCTTTATTCATGGCACCTTATTTGCTGCCTTTCCATCATTTGTTGGGGAAAAAGAAGAAAAGGAAGATGACATTCTCGTGCCCCTATGGTGATTAATTAGAATGTATAAAGCTCATGAAAGAGAAAACAAACAAAACAAGAAACAAATCTTGAACTTTTACAGGAAATGTGGTTTATTTTCCATGGATTCTATGGATTCAAAAAGTAAATAGATTTCAATTTCAAGTTTAAAAAATGACAGTGTTTGTTTGTTTTGGTTTGTTTTTTTAATGACAGAGTTATAAATAGCAGGAGAGAAAAAGAAAACTAAAAATCAATGAAAATATGTTTTATTTGTTTAATGTATATTACGTTCAAAGGCTCTTTTTCCTCATTGATACTTTCTCAACCACACAACTTTGTGAGCACAGAGCAGGATCCCAAACTCTACAGTTCCTTTCTGTTACAATGTGTACATGTAATGTGTTTTGGGGAAAATCAACATGTACTGAGAGCTCCGCTCAGTTACTCACATAAGGTTTTTGTACCTCTTGGGATGCTCTGGTGTATTATAGATATCTACACAGGGCTAGTGACCAGCAGTTACTCATACCCTTCCAGAGAAGCAGATAGAATCCATTTTTGAAATACCAGGACATCTGTAAGAACACACTTGTATGCAGGCAGAAAGACAGAAAGCAAGATAATTAACAGAATGGGGGATAATGGAGGTGGTGGGATTTAAAGCTCCATTCAACCAAATGCACACATCTACTGTAGGATAAGATGACTGATGCTTTGAACACCTCCCTCTCTCACAGTGGGTCTATCTCCTATAGAAGGGTGTCCAACAGGAGTCGGTGAGATGGACACATCTGTGTGGTGTGAATTCAAGACTTAGAGAGTCATAGAAATGTCTGGGTTGGAAGGGACCTCTAGAGGTCATCTCGTCCAACCTCCCTGCTTAGAGCAGGGCCATCTTCAACTAGAGCAGGGATGGGCCCTCAACTACCTCCCTGGGCAACCTGTTCCAGTGTTCTACCACCCTGATGGTAAAGAACNCGGATCCTGAACTTGTTTTTGTTGAACCTCATGAGGTTCAGCTGGGCCCACCTCTCCAGCTTGTCTAGGTCCCTTTGGATTACATCTTTTTCTTGACTTGACTCTTTTTCCCACACCTAGGCATTATGTGATATTTAAAGGTATCCACAAGATGTATACACAGAATCACAGAATCATTGAATCATAGAGTCATAGAATGTTTTGGGTTGGAAGGGGCCTTAAAGATCATCTAGTTCCAACCCCCCTAACATGGGCAGGGACATCTGCAACCAGACCAGGTTGCTGCAAGCCCCACCCAACCTGGCACCCATTTGCAGGGATGTGCATCCACAATGTCTCTGGGCAACCTGTTCCAGTGTCTCACCACCCTCACATGGGGCTGACTGGCAGACAGATAAACCTAGGTGAGCTGAATCCTACTTATCCTGGCCTTGTTCCTCCCTTAATTTTGACATCTGCATCCTTATGTAATAATAACCTTTTCAGAATGACTTTAGCCATATGAAATATTCTACAGACTGACTGCTACAGTTCTATTTTGTGAACAGTTTGCTTCAAGTTGCATCATCTTTTGCAATTTTTGTAATGTGAAGATATGCATCACTTCAGTGTGATTGCTTGTAAAAAAATGAAATGGAGGCATCTAAGTATGGAAAAATTTTAGATTCTCAGAGCTGGTGGCATTAAAAATATAATCAGGAAAGTTTGTCCAGCCACATGCTATGTGAAGTGAGAACATTTCACTGTTATCAGACAAGTTGTTAAATGACCTTTAAGTTCTTTTTTTTTTTTTTTCCTGTTTTCCCAGCAAGGCACATTTAACTCTGCATAGTCTCCTGAATAAAAATCTCTCTAATAATTACATTTTCCAGCTCCTGTGCATTTGTCCCCACATGACTCCTAAGTAAAACCTACTTACTGCAGGAAGCTTGGTTAGTTACAGCCATTTTAGACCATGGCCTAGAAGAAAAGAAGGCTACTCATTGGAGGTGAAAAATGACCCGAAGGGATTGGTTCTCTGGGGTAGCAGAGGACACAAGCTGACTTTTTTCAGAATACTATTAGTGTCCTTTACTCTGGCTCCAGCTTCAGCTTTTGCTGTTCCCATAGCCCTAATCTTTCCCTCACTGTGTATGTTGATGATCTGCATATCTGTATGGGATTTCTTCAGTTACTGTGGCATGAGTTGTGGTGGCCTTTTATTGTCCTCTTTACAAGGATAAAGCTGCCTCTGTAAGACATATAAATGGTCCTAAAGGTCCTAACGTTGGTGTGGAAAGCATGTTCTCAGCACGTCCCAGCTCCATCCCTCATTACACCTGGAGTTACCAGAGTCCAGCAGCTTCATGGTATCCATTTAGCAAGCTTACCTGAAACATTTAAGTTTATCCTTTTGTTGCCTATGTGTTTTGTTGACCTACATATCCTGAGCCACTTCTGCATGGAGGGAAGAGTCACTACACAGATATACGAGGTCAAGGGCTATTTCAATATACAGGATCTCCTATTTTTTTCAAGGTTGTTCTGCAACAGACATAAATAACTCTCATTCCATGAGCCTTGGACAATGCTCCACTGGTGAATTGCAGGATGACCATGCTGGGTTGGGCGAGTGAAGGTTCATCACCATAAACATGAAGGTTTAAGGAAGGTCAGAGGAAATACAGATGGAGGAACCTGAGTAGCCCAATAAGCTCAAAGGGAACTGAACTGGATACTCCTAAAGCTATCGAAGGAGAACAACTAGACTGTTGTCACGTTCTTCACTCACTGGAGCAGGTTGCCCAGAGAGGTTGCAAATGCCTCATCTCTGGAAGTGCTCAAGGACAGGTTGGATGGGGCTTAGAGCAACCCGGTCTAGTTGCAGATGTCCCTGCCCATGGCAGGGGCTTGGAACTAGATAACTTCAATGTCCTTTCCAACTCAAGCCATTCTATGATTGTCCCAAATGGGACAATCATAGAAACTCAGCAACTTACAGACTAAAAGGGGTCATTAAAAGGGGCTGCTCTGGTGTAAAGAGCTTACTGGGCAGTATTGGTTGATTTAACCAGCTCCTTCCCCAATCTGTGCAAACTATGTTATACACTCTCTAAATCCTATTTCTAACTATCTTCTGGGTGAGTTCACTCTCTGCTCTGGATGAGCACGTGTGAAGAATAGCAAATTGCAAGTTAAAGTAGCTGGTTAGTAGGAGGATAGGTATCTGTACCAGCAACTGAAATGGAGCCATGCATCATCAGGGCAGAAAAGTCCAGGTGACAGCAACTGGTGAGACTTGAGGATCTGAGGGTGAGCTACCGCATAGGTCATCTAAAACTAGTTCCTGGAGAAACCCATGTTCTGTGTGTTCATGTTGCTGTAGCAACTTCAGTCCTGGTCATCTAGAAAGGAGGAAAAGGATCAGTCCATCAGTGCTGCTCATGTTTCTGGGTGTACTGTGTAATTAAATGGATGCTGGTAGGGCATTGTTTTCTATTTTCTGTCTGTATTGATCTGTGTGGCTGGCTGTGTATATACATCTATGCATAATCACATATATATACATAATAAACATATTTGTGAGGGCACCCATCTGGAAAATGTGCACAGTTTTACCCCTGGCTGTACCTGGGAACACGGAGCTAAAGCAGCATCTCACATATTGGGCTATTTAATTTAACAACCTCTAACAGACCATAAGTGAAGAAGCATCAGGGACAGTAAAAATGCTTTATACCATGTAGCAGAGAGAAAAAGCAAAATAAAAAAATGTTCTCATATAATCAGAAAATGCTTGTTCAATATTCAGGCATCAGCAAAGTGTTTTCCGCCTTTGCCCCTCTGCACTGAATTCTGACTGCATTTTATTAATCACTCATCTCATGATTACCAGAAGGTAAATGACTGCTCAGTGAGTGACCATGGTATCTCTCTCATGACCTGATCTTCTTTCTTCTAGTTGGTCTGGCTCTCTTGCTTTCAGCTAAGAGGTTGTTCCATGTTCTTCCTGTTCTTACTATTTCTTAAATGTATTCCTGACTATTTTTCTTTTTTTTTTTCTTTTTTTTTTTTCTTTCTTTCTTTTTTTGACATTTCTGTACCAGCACTGTCTGTCTATTACTTTGGTGGTTTTCCACCCATTGTGTACCTTCTTTACCCAGGGATTCTGCAGGTGAAAAGCCAGTTGAAAAATCTGGCTGCTAAGGGTTTTAAAGTAATTTTAAAACTATATTAACGAGAAACTATCTTATAGCCTACATTTTTTTAACCTGGCCAAGGTCTCTTCTCATAAAAGAGGTTCCCCTCACGGTTTTGCTCTGCTCACTGAAGTGCTGAGCTTGTTTTTCTGAGCAGGACTATTGTACACAATTAGGCCAGGTGGGATCTTCTGGTATATAATCTCCTGATTTCGTCTGTAAACACCTCACCAAACCCTCTCCAGGACTGTGCTCAGACCTCATTTCCCCTGACGGTTCCAGTGGATGAGCCCTGATATTAGAGGACAAGCTATTGTCATTATTTCCCCAAATGCACCGGTTCACTCCTAGCCTTGTTACCTTTGGTCTCACACTGATGACTATATCTTGCAAGGTGGCACAACTCTCCTTCTGTGATATTTTCATCTTCTTCTGAACTGACATTTTCCAGCTTTGGCACAGAAGATTGCCTCTGTTACCAGCAGGTTGATTAATCCCTCTGTTCCTTTTCTAACAAAATAAAGGGCCTAATGAGCCTGTAACTGTCCTCTGTTGCTAAACTGTCGGCTCTTCAGAGCAAAGACCATCTTTCTCCCAGGTGAATATTCAGTGCCTAGCACATCACAGCCCTGATTGAAATGATGCCTTTGGGTGACTTTTTGCTACAAATTCAGCTACACCAGAGAGGAAAGTAGAAAAGATTTCAGAGGGATCTGCAGTGAAAACAAGAGATTAGGAACTCTGTGCATTTATCTCTCATGAGAAAGGCAGGGACATTACACTGAAGTTAACAGAAAAGTTTCATTCAGAAGGGGTGGAAAAGCCACTAATACAACCAGCATCTACCTTTTTCACTGGTATGATAGTTTTCCTTGCATAGCCCTGTGTGACAAGAGAAGAAAGTTGTGTGCTTTTCACTAAGTATTGCTAAGAGTACAATGATATCTCTCCCCTATCCTATATAGTTTCCTTGCAAAATGCATAACGTGGGAGAAGGCTCAGTGTCTTGTGTCTTCCAGAGGCATCACTCCCAAGGAGAGACGCCTCCTTTTCATTTTCTGGAAAATATTGCCTTGAGGCAGCGGGTTGGAAGAGAGCATATGCAGAACCTCTGTCACTGCCTTAGGCACTCACAATTGCCACCCCTGCCTCTCAGAAAGGTTCAAAATTGATTTTTCTCATCGCTATGCATTGAGCATTTGGCAGAGGTAGAAATAACTCTCCCTTTTGTATTCATCAGGCAGCCTAGGAGCTCCTGCTCTGACAGAAGAGAGTAGACATGGAAATAGATTTTCTTAAGGCAGACTCTTTGTCCAGCTATTAACCTTTTTTTTTTTTTTTTTTTCCTGTGGGGTGTTAAGACCATTTTTCAGGTGGTAAATTGAGACATACAGAAATTAAGAGTATTTTCAGGGGACTAGTCTGGATTTAGTGGTATAATCATTACTGAGACATAGCTACTAAGGGCTCACAGAACACAAAGTATTTAGAGGTATAATTCCTACCCAAGAGCTGTCAGTTTAGGGTCCAATATTTTGGAGGAGATAGATATTCCATTTTGAAAACAGGAACTCACTTTTCTAAGTCCTGAACAACTTTTGCAGATTTTAGCCATAACCACGAGGCACAAGGATCTACTTGACAGATGCCTGGAGAGTGCTGTTTATATAGTCCAGGAATTCTGTGTGAATCAAAGGATTCTGCATTCTCCAGGGACAGTACAAAGCCTAAGATCTATCTGACATTCTCTGATGAATACTGGGAATCCCTTTCCTCTGCCCTATTTCTTCTTGCCTCTCCTCGGCTGCTTGCCACATCCCAGGCCAGTTGCAGGGTAAAGCTCCCTCCATTCTTCCTGCTGCACTGGAACAGTTCCCACCTCTGCTGTCACATTGGTGCTGCACCCCCACCACTTCCTCCTCTCTGCACAGTTCATGGTGACAAGATATTTTACAGTGCAGGGACTGCTTGAAGTTGTTTTACCACCAGCCTTGAAAGAGAGCTGATTTGTAAGGCACGGACACCCCCTCCTGGCTACTGAGCTGAAAAGAAGAATTCTGAAAATCAATAATCATGAGCTTGTTTCAAAAAAGGCTGCCATGCGTGCAATGATCACGGCAAAGTAGCTCTCATGAATACATCAGGAGAACATCCTGAGCATTCATGAGAGGTGCTGGCACAAAAGAAATTGCTTAATGCAGCGAGGAAGTCATTCAGTCATGAAGGCAGTTTATACTTTGTGTATTTCAATTTTATTTATTTTTTTATCACTGCCTAAAAAAAAAAGAAAGAGGAAGAGGGAGACAAAACAATAATAAAGGCATTACATAAAAGGGTAACAGATCAGAACATGCTGATCCATCATCCAGGATGACAAAAGACAAGATGACAGCAGTGTGGAGACAAGGAAATCTGTGTTGAACATTTTTGTCTAATAGGGAAATGTCACCCTGCTAATGAGACATCTAAAGTGAAACTAACACTCAGAATTAAAATCTACAACCCAGCACAAAACAAACTAGACTTAGCTTTCAGGTGTGGGCCCAGGAAGTATCATCTCTAGTGAATATATGTCAAAAAATAGAATGTTGCTTTGGACCTGCTGTTACCACCTGAACACCAAGTGTCAGGCCCACCAGAATTATCTCAGAAGTGATCCTTCATTCAGCGATGTGACATGGAAACAAGAGTGGCCACACCGAGTCAGCCCATGGGTCCATGTAACCAGATATCTACCCCTTATTAGTGTATCTTCCCAGCTTCTAATGAGCTCTGTATGAGAAGCTCTTGAGCCAGGCAGATTATTTTTGAACTTTAAAGATTTAAGTTATTTTTTTGTCCATGCAGAAAAGAACTCCACAGTTTGATAAAGCTTTGGGAAGTATCAAACTATTTTATTTATTCTGAATTTGTCACCTTCAATCCCTCAGTTTTTTAACTGGCAGGCCCTGTGGACAATTTTTCCCTACCTGTTTTCACTAGGATACTGAACAGTTTTATAGGTTTCTTTCATACCCTTTCTTAATTGTCCCTTTTCCAGGATGGAGAATCCTGAGCTGAAGACCCCTGAACTATGGGATGCACTGAAAGGAGTCCTTTATCTTAAAATCACAAAATGTTTTTAGGCTGGAATAGACCTTAAAGATCATCTACTCCCATTCTCACTGGCATTGGAAGGAACTCCTTCCACTAGACCAGGTTGCTTCAAGCCCTGTATAACCAGGCCTCTTCAAGAATGGAGAATCCACAACTTCTCTGGGCAGCCTGTTCCAGTGTCTCACCACCCTCACAGTGAAAACTTTCTTCCTCACATCTAAGCTAAATTTCCCCTCTTTCAGTTTAAATCCATTACCTCTCGACCTATCACTACCCTCTCCAATAAACAGTCCCTCCTCATCTACCCTGTAGGCCCTCTTTAATTACTTGAAGGACACTATGAAGTCTATCCAGAGCCTTCTCTTCTCCAGGATGAACAATCCCAACAGTTCATTACCTATGCTCATTTTTCTGGTTTGGAATAGTAGGTGATGTACAGCTGTCTACACTGTTGAAAAGGTAGTAGGAGGAAAAAGGCAAATTTGCAGATACAAAAAATTTAGTATTCATGTTCATTCTCTCTCCTGTTAAAATCAGCAGGCAGAGCACATCTTGATCTCCTGGCTTTTTTTACAGTAGGTGGGGGAAGAAGCTGAAAGCATTCCCACTGGTCCTAGCAAACAGGCTGAAACTAGGCCTGAAATACACTTCCTGGACAATGGCTTAGACAGCCTGAAATGGGACCCAGCTTTTCACATAGACATCCACTGTGTCTGCTTGGGATAAAATTTGACATAGTTACTTGTTGGGGTCCTGCTACAAGTGAGTTATTTGGATGTGGCCTTCAGTGAACAAAATGTTCCCTCCAGGTAACATTAAGCAAGGTCTTGCTGCTAGTTTTAGCAAGGGGAAAATGACTCTGTGAGAGACATTTTCTGCATGTATTTTACATAATATGAGGCACTGGATCCATTTCCATAACACCATGATTTAGTCTCTAATCTAGGAAAAAAGAAAAAGATAGCAAGAAATGTCTTTTCTCTCATCTTGCTCTGTATCTGTAAACTCAGTTCAAGTGAGTAAAGGGTTCAGAGTTTACCTGGAAGGTGCCTACATGAGCTTGTAATCTATCTACTCATCATCTTTCCACACACTATGTATAGACTTTAGACTGAGATATTTATATAAAATTTTGAACTTTAATTGCTATGGTATTGCCACCTGCTTATCTTAGGTCAAACCTGGGTCAATATCTGTTGCTTCCTTTCACCACCCTGTTTACGGCACAGGGATAAGTCAAGCACAGCACAAAAACCCTCACCAGACCTAAGTGGATGTTGGCTCAGATAACTGACATGGTTTAGTGGTGGATTTGTCATTTTTTGCATTAATAATTGGACTCGGTAAACGTAAAGATCTTTCCCGAACTAAACAATCCTACGATTCTATGAGCCTGATCTCCAACCTGTTCTGATTTCTGAACTCCCATCTCAGAATATATATAGAAATGCATACAAAGCCAATATCGAACCCAACTCTCTGATGGCAGTTATCTCACCATCACCACTGATGCTGTGGAGCAGGCGCTGGGGGAGTTCCCAGATGAGAACCAGATTCAGGAGCAGGATTCAGGAACACACATATTGAGATCAAAGCAGAACAGAGTCCTCCTTGGACACAGGCTTGACGCTCGTGATCCCTCAACTTTATACTGAATATGATGTATATGATCTGGAACCCCTTGTTGGTCAGATTAGGGTCACCTGTCCTGTCTTCTCCTCCCTGCAGGTGCAGCCTTTTACTTTCAGCACCCCTAAAGTGTTACCCAAGATTATGCAGTGACCTTGGTGTCTACAGGAACAAGTATAAGAAAGAGTCCCAACCCTTGATAGTAACTCTAAATATTGAGCATTAATACTGCTGGAAGCAGAGACTGCTTGTGAAAATCTGTCATTAACTTCAGACAGTGAAGATAGTTAGAGGAGAATGAATTGAAAAGTTAAATCACTAAACAGAATTATTTCAGTTTTAGCTCAAATCAGGACTTAAAGCAATCCCAGCTGCTGACCAAAAGAGAACAATCAGTACCATCAAGCCATTTGGTGGTCTTTAAGAGGCCAAATTTATCTGTGCTTCTGTCAGGATGTTCAGCTGGTGGCCAGCTGCCCGGCTTGTTGCATCTTATCATTACAGCACCCCAGCAACAGCACTTAGCTCTGGAGGTGTTTTCTCAGTGGCTTAGTGCCACAGGCTGGCGTAGAGCCTGCCCCAACCTCCAGCTGTGTTGGAGGCTCCCACACTCCTGCTGTAAGCCTGTCACATCCCTCAGCTGCTGTTACCTAACAAACACGGTTCTGGGGTGCACCGTCTCTCCCTGCCTGGCAGTGATCTTCTGTTTTCATTGTAATGTTTTGACACATTTTTCCCTAATCCTGATTTCCATTATGTTAATGATGAGAATTACCTTGATATATACAATTCCTCCAGTCTAGCAGGCTTACTGAGACTATATTTCAAGGCTGCAATACTCTTTGTGAGAACACCTGAGGTGGATCCTAGCAGATATTTCACAGAATGCTACAGCTTCAAAAAGCGGTTCAGGACAAAAAGATACAAGCACTGCCAATGAGAATTTAAGGTATCAGAATTTTAATAAAATGTTCACACTGGGAAATATGTGGGTTATTTTTTAAAGTAAGAGCAATCCATCACTGCAGACCAGCTGACACCAAGGAAATGACAGATGTGCTATCATTTGGGATGCATAAATCAAAAACATGGACACACTTGTAAAGATGTGACAACTGGTTATTGCTGTAAGTGCAGGAGTTACAGGCATGAGGTTCTGGTACAGCTTGTACACACAGTTAGTGTGGCCTGTCAGGACATCTAGTTCCTCCAGGCTCCATCACTATCACAGAGGTTCAGAAAACAGTCAACACAAAACCACTAGAAATTGACACAATGCTTCTTAGTTAGGCAAGATTAGCCATATGGGTATATCTTCTCAGCTTGTGCCAATATAATATGGGCTATATATAATATCTTCATCTATGACGCAGACAGTGGGGTTAAGCACACACTTGGCAATTTTGCAGATGACACCAAACTGAGTGGTTAACATGCCTGAGAGATGGGATCTGTGCAGAGGGACCTGGACAGGATGGAGAAATGGGCCCATATGAGGGCCAAGTGCAAGGTCCTGCACCTTTTTTCAGGGAAATCCTCAGTATTAATGGATGAGAAGTGATGGGTTTGAGAATAGCTCTGTGTAAAAGGACTTAGGGGTACTGGTGGATGAAAACAGGAGATGAGGAGGCACTGTGTGTTTGCAGACTAGAAGTCAATCACACCCTGGGCTGCCTCCTCGGCAGTGTGGGAAGAAGATTAAGGGAGGGGATTCTGCTCCTCTGCTCCAGTCTGGTGAGATGCTCCTGCAGTCCTGTGTCCAACTCTGGACTCCTCAGCACAGGAGACACAGGGACCTGCTGGAGCAGGGCCAGAGGAGCCCCAGCAATGCTGGGAGGGCTGGAACCCCTCTGCTGCAAGGCTAGGCTGAGAGAGTTGGGGGTGTTCAGCCTGGAGAAGAGAAGGCTCCAGGGAGACCTTCTTAAGGCCTTTCAGGACTTAAAGGGACCTATAAGAAAGATGAGGACAGACTTCTTAACAGGGCCTGTTGGAACAGGACAAGAGATGATGGTTTTAAATTGAAAGAGGGGAGATTCAGACTAGATATAAGGAAGAAAGATTGTATGCTGAGTGTGGTAAAACCCTGGCTAAGGTTGCTCAGAGAGGTGGTAGATGCTCCATCCCTGAAAACATTCCAGATCTGGTTAGACAGGGCTCTGAGCAACCTGCTTAAGTTGCAGATGTCTTTGGTCACTTCGGGAGAGTTGGACTAGGTGAGCTTGAAGGTACCTCCCAACCCAAACCACTCTATCATTCTCTCATTCTCTCTCATTACAGGCTGTTTCTTTCTGGGCAAACATGTATGGTGACAAAACAGGGATTTCTAAGACAGCTTTGTAAAAGCTACGTGATTTATGGCCTCTTTGGGACTTTCCCCTTTTGGCCTAATTTGACTTTCTTCTAAGAGCAGGGCAGTGCTCTTGGTAGAGCAGCAGGAAGTTCCAATCTACTCCTTTCATACTCTGTTGTGAATTCACTGTGCAGCCAAAGTATCAAAAAAAAAAAAAAAAGCTGCATGTAGTCTTATTTTTTAGTTAGGAGCTCTGATATGGTGGCCACAATAAATCTCATCTGTGGCTGTGTCAGGCAATCATATTACCCCAGGCAGAATTAAGGAAACACAGTAACAGCTTCAGGGTTTAAGGTCTGTATTCAGCTTGCCTCTGATAGCTAGTGAGTTGGTATGAAATCTCATGGCCCACAAAGCACCACAGAGCAAGTGTTGTGGTAAGAGGTCCTGGCCTGAGAAAAGATCCCTAAAATGCCATAGCTGAAGCATAATCTTAGGAAGTTGACATATGAGATGGGGGAAGTGTCTTCTCTTGACCAAGTCATCAGCATTCACCCCAGAGGTAGATGTCAGTTCAACTGGAGCCTGGTTTCCTCTCACATCAGTGACATTCCTGTTGGATGCAGAAGGGCTCAGAGTCCTTTCCAGTATGTTCCTGGATCTACAAGCTGCATATGCAGTGAATGCACAAACACCAGCAAGACGTTTCCAGCTGTCATTATCTTCAGTTCGGATGCTGCTGCCCTGCTCCCGTTGGCTGATGATTTATTAAGAGCTATTTATGCCTCAGCCAATATTTCCTTCTGTTATCCTATCTATTTGCAGTGTCCTCTGCAGCTCCACTACATTGCTTTGATTTATGATTCATGGTATTTTATTTTCCTCAGAGTTCTGCTGTATTTATCTATGTTGCCCCAAAGAGCAAATTTGCAAATGTACCAGTCCCAGCAACTTCATTCACGACCCCTTCTTCCCTGTGCCAAATATTATCTCCTTCTTTTGAATAAGTCATTGCTTTCATAGAGAGAAATAAATTTTCATAAGAATTTTTCATATAAGACACAGTATGGGGGTCATTAGTAAACATCTCTCACCTGTTAATGGTGATGATTTGGATTTCTGCAGTGTTTCTGTTAATAGGCTAAGGTCTAATTACGATGTTCATTAAAAAATAAGCTGTTGTAATTATTTTTATTTAATGGGGGAGGGGAATACACTGTTACGTAATTTTATTAGACTAAAATAAATTTATAGAAAAAAAAGCCCTTTTTCTGTTGTCTCACAGCATATGCAAAAACAACCCCTTGCTATCTGAGCTGGAAAGTAATTCTAGGACATTGAGACCAGAGAAGCAGCAAAGACTCATTCCCTGCAGCCATTTCCCTGTATATATCTGAACCATTTAAAATATCCTAAGCAACAGCACCCCTTTCCCTCCCTTTCCTCAGCCTTGTGGGTATTTCCACTCTGACGCCATCTGTCTCCTCCTTTCATGCCACTTAATATCTGCTCCCCAGTTCCATCATCTTTCATAATGCTTTGGCCTCTAATAGTAAGTTGAAATGGTATCAGTGGGTTTTGACCATGTGGGTCTCCATTGCAGTGTACTTATTGTGCCAGGAAATAAATGCACCTTTTTAACTCAAATGAGAGATCTGTGCTGTAGTGAGGGCTTAACTTCACATTGCATGATGAAGAGGGAGAGAATACCCCCACTGTGGTCACAGAATCACAAAATCGTAGGAGTTTGAAGGGACCTCTGGAGATCATGGAGTCCAAACCTCCTGCTAAAGCAGGGTTACCTCCAGCAGGTTACCCAGAATTGCATCAAGTTCGGTTTGAAATCTCTCCAGAGAAGGAGACTCCACAACCTCCTTGGGCAGCTTGGGCCAGGCTCTGACACCCTCAGAGCAAAGAAGTTTCTCATCCTGGTCTGATGGAATCTTCTGGGCTCCAGTTTGTGCCATATTGCCCCTTGTCCTGTTGCTGGGCATAACTGCCAAGAGTCTGGCCTCTTCCTCTTGACCTTTAGATATTGATCATCATTGATCAGGTTCCCTCTCAGGCTTCTCTTCTCCAGCTAAACAGTCCCAGGGCTCTCAGCCTTTCCTCAGCACAGAGATGCTCCAGTCCCCTCAGCATCTTTGTAGTTTCCACTGGACTCTCTCCAGTAGTTCTTTGTGTCTCTTGAATTGGAGAGCCCAGAACTGGACACAATACTCCAGATGGTGCCTCTCTAGGGCAGAGCAGAAGGAGAGGAGAACCTCCCTTCACCTGTCAGCCACACACTTCTTAATGGAGCCCAGCACACCATTGGCCTTCTTGGCTACAAGGGCACATTGCTGGCTCCTGGGCAACTTATTGTCCATCAGGACTCCAAGGTCCTTCTCCACAGAGCTGCTTTACAGCAGGTCACCCCCTCACCTGTACTTTTGCAGGAGGTTATTCCTCACCCAGTGCAGCACCTGACACTTGTCCTTGATGAACTTCATGAGGTTCATCTCTGCCAGTCCACAGCCTGTCCAGGTCTCGCTGAATGTCATCGCAGCTCTGGTGTATCAGCTGCTCCTCCCAGTTTTGCATCATCAGCAAAATGGTCCTTGTCTGGACTATCAGGGGTGTTTTAAGGGTCCCTTGTTTCTCCTGGTGCATTGCCATGGTTGATCTTGTTACAATATGCCAGGTAATAAAATCAGACCATTCTTCTGCTGGCTATGACACTATTTGTCTTGTATTTCAGTAACTCTCCCTGGAGTTGAAACATTAGTCTGGCTGAGAAACACTACACTCTCAGCAGTAAACTGAGGAGAATTTACATCAGTGGGTCCTACAAGCCAGCCCCATACCTGAAGCTGATTGTCCCTTCCTACCATACAACTGCAGACATCCCATGACTCACTTGGGCCACTAGTTTCCCCTGCTTTGCCTCACCATGAGTACAAATTCGCTTATGGTGCCCTGCCGTATGCTCTTCTTATGCCTTGTTCTGACTTTTTCTACTAAGCAGCTTGGCTGCACTCCAAATCTCTGGCCATCTTCTTGCAAACCCTTGTTCATTCCTCTCACCTCCAGTATATGACAAATGACTGTGTCATCCTTCCACTCCAGGGTCCTGATCTGTGTGACAAAGAGTTTCTAATCTCACCCCCATTGTTCATCTCTTTCTCCTCTTAATCTCAATCAGCTCAATGTGTCAACAGTACTTGCTCAAAATTACTTATCACACACGAAATTTATTTAGAATTAATCAGAGACAATTTGAGGTGTTTGTTAAAGCAGCAACAATCTCAGCTTGACCTTGCAACACAATTTCTGTTTCAAAGAAGCAACCTCTTCTTTTCTTTTTTCTTTTTTTTTTTTTTCCCAGACACAGAGGTGAAAAACTTTCATTAGGGAACTAACGAAGGTGAAACCAGCTGCTATGCTTCAAGGATCTGCCAGCAACAAATTCTACTTAATAGACTTGGCATTTTCTCCATTTCTTTTTTTTCTTGTTTGTTTGAGAGAAGAGCACACAGGTCTCATTGTGCTGGCTTCCCCCTCCAAACCTCACAACCTCAGAGAGACAGGAGAAGTGGTAAGACCAAGGTCACATAGAAATGCTGTTCTGTTTCTCCTTCTTTGCTAAATCACTTGCATCCATCAGTGAGACATGGTTGACTCTTGTACTGAAGATGTGCTAAGTAAGCTGTGGTGGTTTTACCAAGGAAACATCCACTGCTCCTGGGATCAGAGAGTTAGACTTCAGATATCTTCCTCTTCATGTGCATGTTTATCCCCCAGGTTAAAAAAAAAAAAA